>OZ024904.1:49133869-49363438 GCA_964017125.1 Flabesymbios commensalis
ATATTTCACGAGTTGTGTTTCTCATGGGCCCAGACGTATGATATCGGCACCCTCCAGTACTGTAGGCCTACATCGCTGCCAGTACATTTCGATATATTTCAGCTTTATGGGGACCCTATCATTACAAACCTTTAGTTAGCGTGCTTTTGAACACGCATGTCATGGTGGTTCTGAAAAAAAGTATTTTTTTAAATGGAACTAACTGCAATATCATTCGTAGTGTGGAGTAGTGGGGGATCAGCACTGACAGTTGTACAGGGAAAATAACTGTGAGACATGTCTAACAGTTACGCCACAATACAAGCTCCAGCAACGACAGATTTCCACTGTCCTGCCTCTCTGCCACCCTGTTTCTAGTTTTCTCTCAAGAGAAATATCGCCCAAAATGTCTGGCTCAACGTTGAGCCAACGTTTGCGACACTGGCCCAGTGTTGAACCAACAACGGCCAGCGTTCCCGAACGGAAGTCCGCTGATTCTGCAATTAATATGCTAATTAGAACGGGGCTAGTGGAGCGCAGCGCAAACTGTGCCTAAGCTTGGTAAATCCCCGCTTGTGACGGAGCGAAGAACAATTAGTTGGGATGGTAGGCGCTCGGCGCGTCCCCGCCACCAGCTAATGAGCCATTTTACATGATGGATGACTTACGAACTTGAAATAAATGTTGGCACGGAGCGGGTGGCGGCCGTTAGGGTGGTTGATGTGACAGGCTGGGGCTCTGTCTCTGGCGCGGTGATGGCAGAGCCACGTCTTCTGTTGAAGGCGATACTGCAAGAGGGGACGCGCTACATAGCAATCTAAAATTCTAAAGGTCCCAACAAAAATACGTCTATTATGAAGTAGACCTACCTCATATACTGTCAGTGCTTTGCGTTGTCGCTAAAGAATTAAACTCATATAAATACTCGTACTTACGCCTATGTATATAAGGTTTTATAAGGTTGTATTGACCGTTTACATGTCAACTTTGACATATTGATCATTTTCATTTCTTTATTTTTTTTTGTATGTTTTATAATTAAGCGTCGCGAATCGGTTATACGTTCGGTTGTCATTATTATCCCATGAATTTGAACAGTTTGGGTCACTGCATATGTGTGCACCAAGGAAATATATCGGCCGCAGCGGGACTATCCCCGGGCTCTAAGTCAACTAGCTATCCTGACGCCACGTAGGCCTATATATATATATATATATAGGCTATATATTTTATTGTTGTAGCTTATATTTTGTGAGCCCCCATGTGAGCTGCGACGACCGGCGCGACGGAAAAATACTGTTTTCAAAAAGATGGCGTTGCCTAACGCGCACGTCGTCGCGTTGGTACATGTATGTTGTGCCAATGATGAAAATAGTGTGTTTGAAAAACCGACGCGACGTCGCGCGGGAAATCGCGTTGGTGTGTTTTGCACTTCTCCTAATTTGGTTTCATTTCATATAATAATTATTGTGCAACCACAGGCCCATCCCCCATCCATAAACGGTATCAAACTTATATTGAATAGATTCGACCTTATCATCTGAAATGTGCATAACGTGATCCATGCTGCCATACAAAGCCTAAATTCATTCATTCATTCATTCATTCATTCATTTATGCAATCGTTCATTCATTCGATCATGCATTCAATCACCGAACAAGAGAAAAAGCTGATTAAAATAAGGTTATACATTGCTAGGTTTCCTGTAAAGGATGCATACTTTAAATTGTCGTAATTTGACAATAAGAGTGAAGTAACGAAGCTGAATTAAACACTTGTTAGATGATTTATTTGAAAACACGCTGCATTCTAAGCAATTATTTTGAATTGACATGACCACAACCATATTGTGATTAATACTGACACTGAGGTTTGAATGATTTTAAATGAGGATATGAGATGATATACCAGGCTAAGATATCAATATCACAACGTTTTTATTGATTGTGAAACAAATGAGAGTCGATCGAAACACATTTGTCAACGTATATAGATTTCTAGATAACACCAACATTCATACAAGTTCAAAAACAGTAATGGAAATACGATTGAAAACATTTATGCATGTTCATTCAGATGTTTTTTTGAACTTGTATATGTGTTTTCAATCGTACTTGCTTAGAAGTTTTCTGAACTCTCATAAATGTTTTCGGAACATGAATAAATGTTTTTAAACTTGCGTTAATATTGGTGTCACCTGTGGGCCACTGTACTGCGAGATACACCATTCAGTCTTATTCTTTATTCTGGAAATGTTATTCTTCTGGTATATACATCGAAGATGTAGTTTTATCCATAGCTGTAAGTGTGTGTATATTGGAGACATGTTTCACTATGGACAACTCGTCCCTGACAAGCGAACAGCGGAGAGACGAGGTAACCGGTGACGTCGACATGAAGGTCAGTGAAGTGACCGATATGAGGTCAGTGATGCAGACTGACCAGTGGGTGATCAGAAAGACTCCAAGAGAGGGCATTGTCCCCCACCCACCACCGTCTGCCCGTTACCCCAGGGGAGTATGGAACCATCTTGCCGCGACAAAGAAATGCACAGCCCCTGAATAAAGTTGGATTGGCGTAAAGTTAGGGCAATCTTTGGAAATGAAGTGCAGTGAATTATTAAAGGCTGCAATTTCTCGGCCGAGTTGTGGGACGCGCCGTGCGGTAAGTCAGAGCGCCCTGGGTCTACTGGGAATTCCCCACAACAACACAACACATTCACCCTGTGCTGGTTTAATTATGGGTTCCGTCTGCGACGCTGGCCCATCCTCAAACCGGCACAGGATCACTATGCTGTTTTTTTTATTTGGTTACAAAAGTGCGAATCACAAAAGTCAGTCCACCTTTAGAATTTTTAACCCAACATATTGGGCAAACCTATCAAAAGCGGTGGATCACTGCCTTCTGTTTTGTGACACCTGCATGCATTCTTTGAATTTCTTATTTCGTCTAAATAATACCATACAAGCCATTACCATGATTACACCTTCGTTTCTTAGTCAATTCGGACAAAGTGAATATTGTGTAATAACACTTATGTTATATTAAACAGAACACTAAATGCTATATTAGACAGACGAATGTAAATTAGTAACACATCCAATGCCTTTTTTACGCAAAAATTCGCATCCACATGTTCTATATAGAGCTATACTACATGTGATGTTTATCGTCTTCAATAATAATTATGTTTATTTATCTTATTCACCGTAGACTATTTTTCAAAGTTTCTCTTTTTATTCAAGAAACAAAAGTATTTCAACATGTTCAAATGTATAGTATTCTGATATACCACTTTTTTAACAACCTGGATTAACAGTGACCCGTCATGCAAAAAGGTACATCCCCGCGGCTTTGTTATAATTATTAAGTCTCCACCCACTATGTGGTTGTGGAGACTTATTGTTTTTGCTGAGTCCGCCCGCCGCCGCCGCCACTTGTTTCTGCTCTCACTCGAAAACCCATACTCGGATTATTTCCAAATATTTGCAGTATGCATATTGGCCCTTTTATGTTTTTCAACTTCTTCAGCAAAATCTAAGATGGCCGCCAAAATCCTATGTCGCTCTCTAGAGCTTGAACTGCTTCATGGATTTGTTTTATGTTTGGTTCAATGGAATAACCCTACCCTGGATGTGTGCTGATTAGTGTTTTGTGTGATTTTGATAATAAAAACATTTTTACTTTTTAGAATTTTAACTGATATTTCAGTTTTGCTCATTTTGGCTTTTATCAAAATTTGGTAATATGGTTATACAGCTCAAATTGCAACTGCTGTGTATGCTCAGTGGCCCTGAGAAAAAAGTCAAGAAAATTGTTTTTCTTTTTTCAGTTTTTCAACAAAATTCAAGATGGCCGACGAATCACATGTTACTCTGAAGAGCTTGAACTGCTTCACCGATTTGTTCCAAGGAAGCAACTTACCCTGGCCATATGTTGATTAGATTTTAGTGTGATTCTGACATCACATTATCACATGGTTTACATAAAAATTTGGTGACCGTACTGTGTTTCTCTGTAATTAATGTAACGTTATTATGTGGGGCGGGTGGAGACGCAAGCTTTGCCCCTCAGGCAATTCTAGTTTATGATGTCATTTAAAATGTATTTTTAATGATTACATTACTGAATTTAAAATATTAAAATCTCATAAAATAAAACGTGATAAAAAAATTTCAAGACATAGTTCAGTTAATGAAACAGGAAGGACATGACTGACAAATCAACTTAAAAAAATGTTGAGCTTACTGCCCTTCGGGGGTGGCGGGTCACAATTATTTATATCTTTAAAAGCTTACTGTTGTTTTTGTATATTATTATGCCCTGGTTACATACATTATGGTTGTGTTTTAGTATATCGTTATTTTACTAACATGATATATTCCTAATATCTACCAGCCAGATTAGGCCATGTAACCGAAAGTGATAAAAAACTTGTAAAGCCACATTCACCTCCTTTGTGCACATGGCTGCAGGAACTGAGTGGGTGGTCTGTGGGCTGGTCGGCCATTGCTCAAAATCCTGCTATCACTTTACGGCTGCCTTGTCCCAGTGTCACATCCTGCCCCAGCCTACTCCAAGAGCGCTGATTCAACGTTGGGCCAACATCTAAAGACGTAAGCCCAACATTGAGCAATCGTCTCTTACCTTCATTGAACCAGCTAAAACATCCTTATGTCCGCTAACTGACATTGTTAGGATCAACATCAAATCAGTTCATCAATAATGACATGATGTTGTCCTTTTACACTTGATTCACTTCTGGGCGATTCGTAAATGACTTTTTTGTCGATCTCTTGTTATGACCTGGCTCATCGCATGCTAACCTTTTCTATATGATTAACTTTCCGATGAACATTATAATTTGATTATAAGCATGATCAAGTAAGCATCGATCGTTTTTCATTGATAAAATATTGCATTAGATAGTAATTCCATTTGTTGTTCTAAGTATGGTATTCTACCCCCGACCAATGGAACTTGTAACATGACGAGATCACCCAATCACTGCCGTCATTTAGTATTTAAATTAAGGGGTAGAATAGGCTACCACACTCGGGCCCATGTGTTGATTAGTTAAATAGTAGTATGTGTGGTATTCGTATCAGTCAGTTTGCAATCTATATTTAATGCATTTTTCAACACATATACGCACACTATTCTCTATATCCCGTTTTTAGACCATTGTCGTCCCCATGACGTAGCCTATGTCCGTCCGCGTTCCGGTGTGAGCGCAAGCGTATTTCTATTTGATTCTCTTGAGACTTGGCTAATGTGTTCACCACACAAACCCCCGGACGAGTTCAAAAATGGCACGAATCAGATTTGTAATTAACACCGCCAAATAAAATTATGTAGTAAAAAAATATAGTCGTGTTCATTGTAGAATTGAGCGACACCTGGTGAGCTGGTGAATATTACCATAGTAAACATTAGATAGTAAACATTCAGTGGTGATTAGAGCTATTGATAACTTAAAGCGTTTATGCATGCAAAGAGCACACATATTAACATATGTTTTGTGAAAGGGCAAGACGATTGTTGATGTGAAAGTTCAGAAAAGTGAAGGTTTAAGTGATATTTGCGTGATGGATAGAGGTGCTGTCTTGTTTGTCTTGCATCATCTAACAACATCTATATAATTTTACTCGTAGCTCTCGGTATCTGTAAACCTAGTCTGCCTGTTTTAAATGTTATTGTTCTTTCATGTTTTTATCACAAATCGCTGAAATAGCTATTGTTAGCTAATATTTTTCATTGTATAAACTTATGCGACTATAAATAAATATTATCTTATTAATCATGTTAATAGTTATTGAGCAACCCATGTGTGCAACGTTTCACATTAACAACAACTTGAATTGGCCTACATTCGTCGCACCCAGGCTCCACTTTAGACCAGGCGCCCATGAGGGTGGGGTGTCACCTGGAAGGGAAATAAGTGTCACTGGTATTTTCTTGTACCTATACTATCCAGGAATGAGAATCTGAATGTTGATCAGGTCAACATGGTTTAGTTTTCGCCATTTTTGTACGTGTGGTATGGTGACTCGTTTTACGGCAATTCTGAGTAGTGTATAATGTGGTACTGTTTAATCCACAGCTTTGTTTATGGTTGCTTTATATTCATATCTTCGGTATCGATGGAAAGATAATATAATGAGCTTACTTATGGGTATAAAGTTGTGTTATTTAGAGCTGATGAAAAACTAAAATGGATCTCATCTTCTATCAAAGTATATACAAAGTATAGCAATTATCACAATGACTGTGGCAGGCCTACATGATTCCCGGTGATTTATTCCAAAATTTTATTCGCAACCAGTTTTAATGATATTTTACAAGAACCGCTTGGTTGTGAACATTCAGGGCGACTACCCACAAACAATAAGGCAAAAAGTAGGCTTCTACTGCTCTGACAGTTTTCTGGATGGACAATTTCGATCAAAACATTGAAACAGTTATAAACCAGGCACCCATGTGGATGGAGTGATGCTTACTTGTTTTACGGCAATTCTGAATAGTACATAATTTGACACTGTTGTATCTATAACTTTTAACTATTCTTGTTAGCTCCCGCCGTCATGGTAGGTGAGACGGAGGGAGCTATGGATTCCGCCTCCGTACGGGTTTTTACCTCTACTTTTGCCTGTAACTTTCTAAGAAAATAAGCTAGGATAATATTTTTTGGTATGTGGGCTACTTCTAGGTGGATAATGGACAATTTGAAATATTTTTAATCTGAATTCAATACGCAAGGTCGCAGAGGAGATTGAATGATGCTACGGCGTTGAGCCGTTGGCCGCCCATAAACATTTACTTTCCGGAGTATATCTCAGGATGTACTTGTTTGATTGTCTTCAAATTTTACACACAGCACCTCTAGGGGGTCTAGGTGTGCCTTTTTGGGTATATGAACTTTGACCTACTTTTGGTTCAGTACTATGACCTATTTAGACGTTTTGACACACTTCATTATCGGAGCACATCTCGAAAACTATTTGGCCGATTACAGTCATATTGCACATACATGATCCCTAAGGTCCCTAGGTGTGCCTTTTCAGGTTTTTGGCCCTTGACCTTCAAGTTGACCCAGCACTATGTCTTAGGCTTTGCCCTGATTTATAACATCGGTAAATCCGACTGAAATATTTTGCGGAATATCATGAAAACCGCTCAAGATAGCTACACCATTACTATAAAACAAATTGTAAGGTTTCAGGAGAGGATGCATCTAGAAAAAGTTCGACTCGATAAAATTCAAAATAGCCGCCCATCGGCCACTATTTATCTCGACAGTCCTGATATCGGGTAAACCGTGCTAGATAGCTAAACCATTACTATAAAACTAAATGTGAGATTTCAGGAGAGGATACATCTTGAAAAATTTCGACTTCGTCAAGTTTAAAATGGCCGAATATCGGCCATTATTCCATTTCACATGGCCGATATTTGGTAAACCGTGCTAGATGGCTAGACTTACTATAAACAAAATGTGAGTTTTTGGGGGAGGATGCACCCTGACAATTTTTAACTCCATCGAATTCAAAATGGCTTACAATCGGCATTATTTACCTCGATGGCCTGATATCAGGTAAACCTTGCTAGATAGCTAGATTATTACTATAAAACAAAATGTGACGTTTCAGGAGAGGATGCATTTTGAAAATTCGACTCGATCAAATTCAAAATGGCCGCCTATCGGCCATTATTTATTTTCACTTGACCAATATTTGGTAAACCGTGCTAGATGGCTAGACCATTACTAAAAAACTATATGTGAGATTTCAGGAGAGGATGCATCTTAAGCAAAATCGACTCGATCATATTTAAATGGCCGCCTATCGGCCATTATTTATTTTTCACATAAATACCTCATCATCAACTTCCGCGTAAGAGATGTCGACCATGTCTTGGTTTTCACTATCATCAGGTTCATGCTCATTTTCATGACACGAGAGCGGTATAGTTATAACGTATTCAGGGGATGCCGTGTTCACCCACATAACATTCATATTTTTTGTCAAACCATCTACAGTGGGATCATCACCATAGCAGTGCAAGACAGTGTCCGCAATATGCATACAAAGTTTTCTCTCGGGATATAGAGATGGAGGCTGTCTTTGCATGGTGGGAGGTGAGATATTCGGATATTCCATCATCCTTATTATACTTCTCTCAGAATATATGTTATTTTGCTATGTTCACACAGCGGACTTTCTTCTGTCCAAACAAACTGCAAACTTATTCTGCAAGCTGGGCTATTATATGCTCATTTGTTTCCCAATCATAGTCAAGTTTCATCATAACGTCCATAAACTGAGGATATTTTTGCAGCATGGAACATCATCTTTTCTTTCCTTTTTTTAAAGAAGGCAGATGTGTATTTATTACCAGTGAAAGCATACAAGCCTAATAGTGCTTTCTTCATTGGATTGGTATTATCATTTCACAACTCCCCAGATCCAGGACCTTTCTGTTGTCACCATGTTCATTGTCACAATATATAGTTTGATCAGTGTCTGCAAATAGTGCTATCAATGGTACCGGTATGTCAGTTTCTCCAGAATGAGATCGAACTACAACCGGTCCTGGATTTGTCATTGTAGTATGTTGTAAATGAAGTGCGATTTTTGTAATGGCTTCTTCTTGGTTTGAAAATAGCATTTCTCCCTTTTCGAGAAATAGATTTGCTGGCCAGCTTAAAGCTTATTGGAAGTGGAAATCCATACATCCCTGATGGTATCAATGAGTCGTTCTTCATATTGTCCCATTTGTAAGAAAGTGGGAGAAATTGATGGGTATTTTGGTATATGAGTCCTTGACAATATACTTTTCTCTAACACCACGCTGTATTCATTCTACATATTTGATAGATTGATCTGTATAATTATGCATCGGCCACTGCATCACATCGGCAATAACTCCATGCAAGGGAGTCCATCAGCTTCATCGCCATGCCACTAAAGGTATCTGGTATAACAATCATAGTGCAAATAGCGACCATTAGGTCAACTATATATGCAGATACCGTCTGTTATTCTCGATGCTCAAATAGTTTGCTCTTTGCTGTAGTCCTTGTAGTGTCTTTTGCATTGTACAGACATCACGGAACTGGTTCAAGTGAATATGTCAATAACTTGTTTATGTCTACGGAACTTTTATGTTTGTTTGAAAGTGCTAAGACGTTTACCTAATATGAATCTATCAAATACTAATTATTTTATCTTCACTTTAGCTGTCACCTTTCTTTTTTTCGTGGAGTACCTAAATGTGTTTAATTGAGATCTGGGATTTGGGGCAAACAGCTGTTTGTGGCCATTCTCTAATCTTTTGCTTACAAATTCTTTGTATTTGTGGGTACCATGTTCAACAAGGTTGATCATACTTTCTGCGATACCTTGCTCATCTGAAGCCCCTGTTGACAAATTTTACAGTCTCTGACTATCCATATTAGAGCCAAATGGGTTGAGAAAAACTCAAGTAGCAAGTAGCACAGCAGAAATCCGTTGCTCTGACTTCACAATTTCAGATGGTCGACAAGTCTTCTGTGGGTTGTATGTGGCGCTATCGATTACAGTCATGTGCAAATGTCCATCTCTGAATTTTTCAAAATGAGGTATTTTAAGTAGGCCCACCCATTTATCATATGATGTTTGGTTATTTGCGAGCTGTTTATTGCCACCATGATTTTCGGCACTTCTGTTGTAAGTCCACCAGCTTCATCAACGGCTTGCCTCGAAGTCTTGTGATGGCTTCTTTGAACTGATATTCCCTGTTTCCAGACTAAATACTTTGCGCCTGGAGTTTGTAGATAATGTACATAGTAGCCAGCATAATTGTGTTTCTTGAAAGAGGTACATAGGCAGGCTATCAGCTCAACATAAAACTCTGATGTCAAAATAGTTTTCTTTTATAGCCATATGAAGCAGACGTTGTCTATCCATCATGTCGAGATAGATTATTCAGGATTGAGCTGTTTTTCCTAAGCTACCACTTCTGACCTGCTGTCTGAAAGGTTCATATCCCAGATGCACAGATTATTTTATTTACTATAATTATCTTCAAACGCGTTCCGACTGACATAATGCCAAAGTTTTTCTGAAACCTAGTGAATAATGACAAACTCTTTTGGAAAGTTACATAAAACATGATATGTTTTGCTGCAGCTGGTAAGCCACAAGCGTCAGATACCCTTATTCTCCAACCTGGTACAACCTGATCACGTTGATGTGTGTATCAAGCCAGTTTCCAGGGTATCAAATGTCTTTTTGCCAACATCTCCGTTGAGATCGATATTACTGTCTTCCCATTTATTAATGTTCTTGGCTCCTTCCTATCATTGCTCATGTATTAATGTTCTTGGCTCCTTCTTCCTATCATTGATAGGAAGAAGGAGCCAAGAACATTAATACATTTAACAGCAGCATTATGATGAGAGGACAAGTCTGATATATCTTGGTAAGCAACGCCATGTGTGTTATGAATGGTTTCATGGCCAGTAATTATTTCAATGTTTTGATCAAAATTGTTCGGTAGAAGTCTTTTTTTTTGTCCTGCTTTTTCAGGGTAGTCGACCTGAATGTTCACAACAAAATAGTTATTGTGAAATATAATTAAAACTGGTTGCGAAAAATCACCTGAAATCATTCACCAAAGTTAACGTGATAAATGCTATATTTTGTATATACTTTGATAGAAGATGAGGTCCATTTCAGTTTTTCATTAGCTCTAAATATTAACTCTACATAAGGTTATAACCATGAGAAAGCTCATTATATAATCTTTCCATCGATACCAAAGGTATGAATATGAAGCAACCATTAACAAAGCTGTGGATTAAACAGTACCACATTATACACTACTCGGAATTGCCATAAAACAAGTAAGCATCACCATTCCACACGTACAAAAGTGGCGAAAACAAAAAAGAGCCCCCATGTTGCCCTGATCAACATTCGGATATTCATTGCTGAATAATATAGGTACAAAAAAATAACAGTGTTTTTCACTTCAAGGTGACACCCCACCAAAATAAAATATGGACATTTTACCAGATTTGTTTTTGTTGTGTCTTAAATATCTACATCTGAAGAAAAGAGAATGATCGTTTAAATTATTTACTAGATCGAAATAACACATCTTTATAACCATTGGAAAATCTTTCATGACACATTTCAAATGACACCAAGATTTTAGACATACAACAACCAGAGAGAAAGTTATATGTAAAAAAGTATCACATTATGTATTATTCGGAATTGCCGCAAAAACTAGTGACCGTCACCATACCACATGTACGAAAATGGCGAAAACTAAAAAAGTCCCCATGTCGACCTGATCAACATTCGAATTTTCATTCCTGGATAGTATAGGCACGCTCGCCTGCAATTGAGATATAGATGGGGACACTTAGTGACCGGAGATTAAACCTTACCTGAGACCCAGTGTCTTAAAAAACAAACATTTATTGATCAATATATTATTTTCTGTGACAGCATGAAACTTCTGGCTGAACTCCCAGCATGCCCGGTCACTATAAACACAAACACCATCTCAATTGCATGCGAGCGTGAGTATAGGTAAATACCAGTGTCATTTATTTCCCTCCAAGGTAACAGCCCCCCCCCCCCCCCCCATAGGCGCATGGACTACAGGACATTCTTTTGAATAACAGGCATTGAATAAAAAGTTGGTAGACTATATAATCCATCATAATAAGGACGTTCTGAGCTTTTATTTCAGATATTATACATGGATATTTCATTAAGTCTGGTCATTTCTATTCACTATGAGGTTGGCATTTCACATCTCTCTGTAAATATCTGAGACATATGTGTGATTTTAGGCCTTTTATCAGCGGTTTACTGCGTTTTCACGTCGTGGGTATATCCCTCGACGTTTACTGCGTTTTCACGTCGTGGGTATATCCCTCGACGTTGCTCTGTAGTCCGGTCACATCAGGATTCAGTCGTACTGAGAATGGGAGTCTGTTAAAATATACTGCGCGTAAGATGATATTCTGTATTAGGAAGTAATCACTTAGTGTAGGAGTATTAGCTTATGCCCGGCAACAAAATTGCAGAAAGTTTATATTTCAGAAATGATATAGAAATACCGTCTAAATGCAAAACTGAAGAGTCCCCCTAGTAATCCCCTCACTAGTATTATACTATTCGCCATCTTGCTGGAAAAAAATGGGATATACTAGAATATTATATTATTTTCAGCACAATTCAGCATAAAATGATAATCTAACAAAGTGGCGATATATAGAAAAAAAGTGTTGTATGACATTTGAATTTATGTGTTTAGCATAAAATATAATGTCTACACTAGGTTTGTCTAGATGAAATATATTTTATTAGGATCAGGATGGCATGCAAATTAGCAATAATTACTGTGAATGATGTTTGAAGAAATATGTCAGTGACAAAATTAAAAAAAAAATGTTTAGTTCTTCACACCATAGGTTTAGGGCTTTGAGATTCCAATAATTTTATATAATTTATATACCAAGATAATGCATTAGAATACAAAGGATATGCAGTATAATAAAATATGTTAATTAGCAATAATTACAATATTTTTTTAGAAATCAATGATCTATGATTTCGTTGCGTCCAAGTGTGAGAAGCAAAAAAAGGACAACACAAACCCATCGTGAACACGATGTCACCGGGGCATTACCGGGGAATTATGGGCAACCAATGTGTTTCTACTCACAGTCTGTTATCCGGTCTTCAATTTTTTAACTTAAAAAATGGACTACGACTTCATGTTGTCACATCTTTCGTGCAATTTTATTTGTGCTCTTTGTAATACCACACTCTTTGTCACACTCAGGGGCACAATAAATGTTGAGGATATTAGTAGTCTGGAAGCCAAGTTTTAAAAAGCTGCTAGTTTTTGAGTTCGCTTGACCTAAAAAGTGGCAAAGGTCTGACAAGTGCATATGACAGGAAAATATCCCTGGAACATTAATAGGGTGGGTGTAGAAATTGGTCGTGGCAGCAAAGTTTTTTCACTCGTGTCACCAGTGTCTCTCTCTCTACTTCAGACACTGATCATCTTCCCCAGATCAGCTAATATTCACCACCAGGGGACAGAGATTTCACAGCCACTCTCTGTACTGCTGCATCTAGGTGCGTGGGAAAAACGCCGCTTCTTTTAGAACGATGGCCTCACAGAGTGCAAAATAACCCGATTCATGATAATACTATTGACGCTTCTGAAAATAAGATAAAAAGATCTAGGCTGAATATACACTGACATATACCGTATATAGTAGAATTTGTGCTTAGCTCATACTTTTAAAAACTCCATTAAATTAATTATCAATAAATATAAAATGGAAAGTGGAACACTCATGTTGTCACATCTTTCGTGCAATTTTATTTGTGCTCTTTGTAATACCACACTCTTTGTCACACTCAGGGGCACAATAAATGTTGAGGATATTAGTAGTCTGGAAGCCAAGTTTTAAAAAGCTGCTAGTTTTTGAGTTCGCTTGACCTAAAAAGTGGCAAAGGTCTGACAAGTGCATATGACAGGAAAATATCCCTGGAACATTAATAGGGTGGGTGTAGAAATTGGTCGTGGCAGCAAAGTTTTTTCACTCGTGTCACCAGTGTCTCTCTCTCTACTTCAGACACTGATCATCTTCCCCAGATCAGCTAATATTCACCACCAGGGGACAGAGATTTCACAGCCACTCTCTGTACTGCTGCATCTAGGTGCGTGGGAAAAACGCCGCTTCTTTTAGAACGATGGCCTCACAGAGTGCAAAATAACCCGATTCATGATAATACTATTGACGCTTCTGAAAATAAGATAAAAAGATCTAGGCTGAATATACACTGACATATACCGTATATAGTAGAATTTGTGCTTAGCTCATACTTTTAAAAACTCCATTAAATTAATTATCAATAAATATAAAATGGAAAGTGGAACACTCATGGATACCCCCAGGTTTGTATGACGAGCACTTCGTGCACAGATTACCATGTGTTGCCAGTGGGTGGGCAGATGTCATCTAAACACAACTGACCAATCAAGATCTACCTCACCGCTTGTGCCTCATTTATGAATTGCTGGCTGCCGGTTGGCAGACGGTGACGTACAGACGACAGAGACACCTGGTGTTGAATATGTGTAAATTCCACGCAAAAGCTCAGTGGGTGACTGTGACACTCACTGATAGCTCAGTGTACAAAGTTTTTAAAATGAGGAATGTTCAAGGGTACCCTCGAGCCACAAAGACTGTACATTTTTAACTCCAGGTTATTAAAACCCCAAACCACAATTGCTATGACCAATTTTTAAATTACTGTCGTCCATATTTCTCTTTTATTAAAGATAAGATGACAAATGATTAGAGTTTCAATTTTTTTCACAAAACATAAATCCACCTTTAGAGCGCTGGAAGTCAATATTAAAAAAACAATTACCACAGTTCGTAGAATGTAATTTTGTCGTTTCTCGACATTTCTATGATAATGATTATGCTAATGTCTGTTTGACTTCATTTGGTACATCGGCCATCAGTTACACTTTTTCGACCCCTGTAATAACATAATCATCATTATTATGGTTATGAACATTTTTAATACCACTCTGGCCACATTTTATCATTGGATATATTCAGGATGAGACAGATGTGAATTTTAGAGTTTTTTCATTAAATATTAACCCACCCTTAGGGCACTGAAAGTCAATATTTCAAAAAAAAACTTGAACACAGTTAGTAGTATGTGACTTTCCGTTTTCTGTACATTTGTATGATTATGAACATGCTAATATCTGCTGATTTCATTTGATAAATCTGTCATCTGGTACCACTATGTCAAATTATAAAAATCACACCTTGTTGCATTAAGGACTCATGAGGTCAAAAGTGCAGATGGGGTACTCACACTAGTTACATTTTGTCGACCCCTTGTAATAACAAAGTTGCATTTTTCTTATACTTATAAACAGCTTCATTTCAACTCTTGTCACTTTTTGTCATTGAATATACTCCGAACGAAACATATCCTAAGTTATATTTTTTTCAGAAAACGTAGACCCATCCTTAGAGCGCTGAATTCAATATTAAAAAAATAAATAAACACAGTTAGTAGTATGCACACGTTTAAATTTACTGTACATCTGCATGATTATGAGCATGCTAATGGCTGCTGACCTTATATGATAAATCTGCCATCTGGTACAACTATGTCAAATTAATGGGGTACCATAGGACAAAAAAACAGTGTGCCATGTGTCTAGCACAACATATCATGAAAATAATCAATTTTGATGACAAAGCGGCCATTTTGATCTGGACAAAATTAATGCTAAGTTAGCTATTTTTGTCCTATGGTACCCCAAAATCAAACATCTAAAAAAAAAGACTTAGCCCTGGTTTTGTTCTGACCCCTTCAATTATAAACAGCTTTAATACTACTGTTGCCACATTGTGTCATTGAATACATGGTGCAACCCTAATTGTGTATGTCACAATGCCATCAGCCATGTAGCTTCGTTTCTCATAAATGTGTTGTCTTCACATGATCCTTTTTTCTCAGACATTTCAAAGACAAATTGGTAAACCACCTTTTGATATCACCAATATCACCCTAAGATTCTGTAATGCCTGGAATTGTTCAACTTCTTGGATCAGTATCTATGGGAGGGGGGTGACGTATCAAGGGATAAACTAGTTCTGCTAAGTGCAGCATAGTGCAAGTTCCTGAATATGTCATGTCATAACTAAAATCAACCGCAGCATATATTCCAGAAGCATATATATCGATATATATATTGCAATGGATCAATAAATGTTTGTCTACTAAATGCAACTCTTTTATGCTGAATGATATTTACAGAACGTCCTGCTCCATTCCCTTGGATAATTGACACCATACAACACCAGCATTGCCGTTATCCAGAGATACTGCTAATAAGCCCAGAGATTTAAGTCAAATAAATGTGGGCCTAGAGTAGCATACCACTACTATCTGCATTATGCCTCTTCTCATTCAAATATATTTTAGTGGTGTATACCTTAAAGTCATAATGATGGCATCAGACATTACTTTTTTCAGACGTTTTTCTCAATATGTGGGTTTAATCTTTGCTAATAACTGCTGCCTTCGAAAGTTTATCCTGAGCAACGTCTTAAAACTCTAAAAATTAGGAAAAGTCAGTGATTATTCCTAGCTGTTTGCTGCTGGTGGGGAAGGACTTCTAGAATGTAACTGACTTCTCACTGGTGTTCGCCATTATTTGCCCATAGTATCATATATTTCCTATATGCTAGCAAGTACATATACGTGTAAAAGTACTATACTAACAATATAAATCTCTCATTATAATGTACTTGGCTAGTATTATCAAATTGTATCATGTACTATTCTAGTATGGATATATTTATTTTTAAAGTAACAACAAATTATCTGAAATATAACACAACATTTTAAATTATCAATTGTTCGGTTTTGTGCGTTGTAGATAATTGAAGGGGTCAGAACAAAACCAAGGCTAAGTCAATTTTTCAGAAATTTGACTATGGGGTACCATAGGACAAAAAAACAGTGTGCCATAATAATTGTGTCTACCACAACATATCATGAAAATAATCAATTGTGATGACAAAGCGGCCATTTTGATCTGGACAAAATTAATGCTAAGCTAACCATTTTTGTCCTATGGTACCCCAAAATCGAACATCTAAAAAAAATGAAAAATGACTTAGCCTTGGTTTTGTTCTGACCCCTTCAATTATTTATTATCTATAATTATATATTTATCATTTAGTATTCCAAGACACAGATAAGAATGAAGTAATATGACCATGACAAAGTCGACATAAAATCATTTGAGGTGATTGTTATGGATATGTCATAAAAACAACCTTAAACCCTGCCTTCCTTTTGCAGGCAGATTACCCATATTACCCAACTTTTGACCATTGGCAACACTTCACCATATGTTATGGGCTTCAATGGGCTTCGTAATGCACATTCTAACCAAGGAATCTAGATTCCTTGTTCAACTATCAGTGGGACAGATCTATATCTGTTACCATCGACACCCCTTTTAATAACTGAAATATTGCTAACAATCAAGTATATTAGCCTGTGGTCCCACACAATCCACAACACATTACTGACTGTGGCGTAAGAAAGATTTGTATGCCACCTGGTGGTGAATAATGTCTTTAAAACATGTTCGGCCAGTGCTCTAGCAGAGTTCTTTCGACATATCGTTTTTAGCGATCTAAGGGTGGGTTTCAAACAATAAAAATTTCACATGTGTTTCGTCCTGAATGTATTCAATGACGAAATGTGGGAAGAGTGGTAATAAAGCTGTTCATAACTATACAAATGAGGATTTTGTTGTCACATAGGGTTCTTCAAAATGCAACTAGTGGGAGTACCACATTCCGACCTTTGACCTCATAAATCCTTCATGCAACAAGATAAGGTTTTTATAACTTGATATGATGGAACCAGATGACAGATATACAAAATGAAGACAACAGACATTAGCATGCTCATAATCATACACATGCAGAGCAAACGAAAACGTTACATTGTACGAAATGTGTGATGTTTTTTATTGGAAATTATGACTTTCAGCGATCTAAGGGTGGGCTCGTGTTTTATGAAAAATATCATTACTTAATCTATGTTCCATCCGAAATGTATTCAATGAAAATATGTGACAAGAGTGGTATTAAAGCTGTTTATAACTGTAAAAATAGAGATTCTGTTATTACACGGGGTCGACAAAATGTAACTAGTACTAGTACCCCATCCGGACCTTTGACCTCATAAGTCCTTCATGCAACAAGATAAGGTTTGTTCTAACTTGATATGAAGGAAACAGTTGACAGATATACAAAATGAAGACAACAGGCATTAGCATGCTCATAAACATACACATACAGAGCAAACGAAAGAGTTACATTCTACGAAATTTGTGATTTTTTTATTTAAAATATTGACTTTCAGCGCTCTAGGGGTGGGTTCATATTTTTTGAAAAATATCACAACTTCCCCTATGTTTCGTCCGAAATGTATTTAATGACAATATATGGCAATAATTGTAATAAAACTGTTTATAGCTATACAAATAAAGATTGTGTTATTAGACGGGATCGACAAAACTAGCGAGAGTACCCCTTCCGGACCTTTGACCTCATAAGTCCTTAGTGCAACAAGATAAAGTTTTTCTAACTTGATACGGTGGAACCAGATGACAGATATACAAAATGAAGACAACAGACATTAGCATGGTCATAATCATACACATGCAGAGCAAACGAAAGAGTTATATTCTACGAACTTTGTGATTTGTTTAATTTTCATATTGACTTTCAGCGCTCATAGGGTGGGTGGGTGGTTTGACGTTTTCTGAAAAATATCATAACTTCACCTATGTTTCGTCCGAAATGTATTTATTGACAAAATGTGGCAAGAGTGGTATTAAAGTTGTTTATAACTTTAAAAACAAAAAATCTATTATTACAATGGGTCGACAAAATGTAACTAGTGAAAGTACCCCATCCGGACCTTTGACCTCATAAGACCTTCATGCAACAACTTATGGGTTGTCAAATAGGACATAGTGGTACCAGATGAGTGATGGACCAAAATGAGGTAAGCATACCTTTGCATGCGCATAAACATGAACTTTAACGGAAAAGGAAAAGTTACATCTGGAGAACAAAACTACCTTTTATTTGGAATATTGACTTTCAGGGCGTAAAGGGTGGGTTTATTTTTTTTTTGAAATGTTTCAAAACTTTAGTAATATGTCATTCTGTATGTAATAAAAGCAAAATGGGATTTACAATGATTTGAAGATTGTTTAAAACCTCTGAGTTTTGAGTTTAGAATTACCTGGTGTTTTAAAAAATGCAGTATTTAGGCTCGAAGGTACCCTTGAACATGCTGGCAACTTTACTGCCACAGTAAAATTCTACACCCACCCTAATTACGTCCTAGGGATATTGTCCTGTCATAATAACAAGTCAGACCTTTGCCACTTTTTGGGTCAAGCGTAGTGACACGTTACAGGACTTGGCTCCCAGACTATAGACTGTATTCCTTCAAATATCAAGGTTAGTCTACTGATTTCGTGATGTATTATTGCAGATTTGTCTCTGGAAAAATCACGGTAAATCTAAGGCGATGCCAAATAAGAGGGAGCTGAGTGGCAGTTGCCTTGAACCAGCATTATAAGCTAATATAATAAGGTTATACTTGGGTTACACAAAGCTATCCTATGCAGGACGATATATGCTACGGTAGAGCTGACTGTGTGATCAGGATAGCTCCGTCCTATGGCTGTCCTATTGTTTCACAGGGGCGACACTTCCGAGACCAACCGCCTGTATCCTTTTGTATGGGAAACTAGGTAAAACAGTCGTACAACTCTCGTAAGTCCTGTACAATCTCAGAAGTGTGTAGTCAAACTATGGCCAGCCTTTATTTGAAGGAGCGTCATCGTAGCTCGAGCGTAATGGCATCCCAGCAATATTTACATTGGCGTCACCTTGTCCTCGTCCCAGAGGTATACGTGATATTTGAATTGAAACCGTTTAATTGCCTTATACAGGTAGTATGGTCCAAACGGGATGAATTGCATCGTGATTTAAGGCGTAGTAAACAGGCGTTCAAACTGTGTTAGTGATACATTAACATAATCACGTCCACCTACATCTTCATATTATGAAAGAGGCGTTGCTGAACATTGACCATTTTAAGAATATAGGTCTTGACGTGTATCACTCGAGTCATGAAGAGAACACACTCCACCATTTTGATAAAGGACATTCAAAACATCTTGCAGCTCTCGAAACATTTGTTTCTCAAGTTCACATCATCTTAAGTTCATACCGCATCCACAATTAAAAGACATATACATGTCTATGTGCATGAGAGATCATGTTGAAGTAGAAGTAGACCCATATAGAACTATAATTATATGTTGTATAACTTTTATATTCCCATCGTGCCCTGGATACACACATCTACAATAAAATATTTACATGTGTGAATATGGTTAGTATATACTACCGCCAAATCCACTTCAATATGTCGCAAAAATTATTTGTCCGGAAGTGTTATGGGTCACGATTAAAGGTGGTACCATTCACCAGGGTTATTTAGTTTCTAGTTGCATTACTGAATAACTTTTTGCACATATGAAAAATAATACATGTACGTGTTTGTTGTAATTTACCAGATTAACATCAGCCTAAACATACAGTTATCTAGCATTACCTGAAAACGTTATTCCATAATTCCTGTGGTATCAAACAACATAATATCAGGACAATACATGAGCAAATAGAAGCGCGACTCTAAGAAGACTTTGTTTCCATAAACACTGGGATTAATGAATTGGCCTCTCAAGTTATGATCCGTTTAATCCCTGAATAATCTCCGGCGCTTTTCCCCCGGACCCCACCAGGCGAGCCATCAAGGATGGCAGCAACGCTGTATGTGGAGAAATGGTCTCTGAGCCCCCCCCCCCCCCCCGGTCTGTAAGGTTATGGACGAAGAAAAGCTTAACATGGTATCACGTATCACCTTCGGTGCCTTTTAAATTTTTAACAGTGTTTATGATCAGACTCTAAGCCCTTTAAGTAGGCCTACTTATATAATATATATATATGCCGAACTTTCTGAGATTCCTGTGAGCAATAGTCGAACATATTAAAAAAACAGATTCATTACTTTTGCGTTACATCATTGTCATGCGCTGGTAACTACACTAAACAAACGCCAATTTTCTACTGCCTTCACCGATACAAAAAAGATATAAATGCATTAGATGGTGGGAACAATAAACCAAAACTATGTAACACAACATGAAATGTAGGATGGAAAACATAGCAGCAGCATATTTTGACAGACGCTATTTTAACAAACAAGTTCGGGCTTTCTCAAGGTGGTATACAAACAATGTTAGTGGTGAATTGCGATAGTTGCGTTTGATATTGCCTACAAGGGTATGTAGATATACGATTGGTTAACCAGGAACCATAAAAAACCTTAAAACGCAATAAAGTTTTAAATCAGTGCATAATTTATTATTGTGTAACTTTGTTGCTGGTCCTATGTGTCTCATTCCTGGTTGTTGAAACTGGCAGAAGCGTTTGGCTAAGACTGGTTCCTAGAAGTGAGCAGTCTTGGCCAGCCACCGAGGCG
This sequence comes from Flabesymbios commensalis, assembly GCA_964017125.1. NCBI lineage: Eukaryota > Metazoa > Annelida > Polychaeta > Terebellida > Flabelligeridae > Flabesymbios > Flabesymbios commensalis. The sequence continues at coordinate 49,155,059 of OZ024904.1, forward strand.
GAAACAACAACATATTGACTGGAGGTTAAGGAGTAAGGGGCGACTCCGCTCCCTTATCTGCCTTTGTCATCCGGGCGCTTCTCATTGTTACCATATCAACAGACGGGTCAACCCGCCATGATGAATGGCGGCCCCGTACAGCGGGTCGGAAGGCCCATCGGACATATTTATGGAAAATTAACTTAAAGATGCCAGATTTGGCCGCGTATAATGTCCGGTTGTGTTCGGTGCGAGGGGCGCCGAACACAACCGGACATTTGTCGGCATGCGCAGCGGCAGTTGACCGTCATGTGTCGGCAGGAGCGGCCGGATGCGCCGCCATTTGCATTTCTAAAGCTTGAGTAACAACAGGGCAGATGCACGCTTCATTTGCAATACATTGAGGGCGGATTAATGCAAAGTGGCTTTATGGTTGACGACAATAACAAGATGAAGTTTCCTATTCAAACGGGGGCAGTGGCACGCTGGTGAGATGAGGGTCGGGGCTGGCCCCCGTATTGTCACTGGGCGGGCACAGGCCAAAATGGCCCATAACAGGCCCAGGCGACATGTGGACCAGAGCGATGAAGGGAAAGCTATTATGTGTAAATTATAAACATTAAAATTAGTGACAAATTAATGTGTAGATTTCTTGAAAAAACACGAGTTTATTTATTTGGTGTCATTCATTTTTCAACTAAATTAATTTTCTACGTACTTTACTGATATACCTAGCCCAATAATTTTGTACGTCTAACTTACTGTTCAACACTTTTAGAAGTAACATTGCAGTAACAGCAAATAAAAGGCAATCATTAGCCTGATTTCTTTAAGAACATGCAGTTTATAACAACATTACAAACATAACATTCATTCTGTTTACCTTCAAATTTTATAAATTGCATAAAATAATTTGATTATAAGAAATGTTGTAACATATTTCCCGTTGTGTCTTTTTAGGACACTGTGGTTTAGTGGGTGGGCACGGGCGTAGGCCTACTCCGCATCCCCCGGTATACACGTGCCGGAATAATGACGCAATATAGCGGAGCGCTGATCCAAGGAGTCCCAGGGGACTAAAAACGTTTGTCTATTGCTGTTTTATTATTAGAACAGCCTTGCAATTGAAGTTCGGCGTCGTCGTTGTCGTCGTCGGCGTGAACATTTCATTGTGGGTACGATAATTTGCAATGTTTTGCATGTATGTTGGTGGCATTTGCGAGTGTTCTCTTGTTTTTATTTTCGAGGGTTATTTTGTATTCGTTAAAAATAAAATCAGGTCCGAGGGGATGGGGGCCCAAGCATTGGCACATCTATTGCTGCGACGATTCACAATATAGAAACGAATATTCCAAAAACGATTTCTGATTAGATTACAAATATGTAGCACATTAGTACGTGTGAGGTTTAATCGCACGTGAGGTAATGAGGTAAATTCGTAACGGAACAGCATCATATATATGTTTCCTAAAAGTATTCACCATATATAGTGATGCCTTTAAGACTTGTTACCTTCCCTCCGCCTGTTCCTCTTCTTTTCGTTTTCATTCCACTGTTATGAAGTAACTAAGAAACAGAACGGACTTATTGGTTAATCTAATGGGTTTCCTTCTTTTTCATCAATGCGAGGCGCATATCCAAAAAAAACAATCAAATTTTTGAAACACATATCCTAAAATACCGAACAACTAATAAATTATTAATTAATAATCAATGAATTAATTCAAAATATTTTATGCTGTGCATCAAGGGTTTAAATCTTATACACTTACTATGATACGTTTATACTATGTAATTATACACTTTAAAAAACAAAAGAAAAAGGTATGATTGAAATTAGATATGACATTGTTCTACTTTCTCAGTGTAATTTTGCTATGTATGCACGCTCACGTAGTGTATAGTTCAGCTTATTTCGAACAACGAATCACTGTTTATATTTAAGCACGGTACATTTTAAAAAGCTTTAATTTTGAAATAAACAGGTCCAAAGCACAGCGTCAACAAACTAGGCAAATAGCAGAGCGATTTATAGGAAAAACATTGCAGCCAATCTACTTAATAACGTCTATGTCACCATCATAGAAGGATAGATACATCTGCTTTGACAATAAATTATCTTTGATAGGGCAAATTTACATGATAAAGCATATTGGCAGCTCACCCGGGTCATTAGCACTGCTGTCACCACTGTGGCTAGACTAACACCAAGATGCACCTTGCCCGTGCCATCCATCTGCCAATCCAAACAAGCAAACACAAAACATTGCAACAAATTTGGGTTAATATTAGGCCAACGTCGCAATGTTGGTTCAATGTTTCATGTTGACTGGGGAAGTCCAAAACTAATTTATTATCAATGGTTTAGCAATCAATTTTAATATTTTGGAATATAATTTGAAGTACAAATGAACGAATTGTGCATAAACCTGTGTACGTATACATACATAGTATAATTCACACCTTCTCGCTCTGTAACATAGGCCTATACATTCATAACACCTATCCTCGTGCTAATTGGCATGGCTTCATCACACCTACCTTAATTCACATCTATCTTAGTTCTCGCTAATTTATTAGTCTGTTTATTTATATTTTAAGTATATACGTGATATTATTAATTAAATTACATAGCTGAACATTATAAAATATTTAATGTGTAATCACTAATTATATATTTACTGGCCCCTGGAATTTGTGATATTATACCAAGATATTATTTGTAAATCACGCCTTGTCTCTCAGTTAACACATGGCTTCATCACACCTATATTAATTCATATATATACTGTGCAGTCGCAGGTCTGCTGTAGATATACCATTTCCAGATAAATTATTACCTGGCTTCCTAGCACTGGTAGCAGGGTATGGCGTCATTCAAATGCTATATAATGAAGATTGTGCTATGTACGTGAAATGTATAAAAAATCTGTAAATAATAATAATTACTTTAAATAATAAATATTGTTCAATAAACAGTTCTTATATATTTTATTTTAAACTTAAAAAAAACCCGGGGGCATTTGACCGGGGGGCTAATGGCACGGGGGGGTGATTGGCCAGGGGGCAATTGGCCTAGAACCTTGACCTAGAAACCTAGAAAGATATTGAGACATGCACAGTGTACGGTCGTTATAATAGGAGCGACATGGGTCCATATACTCGTAGATGGGTCGATGCCACCAGCTTATAAACACACATTTCACTCTGCCACTAGTGATGATATTACCATAATTTTAGTATACTCAAAATACACCCAAATCCCAAGCGTATAGTTTGAACAGCACAAGCAGAGCTCTGTTGTAAACAGTTACAATATGACAGAATGGTATGAGGTTAGATACCATAATGTACAATGAACAAAACTGGCAGCTTTCCTGATTTCTTTCTTTTGTTTTTATATGCTTGTCATATCAAAATTACTTGATTGGTTGAACGCATATTGGAGCTACAGGAATATGCCCATGGTATTGCTCTAATAAGCGTCAAACAAAGATTTTACAGCATTATGTTTGAACATTATCTTATGGATTACCCTGGTTGAGTTCGAAAATTGGCTAATTTGCACATCCAAGGTGGCTGCCTCAGCTTTTCCATCCAAATCGACGTAAAACTCTACATTCGCCAATATTCATCTGATCTTCACGATTTATTTGAATGGATTACCCAGGTTAAGTTTGAAAATATTGATAATTTGCATATCCACGATGGATCACCCTCACAAATTGACGAAAGCGTTCTACACTCTCCAAGATCGATCCAATCTTCACAATTTTTTTCTAAAATTTTTTTGAAGGATCACCCTCTTTCTTTATGTTTGAAAATTGGCTAATTTGCATAATATACAAGATGGCCGCCCGCTCGCCCTTACAAATTGTCGTAAACGATCTACAATGACCAATATTGGTCCAAACTTCACTAATAAATATGTATCCCCACCTCTCCATCTTTATTGCACTGACATTACACTTCCAATCGTGGAAGGTGGAGATTTGTATATTTGTCATGCAAATATAACATCTAGCTTTCACATTGTGCCATATTTTGTTGTTGTTATTGGTTTTCAGCATCAAACAGGCATGAAAAGATTGTGAGAAACCATCCAATAAGATTCCATTATCAGCGAAGCGCAAATGATGGCTTTTGTGCGTAGTATAGTTAAACGCACATATATATATATATATACTACATCGAACAAGTGAGTTGACCATAAAATAATAGTTCGAGCCTCACAGATTAAAATAGACAGTTTGAAATAGACGAATAATTAGACGCATAAATTAATAATAGTCAATACCATGGATTGTCGGGGTCAATAGGTTACTTAGAAGTCTCTGTGGATCAGATCATATACTTGATTGCCATAATTTCCAGTTTGTTCAATGCAACTCGCCCGTTTTGTAACGTAATTATATATGTATACATGTTATAACAAAGACTATAATTGAATTATTTTTGAACGATTCAACAACAATAATAAAAAAACATGTAAATTATACTGTAACCATATATATAGGCATACCTGCTATATCTCTTATACAACAGAAGCAGGACTTAAAATAGCTTGGCTTTACGGATGAGAAATAAAAGACGAATGACGAGAGAGCCATCTGGGAGTTGATGAAAAAGTGGGAGAACCATCGTTCTTTTAAGTAAATGCACACAGCAGTAACGGCTCACCTGCAACGTGAGCCGTTACTGCTGTTTGCCGCCGCACGTCAGAGTGGCTGATGCAGATGCTGCTGAATCTGTCATTGCTGCTGCTTCAATTTGCTTCTACTTTTGTTTCTGCTGTCTACGGATGCTGCTTCGCCTCCTGCCTCGGCGGTGGGGGGGGGGGGGGGGGGTCATCACGGGGTGAATCACAGCACACTCTTGATGACAGGACCTGTCATCAGGCATCTGTGACTGCTGACCGTCACCAAGCCGTGACCGTGCCCGCACACCCACTCCCTGTCTTCATTACAAATCACACCACCGATAAATCCCCAGTGACTGACTTTATTTTACTATGACCGATTGTTGGGCCAACGTCTCAGATGTTGATCGAATGTTCAATCAGTGCTTGGGCTGTTCAAAGTCTGAGGGCCGTATCCAATGGGGGGGGGGGGGGTGTCTGTAACGGTGTAACCTCCTGCATATCCCAAAACGCGTTGTACTGTAGTGTAGACCAAAACATGCGCAACAATTGCCATTAAAACAAACACAGATTTACATCGAGATTTCACCAGAATGCACCAACTAGTCTTGTTTTTTTCAAAATTACCTGGCGGACAGACCAGATGGTCGTCCTGTAACCACCCCTTTGTCTTAGTCTAGATACGGTCCTATTGACACTTTAAATTATAATTGAATTGTTGAAGTTGTATCTAGTAGATTCGACGCACAATTTCGAGGGGTTGAAAGAAATATTTGGATTTGTCAAATTAGATGTCAGTACATGTATTTTCAAATCTTGCTCATAGTAGACTTTGGTGTGACAGGCGTTATATTTGACCACTGCACCATGCAGGGCCTCCAACTGTACATTATTATTATTATTAAAAAAATATACTATTTTTACATCTACATATTGCAATAGTGCTTCTTATAATATATATAATGTCCAATTTTAGACTCAAATAAAACGTTATTTTGGTGTAAATATCTTACAAAATGTTAAACATAAATGCAAATTGGAGTCTTCATCAATCATGATAAGAGTATCAGAAAATGTTACGAGATTCATCATTTTAATATTGCAGTCATGGACGTGTATGCCATACGAAATGATTAAGTGTTGCTTGCTGCAACGTTTGTGTTAGGAATAAATATCATTGACAGAACATCTCCTGTGAACACATTTTAGTTGGCTCAGCTATGTTTGAAAGCTGGGCCAACGTCGTAGACGTTTCTCCATCACAGCACAGGACCAAGCCCTCGTGTCCCCATCTGCACAATGAACGTCTGGCACGTCTTATTCTGACAAGCATCCGAGCATACGCCTTTAATTAACTGCTAACTGGCCTAATGATGTCACTGATCGACGCTGTTCTCGCCGGCGTCCATCAGAGCGAGGTGAGAAACAGTGTACCGTTTGGCACTGTCAACTTCGGCGTTCCGCTTGACGCCTCCCTGACGTATGTCGTCACGGCTCGGTAGCCGGCTGATGACGGGGAGTCCTGATCCAGACGGGGCACAGGCAGTCGGGGGAGAAATGAAGGCCTGTCGTGGCGGCGTCGTGTCACCGCCAACCCATGCGGTAAACAGCACGGCAGTTATGACGGTCATTTTGCCGTCCGAAATATGCGCGTCTCGTGCGGAAGTGAGCGCTCTGCCGCGGCACTGCCCCATCCGGCCCCGGCCGACCATACGTCATATTATTTCCACTGGGTAATCCCGGCACGCCAATGACATCCATCACCTGCCCGCCGTGTCCCAGCAAACACGAGACGTTAGCCCGGTAATGTTTGGATGTTGGCCCAGCGTAGTAGACGGTCGGCCAACATCATTTCAATATTAGGTCTGAGCCTCGTGTTTTCTGAGGTGCTCCTGCAAGGATTAGACACTATGTGGTGGGTGGGTCAATACCGCACCAACGTGTCGGTCATTGAAAGAAAATTGAGACAACGTTGTGTAAAAAAATGAGCAATCTAATAATTATATCCCTGACAGGAAAAGCTTCAATGTAGCCAACAAGTCAGACAGCGTTTTTTCCCTGAACTAGTATAGCATGCACGTTTTTATATTATAATAGATATACATACAAGAAGTACGTTGTTATCTCACCATTGATCAACCAAGATAATCACCCGGAATTATCATCACACGCAACACATGACTTTACTATCTCCGGTGATTTTCTGCGTTATTACCGCACCATTGATCAACCTGGTTGAACCAATTTACCACAAGGCGTTATTACATTCCCACTGATTGATAAACCAACATGATTAACCATGCAAAAAAAATACCACAATACCTTTAAATAATACACTGCTCAAGGCCAGTGACCAACACGATGCGTCAAACATTATATTCCGGCATTTGCGGTTCATGGATCGGTTTTTGGTTTTGGTGGCCAAAGTATGCTATATAAAAGACGATCGATTGACTTTAGCCTATATAGCCCGTTTTGTTTAATTTGCAATCTGAAAATTACAATGATGTTGTACAGTGTTAGCCTAACAAACATATTTGGCTCGATGTTAGGCCAACGCCTTGACATTCAGCAAAATTTGAGTCAATATTTCATGCTTGTTTGAAGTATAACAACGTATTCGCTTGCAGTAACCTTGGTATTTGGGCAATGACCATGATGACCATCATCTCATTGGTCAACGTCAGTAACTCTGTGGTCACTGCACCAGTAAGAGGCCTGACACGTGGCTTCATTATGGGATGGATGAGGTCATTATGTCACAGCATTATTGTATGGTTTCAACGTCTTCTTATTGCTGACCCAACGTCGCAGACGCTCACTCAACAATGAGTTAACGTTTAAATGTCATGTTTCAAGGGAAGCTGGATGAGCAAAAAACTGTTAAAATCTGTGAGGGCAAAGCTCAGAGATTGTCGCTTTGCTTTTCACTGCGTTATGGATGCCCTGCCAGCAAGATACCAAAATATGCCCTCCCTTGGAATAATCAGAACATACCAGTGAGCAAAAGCAATGTCTGCCTCACCCCTGGAAGAAACGAAAACAGCGGGGTGGAATAACTTACAGCCCTACTCGAGAAGACAAAAAGGACATAGAATTAAGACCGGGCTCCATGTAAGTAATCTCCAATGAACATCAACTACTTTCTTTGAGCTGCTCGTTTCCTGTGCAGGAAAATCCCTTGCCAAGCCGACCCAAGACCCGGAGCGACTGGTGATGAATGTTCTGCTCATCCTTCAAATCTGCCAAATGAAGCTCTGGATTGAGTTGCCGGGTCTGGTGTTGACTGCACCCGGACTTGATCCGCTGATTTGGTGGGCGAGTCCAGCCAGCTTTGCCAGGCGGCCTTCCGTCGGTCCATCTTGAGCCTGTAAAAGCCAATTAAGCGATTCCGGTGTCGCCAGTCTGATAAGTTTCCGTGGTCGGCGTCTTCGCTACCCTCTTCAGATTGTCTTTATCAAACGAAACGGCGGTTCTCTCGAAGAAGAATGTGTCCTATTTGGGAGTGACATATGTGTTTAATATTGATGATGATAATATACTCGCACTACTTATATAATATTTCATATCAATGCATTATTAGTCTACTCGGGCTTTTCACTTATATACATATATACGCAATGGTTCAACATGATCTTTCAGGTTTGATCGAACGTATTGGAATCACTATATAATGTTTTGTCACAATGTATTGATCATTTTTAATGACACATAAGTCTGCACAGAGACTTCAGGTCGTCAATAAAAATCTATCTATATTTATCAACTACATAATATTATCAACTACTGGATTGTCGGTTGTTAACATTCAAATCAGCTGATATAAGACAGGTATCTAGTGAGGATTGTGTGACTTATTCACGAATCTCACTAAAACGTCAGCCACATATAGAGCTCTACATATGTAAGATTTAGTGTTCTATGGGTAAGTGATTCTCCATTAATTTACACTGCCTTGATGGTACATTGAAAATATATACCAGCATCACGAGACGTACTAAAGTATGCTTTATTGACTTAATCTATGGGCTGAACAAATGTCGACTTGGTAAATACTTCGACATACAAATCTAAGCTGTCCGCCGTTTTTATTAAAATAATATGAACAATAATATTGTTAGTAAAGTAAAGGAAAGGAAAGAAGGAAAGAAAAATTATAATTTAATTTTTAGTCTTTTGGGGAAGGCAAAATTGAAGATGGTCACTATTTTATAGGAAAAACAAATTATATGTTGGTGTACTACCATATCATGCCTATTCTCATAATATTGCGATGCATCACGTGATATATACTTAGTACCAGCAAACCATAAATGACAGATTATGTAGGTGATATATATATATATAATACCATGGGAAATATATTTATATGTTTGGCAATGCACCAACAGAAGCTGCTGCTTTTTCTGCTGGTGAAATGTCATTCGTCTCCTGTGGCCAGATAGACAGACAGTCACAGGCAAATTAGAGTCAGTGACAGCTTGTCTGCCGCACACCATCCGCTAGAGTTTGATTCTGGCAGATAAATAAACGCGTGTTATGAATTTCCTCGGGGGTGACATTAATTAACATTTAAATTGTTTTAGCATTTGTCCCGGCTATCTATCTGTCAATAAGGCGCGATAACCAGGCATCTTTAGCGCCCACAATGGGCGCCCCGGTCCACGTCGACCGCCATGTGTGTATTTCCAATGTTGCCTCTTCGTCTAATCTAAAATTAATCCAATAGAATCGCCATCCATCTTCGCCTTCTATGGGCAGCCGGGTCCATGATATGAATTTCAATTACCCGCGGACACTTCTCAATTTGGCCTCGGTTACTCCTCGACATAGTAGAATCATCGTTCTAATTTGGTGAATGGCTCTTTGCTTAATGACTAGATATATGAAAGCGGAGCTCGGCTTTAGACCGTCAATGTCCGCTCAATCCGGCCAGTGGCGGCTCTTTCTATGGAAGAATTGTGATGGGGGCAAAGCAATGAACCAGGCCGTCCCTGATCGTACCATCCGCGCGGCATACCATGGTTACTGTTGATGTGCAAGTTGATTCTGACATAGAAAGCCTGGCTAGCAGCTGAATGTCTGATGGCTGGCGACCCAGAGCGCCCAATCTGAGAGGCAAGACAAGTGACCATCTGCTTCCCACTTGAGGCAACTGTGTGCAGGAAAATAAAAAAATATATCCATAACTATGTAGTAATTCTACTTTAGACCGATTGAATTGTGAAAAAGTCCTAATTATAAATGACATAGCCTATATTTTAATTATGATAATTAAAACCGAAAATAAATAATAAACGACATATTTTATGTTTCCCATAAAAGATGGAGATAATGCCACATATGCAGATGTAGTAGGTACCCATGTGAAATGAAATGAAATGAAACGGTCTTTAGGCCACCTTCGTGCACATATAGGCTAAACTGAGCCAGGAGAACCTCCTGAAGATGGTGAGATGATTGAGAAGACACTGTCCTCCAGACACAGGATTCGAAATTTGAGCCCTGGCGGTCTGAGGCCGAGCACGCTACTTCTCGGTCACAGAGGCTCCCCACAATACTGACTTTCACACGTGGATGGGGAAGAAACATTTATTGTTTCTTTCAAACTGCCGAGACCGGGAACCGAACCCCGAACTCTGGTGTGAAAGGCAGCGGTGCTAACCACTACCCTAGGGCCCCCGCCCCCATGTGAAATAAAATATTGGGATGATTTTCTTGAAATAGAATCCAAGAGGGGTGTAAACAAATTTAATGATGAATTTTGTTATATCAAGCTACTGTGAAAGTATTAGGTATTATTATTGTATCCTTGTTGTTTCTGAGCAGCAATATATTGATGGTTTTTAGTACTGATGATACGCAAAAAATATTAAATGAATCAGACCACTGTTCTATAATGTAGATTTTGAGTGTAGTTTATTCCCATGACAATAAATGAATATTTTGTTACTAAACAGTTTAATTTAGCAGGAAAAGACCGTGTTAGTGTTTCCTAGGTGTTGACCTCAGCTATTGGCCTGTCAGTTGCTCTCTGTCGTTGGTTGTCAGTTTCAACCAGCGCTCAGTCCATCTGTAGATTTATCTGACAGAGGTCACATGCCGTCAGCATAGGTTAATTAAGCTGTTTTCTGCTAACAAGATAAGCCGGTTAACTCTTTCAGTCCAATACTTTCCAATATAGGAATGATTTATACAATGTTACAACTGTTGCAATAGTTTATCAGCTATAGTGCTGATTTGAAGTATGCGAATTAACTATGTTTGTTACAATGCATTATATTATTGTCACTGTGGTATTGTATAGACTCTATACTGGAGGAGAAGGTATAAATAAATAATACAATTCACAGACATGAGCGGATGCAGAATCAACGTCTGATTGGAAGATAATAACCTGATAACATTGGGGAGTGATTAGCATGATTAGTGCTAACAACTTGATTATAGCATATAACAATAATGAGTATATTAGCGATGGAATAATTAATAGACCATGTAGAAGCAGAAATATCAGAATGATGTAGGCTATAGTTATTTGGACCTATGCAATGTCTGATAATATGTTCAATAACGTAGATAAGTACTAGCCCAAAAGGATCATCATTGTGTTACATCACATATAATGGGCATATCATGATATTAAAAAAAAAATGTTTTCTAAACTGTCCATTTGGTTAATAAGCTCGAGATTTGTTCTGTTTGACAGTGTTTATACACCCTCATAATCATAATGCATACCGAGGCTTTAATTTGAAAACAAATGACAATCGAAGAATATTGTTATCTACTTATTTTATTAATGCGAAATACTTAAAGCAGCTCCTTGGGATGACATCAATTTTCGTTTTTAATTCCGTACTGAAGTAGTGTATCCCACGGATCATGTTTCATTTTTTTTCAGAATTTTTATATTTTAACAAATATTTTTAATCAACATTCCTATGAAACCAGAAGTAACTGAAACAAACTATTTGTATACCTGAAGGACGATTGAATGTTTTCACAGCATTGGGCCACATGCTGGTGGCATCGGCCCAGCGTTGGGTAGACATACAATCAGTGCTGCAGGTGTGTCCTCCCGTGTCCTGGCTATAAGACACCAATTAGCGGCGACTGCTCTGATCTTACCGTCTGATACGTGGGAGTATGTGATGTAAAGTACTGATTATTGCTGATTTGTTTTGTTTACATGGCAATATACGACCTGGAAATACAACTATTTCACTCGTTTTCGGTGCTTTAAAATTGTTTTTCGCCTTTTTTGTATTTTCAGTTAAGATCAGTAGGCTATATAGCTTCATATAAATTAAATTTTCAAAATTGACAACATTGAAAATGTCTCATCCAAGGGGTCCCTTTAAAGGATATAATTATAATAATTTTTTTAATGATTCGCACTAAATAGTTTAGCTAAATCACTGCAACTGAACATCCAAGTGAAAGCGATGAAGTGATGCACAGAGAGAAACAGTAACTAAATAATTACAGTTACTAATGTAGGTTACTTCTTTGATACGTATTTGCGATCCAGCTCGGCATCGATTGTCCATTCATTCTACTGCAAAGATTCGAGTTGAGATACCCAAGAAGAATAAAGAGAATGTGAATGGCCACACATAAATGGAGACAGAGTGGGTCAGATAAAGTGGACACATTGACCGATGCCCTGATACAGGTTGAGGTGACGCCGGCAAACCACATCTCATTTCTCTCACTGCCCACCTTCCATAGACACCGTCCCCAGCTTGTTTGTTTTAAGTCACTCTGTCTAAGCCGATGGGCATGCGAAATGCTAGAAAATATATCTCGTTTGCTCTGGGTGCTGGCTGAGGTGGTTTGACTGCTTGTGCTGGCTCAATTCTGGGCCAAATTTACATAGGCTGGCCCAGAGTTGAGCCAGCACGTGGGGAACATATCCCATGGGCTGGGTATTCGATCTGTGTGGTGTGGATACAGGGGTTTGTTCGGACCGGCGTTTGTTTGGAAGCTTCTTCTGTTCACTTGGCCTGCCCAGTTTACAAGCGATGAGCGCGGGGGCATTAGGCCGCAAACGCCAGTCCGTGCAATAATTATTGGGGACGAAACACACGTCTTTCACAGGTCTTACCATCCAATCCACCCCCATCTCCCTTTATCCCGCCAAATCCCTGGCTTGTTTGCAGATTTTAATGATCGAGCCGGCGGCGTGTGAAAGGCTTGTCGACCCAGAGACACCGGGGCATGGTGTATTGGACGACACTGTCTGCCGCAGTGTGGTATTGGCCCTTAAACACAGGACTACATCAAACAACCGAGTGACACATGATCAGTTTATTGTTAATTATCTTGTTTATTACTTAAATATGTTTAATTTCAACTTGCAAGGCACTTAACATATCAGATATGCTTATTGCTATTTTTTAAATCTATGTTTTTATTAAAACTATTTAATGCTATTCATCAAATTGTATTTATTAGTTACGATCGTTCAAGTAGCATAAAGTCCACACTTGCGGCATGGATGTTGGTTATACAGAGAATGTGATGCTACAACACTACAATAATTCAAAACTACAACATAAACGCACTTATATGTATAATGTTATATTGCTTTGTGTTGTTTCTTAAATGTTTCTGATATGTTTCTAGAATAGACTGTTTTTGATCTTCTATGCTACCAACTAAGACCAAACTCATACAGCAGAAACAAAAATACAATTTGAATTGCATATGCACATTAATGGTTAATAGAACAGGCCCGGTTTCTGGCTATGCTTCGCAAAATCTTCACGCTTTTGCCCCCCCCCCCCCCCTGTCGTGTTGTCTGCCTCCCTTTGGCCCTAGTCTGGTGGTCGTCTCACGGGGACGCCTGTACTAGCTGCAGCTTAGACGCAATCCCGTGCGACCAGCCACAAATTGATCCTTCTCTATCCTACAGATAAATTAAACCATCATCCTAAGCGTCACTGTTTAAAGGCTGATTGTACCGAATCTCTACACACGGTCCTGTGCGATCAGGTGTTTCACAACTTCAGAACAAAATATTATAATATTATTTATTAATTCTCCTTATTCCAATATGATGTTATTATTCGAGTATGATCTCAGGGTTTGATGGGTTAAATTTCGTCGTAATACCATCGGTAGAAAGGATACTTTCAAGGAAAACAGTCCAGCCATGTCTCAGAAGTCCGCCCTACTCCAGCAGCGAGCTCACAATCGCCCCCGATCCTAAAACACCAAACAGAAGCTCCTACCTATTAGCTGGTAGCCGAGGAGTCATCCCCCAAGATCTCCTTGAGTGCATTTAGCACACAGAGGTGCATCAAGGCAAATCTGCGGCATATCTGACCCCCTTCGCCTCTTTACTTGGCATCACTCAGCGCCCGGCATCCACCAGGGTTGGCTCGTTGCTGGGTCATCGTCGCTGACGTTAGCCCAACTTCGAAACAGTGCCGGGATGATGTGCAGTTGTTTGCTCTGGCATCGAATATCATCTTCGTTTAGGGAATTTACAAGGATACAGACGTAACCCGACCCTAAGCCAGGGATGTAAGGGTAACCATTGGTCTAGGCTGAAAAGTCAACCCCTAAAACTACATGTACACCGAGGAAAGCCATGTCTTGTCTGGGGCTATACCAAGCGCTGCCTAACGATAAGTGCTGTCATGTTTATATATTATACCTCCCATGTATCATGATGTATAATGATGTTGCGAAACAAACATATTCCGATGCATCTGTTAAATTACTAAATTTTATAAAGATAAATTATAAATATCAAGCAAGCAAGCTAACACGCAAGTAAGCAAGCAAGTAATATAATCCGATCAAAAAGACCAAGATGTGATACTTCGTTTTTTATGTGATTTTGATTTTTTTATGTGATTCTGGCATGCGATGTGATTCTAGCACTGGCCTCTACACCAAGCATTGTGTCGTACCCACATTCAAAGAAAGATAATAATAAACTGGGAATGTTATACCGTATATCTGCATGATAATATGGGCTAATAAATCAACGCAGAAACACATACCCTGATAGTAATATGATGCAACAGCTTAATTCACAGCAAAGAAGGAAAGACAATAGAAGGTTAATAATGTTACAAAAGTTTAAAAACGTGAATAATGCAGAACATTACAGTACATACACTCACACCACCCGACAGAATGTCAAGAAACAATAGCAAAATATCTATTCAGAGCTCCGTTAGTAGTGCCAACCCCATCCTACAACTTTTGCATATTATGATGAAATTGTGCACGGGTATAATGCATGAAATTGCACAATTTGGACACTTTTTTTTTTTTTAAAGCTGACAAGAAATGTTCCCACCATGGCACGTTCAGTTATAAATCCCAGTGACTTAAACATGTTAAAGCAGCCGGGTCGTTTCACTTCACTAAACCATAATATTTACATTGCGGCGTACCCCACTCCCGTGGACGTTGACCATGCTGCGCATGCGGGTGAGCTCATGATGTTTACTCAGCGGATCATGACGATGCAAAATGACTGCCGACAACCATCCTGACATGTTTTATAGATACAGTGATCTCTGCTCTGGAGTAAAATGACTAGCACATAAATTAACTCTATGTTTCATCACCATCCACTCGTAAAAAATCAATATTGTGGAACGCCTCTGCCTTTGTAATCTTCCGCAATAACATATATTGCACATATATATATTTTACATGTACATGTATATATAATTATATGAAATAGTTTCAAATATTTTTAAAGTTAGCCTTTGTAACCATGATAACTTTATTTTAATTTAAAAAGCAATAGCGACCCTAATAAGCACATAAACCAAATTTAGTTTTTCTCCGAACTACAAGCTTAAATAAAAACGGGATCACACCATTTATATTTGTATAGAGGCATGCATTAGCTGGATATGTGTGCAATAAGCACACAAGACGTTCATTCTAATCTAGTGGGTTGTACCAAAGACCCTGTACAATAAGACAGTCAACTCTCCCCAAAACGTGAAATCGGTCTCAGTGCTGTCCCCTGGTATTGGGATTTGGAACTAATGCTTTTACCATCTATCAAGTATGATTTTACCATATTACGACGAGTAATTATGACATTGATCTTATTAAAAACAATACATACTTCACATCACAAAAATCAGAAAAATAAGTATTGACGGAGGTTTACTTCTATTTTTTATCCAATAATTTGTTGGTTAGTTATCAATACTTTTTAATTGTCTTCTTCCCTTTGGTACCTCAGGGGTTGATGCACCCGTATAAACAAGTATGCATATTCATTGTTTACAAACAACAGGTGACGCCCAGCTATCACAAGACGTCGACTCAATTATAGTGTAATGCTGATCAAATGTTTGTAATGCTGGTCCTACCCCATCATTGGTTCATCTTCTCGTATCTGCTGGCAGGTGACATGGGTGCAAGGGTAGATACGGGCAAAAAAAACTAAGATAAGGGCAATGGAAATAATATATATAATACTACTATATATTATAGTCTAATGACATGGATCATTTGTCATGTTTACCATTCGGAATATACCTGAACAGAAATATTTTATTGATATAAAGCATGTTACGGTTACTGCTGATTTTGTCACAGAATTAGCTCATTCAATGCTGAAATTATTCACGCCACAAACGGGTATGACCATTAAGGAAGATAATATTTTTGTATAATATTATATATCAGTGAATATCTTTGTCGCAAAGTGTTGCGATCTGCATGTGATCAATGTAAAGTAATTTTGATGCCACTAATAAATTGCATACATTTCTGTCTAAGAAGCAATATTTGAATATTCAAGGTGTGTGGCTTTTGTTTCACGTCAAACCTTAATACAATTAATTGGTTCAAATGAACGAATTTTCGGAAATATACCTGAACACATTCTACATAGGAGTCACAACAGAGATCAAATTATTACCATCATCAAAGACACTAAATCACGTGCAAGTTGTGAATGTTTCACGTTAATATTACATATTTATGTCCCCATTCGGCTACACCATGTACTGTGGGAAAACAATGAACACCTTATTACCAAATTCAACTATAAATAAATTGTGTCATAAAAATGAACGTGTCTTGTTTTCAAGATATCAGTATACGGTACTGCTAACGCTCCAGTCTTCAGTGACATTGATGGCAGTGGTCCGTGAGAGAATGCTCACATATTATAATTTCATAATATTGCTTTTGTGTTCTAAATATATTTTTTTTTAAATAATAAAAGTTTGAATCAAAATACACGTCTGCCAAGTTATGGTTGTTACCAATGTTTTGCCCTGATCTCCTTTGTGGTCGCTACGCTTGACGACATATCGTCACTCCCCTCCCGTTCTGTGCCGCCCACATGTTTGTGTACTTTCTGTACACAGCTCTTCTGTTATTTAAATGAAGATATTTTAATTTCTAAAATTGTATGATAATATAACATGACTTCTCTGCTATATTAGCAGTTTTTTTCGTTCCAAAAATAAATATTGCAGAGATAATGTCATAACTGTCAAACCTAGAAAAACATTATTTTTTATTTGGAGGTTAAAGTGGTGACATTATCACTTCTTGTTTTATATGATGATACACTTACAAAAGCGTAGTTCCAACTCCCGTTTAAAGGGGACAGCACTGCACAATGTATTACACGCATTTGTATGGTGAAATCCGTAAGTTGATCATCTTATTGTACAGGGTCTTTGGTTGTACTTGTTAAAATGTTAGTGCATATACATCATGCTCATACCACGCATCATATTGGCGTTTCAATAGACGTTGTTCTAATGCACCAAACACGTTTTTTTCATATTTCAATACACTAAGTACTGGTCGGGAAAAGCAATTCCATGCAATTATGTTTGTATTCTGGTATGTAAAAATATTATTAAAATAATTTGACCTTGAAATTGAGCTTTTGACTTTGCAGACGACCTTGAATCATGAAAATAGTACTATCAGATATGGATTTTCAGTCCAACACACATCAAAAAGTATTCCGATTGTTCAAATTTGTATTAGTTTAAAATATATCCTCACTTGACCTTGAAATTCACGTTTTTGACCTTGAAGATGCCCTTGAATTATCAAAATATTAGATAATCTTTTCAAAACACACGAAAAGTAATTTTGTATTTCTTAAAAAGCATATTTTGTATTATTGATCACCAAATTCAGCTTTTGACCGTGAAGACAACCTTGAATCACAAAAATTATAGCAGAAATGGATTATTCAGTTAAAATCAAATAAAAAAGGCGTTGTTGCTAATTGTATTTGCTGAAAAAAATATTTGTAAAATTTTGCATTGAAATTTTCCTTATAACCTTTAATATGTACTTGAATCACCATAATAATATTAAATATGTAACCTCAGTCAAAAATACACGACAAATGATGTAACACTTGTTCCTAGCTTTATTTGTTGAAAACTAATATACAAAATTCCGATCCACAAATAAAGTGTCAGCCGTCTTGTATTTATGCAAATTAGGTATCCTTTCACCAAGTGGGTTTAGGGGATTTTTTCTGTCGGTGATTCTGAGCTGGTTGGGGAAAAAATAAAAGTAGCTTTTGCAATTTATTCTGGGTCTGGTCATGTTTTGTCGTATATGGACTAAATCAAGCAGCCATTAATTATTAATCAATCAATTAAGCGAACAAGTGAGCCAAACAGTCAGTCAGACAGCCAGCACACCAGGTCGCAATCAATCAATCAATCAATCAATCAATCAATCAATCAATCAATCAATCAATCAATCAATCAATCAATCAATCAATCAATCAATCAATCAATCAATCAATCAATCAATCAATCAATTAACAGATATCATCCAAAGGAATAGTTATTCATCCTGTTCATTTAATCTGTTGAACGACCAGGTAAATGCGATAGTTTAAGTGACTTAAATGGGCAAGATAACCGTTTGCGAAAACTGTTTGATAACGTCATTTACATTTCGTAGTCGTATTTCTGTGTCCTCCACAGGGATTGCTTGGCCAAATTATTCCCTTAACCAAACAGTGGCACAATGATGGTTCATTTATCCAGCATTTCCTTCTGTGTTTTTTTACAATGCCGTATCTGCGATACAATACTTTGTTTGTTGGCAGTGATAAGATTGCAGACATCTGAACCTTATCAGAACACGTCTCTTACACGGCACAGTAGAGCTGTGTTACATTATCCGTTTGTAGTTTTTTTCTCGCTAAACAATTATTGCGTAATTGTGTGGGAATGAGTTAGATATATTGTGGCACCAAACGTAACACGTTTTAATTGATTATTATTATTATAAGAAACATGCACACGTACAATGTGTAGTGTAATTTCAATCCATCTCTGGGCTGATCTGACCAATAGATCAACTGTCATGGGAACGGAAGCTTCTAATTAATCATTAAACTTTAAATAATTCACGAACTACCTAGTTTCGAAATCAGACAAAGAGCCAACGCCAAAAAAGTCCTGCATATCTACGAAACAGTTATTAAGACACGAAATGTAATCAATGAAACAAATGGTTGAAAGCTGTACAAAAACATTACGTCCATACATGAAATTGGTTGTTTAGTAGAAGTTATGCTAAAGCCACCTTATTACGTCTTTGTAATGTATGTCAAGTGCCACGCTCAACATATCGATGTATGAACCAACGCGTTGCAGACTGCAAAAAGCCACTAACATGTTCCTTGGAAAAAATGCAGAAACGTCCACTTCCTAAAATGTCAGCTTCTAAGGGGAATCGGAATAAGAATGAGATGTGAGCCATTTCTGGGATTGCTCGGGACGTTTTACCAGATTAGAATCGTCACTCTGTTACGCTTCTTAACACCCGGCAGGATTTGGCAGTCAGAGTTTGGCGCGTGTTCTCGTCGAGGTCACACAGATAGGATTCGGCGGGGTCAACCTGTGACAGGACTGTGACGGGAGCAGTGTGTCCTGTGACGCCCCTGTCATAGCCCTATGACGGGGTGTGACGCCAGCTCGTCACCAAGATGTCTTCTGCGTTATGGAACTCTGCTGAGCGCCGCTTGCAATGTGATGCTTTGAGATTGCACGGCCACGGGAGATTTGTCCGTGACGTTATCTCACGGTGTGCGGCATAGATAACCGTTCGATTGGTGAATGCTTTAGTTATTGCTTCCGCATGAAATGTTCTGGTATATCGTTCAGTTACGAAATTGTTATAATTTGTAACATTACCACACATTATACATAATGATTTCAAATTTGAATATTTTACAAGACAAAATTTTGTAAATTGTGAGGGTGGTGGAAAGGTCAAGAAAATGAAGTTAGGAAGAAATGAATAAATAAAATGTGAAACGGGTGGTGGGCAGGGAGGTGAGAAAGACTGGAACATAAAAAAGGCCTTACGTAGTTTCTTAACTGACGCGAACATGTTATATAATTATAGGCAGCAAGCCAGACAACCTGGTGATCTCCACGGTGAGACATCACAACTCTCACGCGAAGCGATTTTGTTACCGTTGATTTTTTTTATTATAGAAGAACATTGTGATATGTATGCTGTAAACATGATAAATGCACATGGTCAATAGCCTTGAACTGAACGATTATTTTATTTTGATTATAGACTAACATTGTAATGTATGCTATAAACATGATCCACGTACATGATCAATACCCTTGAACTAAGCGTAGGCTGGTGGATCGATAATCGTCGCTAAATTTCAGTTTTCACAGTCTGGATCTGGAACATGAATGTGTCCTCATATCGCACAGTTTGCAGCATAATGGTCTTCTAATTGCTGAAAATTGGTCGTATGCCTGATATCTCTCTCGTCTCAGGGGTGCGCTCGGAACAAACCACAATTATCAGGCTGACTTGGCACGTTCCTTACCGACAGAAAGCATGGCTTCAGAAAGTCAAGTTCTGAAGCGATGTGATAAAACTCGGCTTTGTGCTGGTCAGCTCTTGTGGAAAACTGGTTTATATAGACTCTCTCTGATAACAGCTTGATCTCAATTTAAATAATGATAGGCGAGGGTTCTGAAGGTACTGTTATGTTTGACGCGAAGTGGTTGGTGAGTGGTGGGCACTTCCCATGGTTGGCTCATTCCGCCGTCATTCTAGTCCCATCTTACCGCAATACCGCGGATAAATCCGAATTCTTCAGGCGAATCTCGCCCCAGAATCCTAGGCTATTAAGTTAAATGGAGAAGTGCCTGGCGGGCTGTCGTTGCCGCATTAGCTGGGTCTTCCCTCGGGCTCCACTGGTTTATGCCCAGAGAATGCCTGGTATAAAACACACTGTGACTGCAATGTCGGCGGCGTCTAAACGCTGGTCCAACGTCTGTGACCTTGGTCCAGCATTGAGGCGCCGTCTCCCTGCACTGCCGGTTTGGATGGAGTGCAAATCCGAGCGGCTGGTACGGAGGCCTGTGTCAATCAACGCGACTCCCCTCACTTACTTACCGTTAATCATAACTTTTATTCCGTTCATTGGCTGAAAGGTCAGGCTTGATCCCGGCGGAGTCCCGGCATCAGCTCCCACAGAATGCCGCCATTCTCACGTGTCAGTTCCCTCACAGACCTAGATTAACCATCTGCCCACTACAGCCAAATAAGTGGACACACAAATAGTTTCTAAAATTTAGTAAAGCCCATTTTATTTAGTAAGTCATTTATTTTTTAAGCTGCTTCGGTCCTTGTTTCTATAACAAACATTCGAAACGAAAAATAAGGTGCATTCTTATTTCTTGATGAAGGCCACTTTAAATTGTGCTTGGACCCTTTATTTAGTTTTGATGGGTTCAGTGAGGCCGCTTAATTTATTCCTAGGCCTACTGGTACGTGTGGTGCTACACGCAATGCCTTTCTGGATGTTGCTGAACTTCACCAACTTTTGTAGTCCACTATCACGAATCTGACATTTAGTTTTCGTGATACTGGAGTAGGTGAAGATATGCTATTTTCCTTTGCCAATACACAATCAAATTAAACGATTCTGTCACCAAAATGTAATATTTACAATGACCAATATTTCGTCACCGCACTGTCTCAACTCTAATATAATAACCACGGTTATTATTCTTTTCTGTAGTTCTAGTCCTAGAAGTTCATGCTATCATGATTATGTCTAACCTTATTGTTTCAGCATTGAACCAATTTCGTTTTTATGCGTTTCACAAGATTATTGTCCTGGTATGGTATGGTATGGTATGGTATGGTATGGTATGGTATGGTATGGCATGGCATGGCATGGCATGGCATGGCATGGTATGGTATGGTATGGTGTGGTATGGTATGGTATGGTATGGTATGGTATGGTATGGTATGGTATGGTATGGTATGGTATGGTATGGTATGGTATGGTATGGTATGGTATGGTATGGTATGGTATGGTATGGTATGGTATGGTATGGTATGGTATGGTATGGTATGGTATGGTATGGTATGGTATGGTATGGTATGGTATGTATGGTATGGTATGGTATGGTATGGTATGGTATGGTATGGTATGGTATGGTATGGTATGGTATGGTATGGTATGGTATGGTATGGTATGGTGCAGTAATGGATGGATGTATTTGCTTTACCCGAATGAGAGCGATCCCGACTTCAAGGTCCGAAAAATGTCTATAACTTTGTAATGACTGTGCGACCTCTGAGCTGAGCATGCGGGCATGGAACTGAAATGTTACTGATTCTAAAAAAACTATTTTTGACCTGATTACTCCCCGATATTTTCCGATATGACAGTCCAAAAAAATGTCCCACGATTTTGTACGCGGTCAATCTGTGGCTGAAACCTGTTACAGCCACTGGGGCTAGGTGCAGTACAGGATAGTGCAGTGCAGTACATTAAATAGTGCAGGGCATTATAGTGCAATGCAGTGCACTGCAGTGGTATGGTATGTTATTGTGTGGTATGCTATGACATGGTATGGTGTGGTATGTTATGGTATGTTGATTAAATAACGTTGTAATTGTACATTACAGAGCACTGCCGTGCGATTCAGTGCAACACAGTGCAGTGCAGTACAGCTGAAGCATAGCATAGCATAGCACAGCATAGCACAGCATAGCTAGTTAGAACGATCTGTTCTAACTCCGATATGTTCCGGGTTAGAACGCAGCATGTATCTGAAATGTAAGATACATCATCACAAATGGTTGAAATGGCCAAAATATTTCTCGGGAAGTGTTTTAAAAATGTTCTAACTTGATAAATAACTGATGGAATGTTTGAAAATCAGCTGAGTGGATGCATAAAAGGTCACTAAGTTAGGTCAACCCAATTAAAATGTATTTCGAAGGCGTGAATAGGGGTGTTAAATCGATCGCGTGTCGCCGGCGACACGCGATCTTACGGTTCAGATATGGAATGCTTGCTAACCTGTAACACGTTGTGGAGAGTGGCGTTTGCTAACTAAGCATAGCATGGCATAGCATAGCATAGCATTGCATACATGTAGCATAGCACATAACATATTTCGATAATTATGCCTCCGTCCCTCTGCGGCCGGAGGCATCATGTTGTCGGGTTGTCCGTCCGTCTGTCTGTCCGTCCGGATTACTTTTTTTTCAAATAGGAGGGTAAGGCAGGAAGGGGGGATGATCCAGGCCAATTAAAAAAATCAGTCAGGGTGGGCACATGGGGTGTTGTAACAAATATTTATTTTTAGTTTTTTTTTTCTTTTAACGCAGTAGCCTCTCTGGATTACATTTCTTTACAAGCGGGTATAGTCAGGCCGGGGGTGGGGGGATCAAGGCTAATTTGCTTTTTTGCCGGCGGGGCAGGCGGGGGTCAAAACAAATTTGAACCAAAAAAGTAGGGGGATCAAGGCAAATATTATTTTTTTCTACAACCTCTTCGGATTTCATTGTTTTTATATGGGGGTCACAAAAAAGGAAATTTCTCACAATTTTTTTTTCAATGACCTCTTCGGAATCAATTGTTTTTAGTTGGGTGTAGGTGGGGGGGTCACAATTTTTTTTTCAAAAAATAAACATTGGTGGTGAAGGCAATTTTTTTACCATTTCTTCTTTTCAGTAGCTTTTTCAGATTTTTTTGGGGGGAGGGGGCGGGGCAGGTGGGTCAAACGAATATATTGATTTACTTTTATTATTTTAACTGTTTTTTAAATAGAATCTTTGGATTTAATTTTTTGGGGTGGGGGGGAGCTATGTCAAAAGGACAAAGTCTTTTTTAAAAAAATGAAGGGCATCTTTGGTTTCAATTATTTTTGAGTGTGGGGGGGGGGGGGAGGTACGATGTAGGTCAAAGGAATATTTATTTTGACTGTCTTTGAAAAAAATAGGGGGGGGTGTTAACTACGGAGGCATAGTCATGGAGTCGATACGCCTTTCTAGTAATATTTCCTACAGGCTTATTTTACCTGGAAGACATCTCCGCAACACAAAACAAATGAGTTATATTGCGATATTGACCATGATCATCAGTTCTGTAAAAATCAGCATGTGAAATGTCGCCTCAGAGCATATGTATAGGATAATAATGTACATTGAAATTGAAAAAAATATGTAATGATTCAAATTGTTTATAATTTATACGAAGAGCCCGACCGATAGCACTAGGATCAATAAAATGCCTTTTTTTCGCAATACAGGACATGGTTTAAAATGTATATCCTATAAATCGCTATAAATTTTCAATAAATATGTTATGAGATGATGTCCTATATATCTATCGTTCCTATACACTCTTGTGTAAACAAATCATCTAACTGAAGATGCTCACGTTTTACTACTATCATACTAAATCGTGTCGATCTAATTTAATCTCATTTGATAGCTTACAATTGATAAAGAATTTAGAAATAACATGAAGATTGTTATTTTGTGTGTTTTTTTCAGGTAAACTGCGGTGCCAATGCAGTTCCGCATCAGTGCTGGCGCTGGTGTAGGCCGTGGTAGCCTTAAATAACCGGCATTAGCGTGTTTATGACATTAGGTCTCTCACGGGGAATGAATGGAGTTACCCTTTTCTATTGTTACTCTGAGGACTATCCGACCCGAAGATAGCGGAGCTGCGCGAAATGCCACGTAAGTTTCAGCATTAAATTGCACAGCGAAACCCAAGTCTTCGGCCGTCTGGGCATGTCTGGGGGTAGATCCCGTAGACATGCCCAGAACCCCTTATCGGGCGAGCGAAGGAGAACGCTCTCAATAACTCACCATGCCCTATCACCCCCACCCCCACCCTCACATCATCATTTGTACATCATTCATCTCATCAATTGACTACAACGTTTTTATCGTATTACAATTTCACTTAAAAGACTATTTGTGCCGAAAAGTGACATAAAGCAATGATTTACTACTACTACTACTACTTCAGTTAAAATTGATGCTGGTTGCGCCAACCCTACTTGTGCGAGGATTGTGAATCGGCATGAAACATATTCCTGGACCTTACATTATGAGTTGAATAATTGTGATGGAGACACAATACTTTTCCAGTGAATAAAGCAACCTATCAGGTGAAAAAAGTATACGACCCTTTATATACATATTTTTATGTGTCAGCTGCGCTTATTAAAAATAATGGATACAATATCACATAAGTAGACGTATCCAGTTGGTGTATTGTTTGATCTTACCCAATCAGCTGGATACGATGCTACACCCGGCACATCATAATTCTGACCTGAGTGTTCAACTCGGATCTCCCGCTAAAGCCTCCCCGCCGAAATTGCCATGATCGTCACGTTGACCCAGGCCCTCTTGGACTTCACTTGGTATTTATTAGATTTCCACGAGACATGCTTTGTCGGTTTAGCTGTGATCAGTCCGGATGGTTGTCTGTCATTCGGGATTCCTGGAAGCAGATGGAGGATTTCTAGGGATATACACCTCTCTTATGGGGAGTGAAAAAAACAGGAGTATACGTGAGCTGGGGCGGGGGTGGTGGCGCGACAGAAATCTGCCCGAGGTCTGTAGATCCAGAGAAGATCGTGTCCGCTTCTTTCTAGAGATGGGGATGTTGGTGGGATGCCGGTGTCTGCTGCTGAAGCAGCGGGCCCCGGCATCCCACCGGCAGGCCGCGACAAGACCAGGGTATTACCCGCGGGCGCGAGCAGAACGCGATATCAGGCGCGGCTCGCGGGGACGGTGGAGCCGGGGCCGTGGCACCGCCTTCATTTCCTCTGCCAATTTAATCAGCTACAAGTCGCCGGCGTTCAATCTAGCCGGATTATTTAGGCAGCTTAATCATAAACAGGAAAATATGATTTCCATTAATCAAGCGGAAAGTGGGAGCCGGGCCGCGAGTTGGGCCACGCATAAGGATGCGCCCCTCCATGCAGGAGAAGGGGGTTCGATTCGGGAGGGGGGGGGGGCTGGCTCGGCGCTGACAATTATTGCAGGTTTTCCTGCAGCACCTCCGTGTTTCCAAGCCCGTTCTCTCACCTCGCCATTGATGAATTCAACATAATTGACCGGCGCCCCGGTGTTTTCTGTGGCAATTGCCTCGGACAAGGAAGGGGTTAATTAATGATAAATTATCCACCCCGGCATCAATTGGTGAGAATTGGCTTTCAGACAGCGCCGCCATCCATCCAGCAAGATCCCGAAGCATTACAGGCGACACTGACTGCAGCTGGTTTTGCTGGCACGACAATCTCATTTTTTGCTGGAGAAAATTGCTTGCACAAACTGAATTTGCTTTGTTGCGATTCCTTCTAATTCGCTTTCGGCATGAATACAAAGGGCCTGTATACATTGAAATCTCAAACCTCTGATTTTCCTAACTTGAACATTTGTGTGCTTTCGAAAATGAGCTCTGTGTCTACACTGTAAACCCAGATAAGCTGATATAACTGTAGCATAATATTAGGTAAATTCGAGTTAAAATGGGGTGGGTTAAGTTGAGGTAGATTGCTATTTATGCTTTAACATAGCACACAAAAAATAGTTCACACAACATCTTTGAAATCTGAATAATGCAGCGCAGGACGAAACCCCAAGATGCGTCGTAACAGGCATACGGCGTAACCACTACACCCCACCCCCCCGCGCTGCACCACTGAATAAGCATGTCCTTATGATTTAACATTTGCTCAATTGGTCTAAGATATTGGTCCAGCTGTGCAAGTGTTTTTTGCGGTCACTTTGTGTTTTGAACTTAATCTCATACTACGCCACGAGTAAACAACATTTCTTACTTGACAGTGACTGGAAAACTCCACCGAAATTAATGCTCGTAAGCCGGATCCTGCATCCGGTTCGTAATCTGGATTATCCCCCCAACCTAATCGATTGTTCCTGGGCCCGCGACACACCTCTGGTAAAGTATCATGTAAATCCATTTATTACTTTTTTAACAAACAATCAAATATACACGACCAAAGTATACCTTCCTGGAGGAGGTAAATTATAAGGTATAATATGAAAGCTGAAACGTAAATATATGACCTACTATTCAGAAAGTTTCACGAACAGCATGCTAAAAATGCCCTGATATGACCCTTGGATAAATAATTATGCCGAATTTGCATAAAACCAATATGACCGCCAATATTCCAGAATACTGCCCAGTTCTTCCTATAATTCGTCCTAAGCAAGCCATTTTGAACATTTTAATGATATTAAAAGTGAACTTGGGAAATGTTTAGATAGCAAAAACTTCAAATAGCCCATGTACTTCTAGAAGTTGTATGAATCCAATATGGCCGCCAATATTACTGAAAACTACCCGTTATTTCATATAACTAGTTTTGCATTATTTTAAATTATTCTGTACTTCTTGATGACATTAAACCTAATTTTTTAGACGATAAACAGCTGAAAATTAATTACGTCCAGAAGTCGTATAAATCCAATATGGCCGCCCAAATATTGCCAAATAAATGGTCTATTTTATCAGCTATGTTATACACACATTTATTTTTTAAAGGACCTTGTACATCTTGATGGATTATTGTAGTTTTAATCAAATATTTCATGTCAAATAAAGCAAGAGGATAGCCTTTTAGTTCACAGTGGAATATTTTAGGTAGCTATTTCTTTCTCGTCTCTGCTTTCACAAGTCAAAACTCAGGAAGATCTATATTTTTTATTTCATCACTTATCTTGATGTAGCTATTCGAGGCCATTGAAATAAAGTATAATCTTTTTTCTTAAGGGGATGCCACAGAGCACATTTTTTCCACCATATAATTTACGATTGTATTCTTAACTTTTTAAGCATTGTTAGCCTTGACATCAGTTTCAATGATATGAAAAGTGAACTTGGGAATTGTTTAGATAACAAAAACTTCAAATATGTACTTCTAGAAGTTGTATGAATCCAATATGGCCGCCAATAATACTGAAAACTACCCGTTATCTCATATAACTAGTTTTGCATTATGTAAAATTATTCTGTACTTCTTCATGACATTAAACCTAATTTTTTAGATGATACACAGTCAGCTGAAAATTAATTACGTCCAGAAGTCGTATAAATCCAATATGGACGCCCAAATATTGCCAAATGAATGGTCTTTTTTATCAGCTACACTGTAAAACTTTGCTGTTGTTTTTACATCCATTTACTGTTTAATTTAACATCCGTTTACCGTAGTGTTGATTTAACAGTAATCCACTGTTATAAACTACATTCACTGTTGTTTTAACAGCGCATTACCGTATGAACAGCGAATTGCTGTTTTTTCGACATTTGCGTGGTGCATTCTGGGATAGCCAGAATCCCAGCAGGCGACGCCATCTTGAACTGAGAAAAACAATACAACTTCAATTTATGTAAGTATTCTTAATTTCGTAGTGTAATATGTATTAAAATAGCTCTGCCAATATCATGAATGCGGATAGACTTAAGTGGCATATCAAAATTGTTCGTTGTTTACTTTATAAAACGAGTTCATGCTGCAGTGTGATTACACGTGGAAGGTACAGTAATATACTGTTTATGTGGCCTATACCACAGTAACTTACCGAGTTACCGTACTTACAGTGCACACTGGTACTTGTACGGCAATTAACCATTTTGTAAGTAGGCCTATATAGAATAATAAAGTCTCTCAATTTATTTTTGCATTGATTTATTTGTGTGTGATATGAGTTTTGTTTTTATAACTATGTTTTCTTTGCAGGATATTTTGAAGAAACATCCCGTCAATCATAAGCCATCAAGTCTTAAAGCTATCGGAAAGATGTCCTTCACAAATGACTTTGCAAACATTGAATTCTATAAATTGAATTAAGACTCTGGGATGACTGGCATGTAGGCCTAGTCTAGCTGTTTATTGTATGGTAAATTCTGTTAAATACAATTTCCCTTCTGCACAGTGGTCTGGAGCCAAGATTATAATCTCTGAAACCAGATGAGACATTCTCTATTAATGAAATAAATTGGGTGGATCGGATACAGCTATAAAGCACCTGTGGTTTTTAGAATGACGATCATAACTATTATTTGGAATGATTAAATATGTATCATTTTGCTTGGGGGTGATTAAATATGTTTCTGATAATATGATGCATGTAATATTGTTTTATAAAATATCATGTGAGATTGTTTGATATAAAATACTTTTTATATGGAATACAATTGTTAATTGAATTGTTGCCTGTATTTGACAAAAATAATTGTTTTGGTGGCTCATTGATTACTTTGTAACAGCGTTTTCAGCTGCCAAAACATAAAACTTAGAATTATTCAGTGGGCGTTTTTTTGGATGGTAGAGAAATTTAAGACGGTAGTTTGACGTATTGATTATACAGTAATTTACTGTATTTTCAATGAAGGTACAGTAACTTATAGGGCTTATTACAGTAATTTACCGTACCTACAGTGCACTGTTATTTGTACGGTAATTCGCCGTTTTATGAATAACAGCAATTCACCGTACATACATTACACTGTCGTTTTAACGGTAAATTGCTGGCGTTTTTTTCTGCCAGCAATTTACCGTTGTTTCAACAGTGAAAAGTTTTACAGTGTATGTTATACACACATTTATTTTTTGAAGGACCTGGGACATCTTGATGGATTATTGTAGTTTTAATCAAATAAGTATAATCTTTTTTCTTAAGGGAATGCCACAGAACACATTTTTCCCCCATATAATTTACTATTGTATTCTTAACTATTTAAACATTGTTAGCCTTGACATCAGTGGTAATTACAGTGAAAATATATTGTGATGTCGAGTTATCACTGAATGGAGTGTCCTTCATGTCATCTGGTGGGTACTGACATCTAGTGCTATGAGTGATTATTCAGAAATGCTTTATATTGACATATCTAATAGAGCGTAATTACTTCTTGTGTTGGTACTATAATACGATGACATGTAATACATTTATATATGGTAATGGTGTTTTAGTGAACATTATCTGATATACGATTTGTAATGTTTGTACCCTGATGTATACTTCGTTCATAGGTGTTGAACCTTAGAATACGAGCAGCAAAAGCCACAACGTTTTAAGTCTAATCAATTAGATATTTTGAAGCAAACTGGTAGTGAAGTTGCACACCAAAAACATATATATTACTAGACAGTTAGTCAGATATTTCCTGACATCCAAATTGAAGAACTCGAATGTGGCTACACAAGTCAGATGAAAGAATACTTAAGTATTCGCTAACAAAATATTTAGGGTCATACTGGATGAGTCCAGTTGATTATAATACTCAATATCTTTAGTATGCAGAATACATGTGTAACAGTTGCTAGTACATTTAAAGCATACCCAGATAGAAATGATTTATGATTGTTGTGTACATTTCAGTCTAGAATTATATCATCCTTGCAGACATAAATCACGTTTTAAACTGCTATTGAAACTACGATAATCAGATAATAATCTCAAAAACGATTTTTGGCACAGTAGTCATAAATTAATACATTGAAATTGTATTGATATAAATCATGTTGCATTTACGTGCATATCAGGTCAAATTTGCAATATCATGCTGTGTTTTGTCAGCTACAAGTGTACAAATAGCAATGTTTTCGTTTCCGCGGAGCGATGTGACACACCACAGGAAATAATCCTCAGAGGGTGTTTCGGTCACTTTTAAAAGGGATTTTGTAATGTTTTGAAAATGAAAGCTTCTGAACCAAAGAAACAGACAAAAACATTCAACCTATGTTATTCTAGGGGTGCAGATAAATGGGCATTTTCAGAATCAGCTCAGTGCTATAAAGACCACATTTGCATTCTTCTAAAGGTGTAAATATAACGGCTATCAAAACATTTAACATAATGTATGGAAAAAGTGTTAATCCATATGCGTCACGTTCTTGAATATATACACTGGCACTCGGTCAACCAAGTCAATCTGTGACTATTCACAGAAATTAAATTAACATTTTTTTTTCTTATAAATAAATTGGCAGATACATCTCAACAATGATTCTGAGAACAGACGTTTGATTTGTATTGCAGTGTCAGAGAGTGTATTACACTGTGTCCATCAACCCAAGTCATGCAGCTGAATGCTGGGCCAACATCGATTGAAGTTGTCCCAGCATACACCCACTTGCTTGCATTTGATTGACATCAACCTGGGGGCTGTCACTGTGTATGCACAGCAAATATGAGACGTATAACCAATGCTGATTTAGTATTGGGTCAGCGTCTGTGACGCTGGCCTCTAATTCACCAGCATTGTTTTGATGTCTCGTATCTTCTGTGTACAGGCGGTCACACCAAACCCCAAATGTAAACACCCTTGTCAACATGTACCCCCCTCTGTAGTCAAAGACCCCCACTTCCCTTCTCGTGACTGTAAAAAGACAACCATTGTGCAGATGGGTGTGAAGAAAAGAACAGAGCACGTGTCTATTGGACGTTCATAAACAAGAAGATTAACCCCGTGGTCACTGAGGACTGGTAGCGTGCGCAAATTGTCTTCTTTTAGGATTGATCGAGTTATTTTTATCGTTCGTGTAATCTCTTACGTTCATTATAGTACAAAAGATAGTGAACAATAGTACGAATCTCCAGCATATATTCTAGAATGTGTATCCAACTTTTTTATAGTTATTTTATAAATATTTTTTTTTTGTGATATTTAACATATGGTGATTTTTCATACTAGGTTTAAAAGTTTTGTTTTGAGAAGCATTTGAGTAGCGTTCGTGTAAAATATATGGCCGTGTTTGTATGACAATAATCATGATTATAGTGTATTCTGTATTATTTGAATAATAGATATTGGTGCACAAAACTAAAAAAAAAACACGGTATGTAGCTAAAAGCTCACATTTTCAAAGTTTATTATTATGGTATTTAGTCAGTTGAGCACAAAAAAATGCACAGAAAGCAAACTAAATGATAATGTCATAAATATTTTAGATTTTCTCTCCCCTAAAATCCTTTTATCATTAATTTTGTCTAAGAAAACATCTGATCTGAGCTATATTAATTTGGCTTAATTTCGTTTTTGGTTTGATCAATTCCAAAATACTACGAACATGCAATGGCACAGAGCATAACATGCTTAGCCTATTTGAAAAGTAAGCGGTTACTACTAATACTATTGTATTTGTATTGACTTGGGTTTATTTGACCTGTTGATGGTGGCAAGAACCAATCGCTGTATCCCTTGAATAATCATACTGTAATTCTATGATAATATAGCCCTGAAATATATAGATATTAGCATAGATTAACCATTCTCAGAATTGTGTTAGATGTCAAGTCGGGGGCGTGCGCAGCTTTTCGTCAAGGGGGGGGGGGGGCAAATTTATTCGCAATTATCGACAGGCTTTGGTCTTATCTATGCTAGAATAAACCTAACTAAGCGATTACATAGTGTTTATATATGAACTGATGTGATAATGTTTAGAATCACAACCACTAATAACTATTTACTGTTAACTGGTTAAAGCAGTCTATGCCTACCCTGATGACATCGCAAGGCTCTGACACAGATACCTACAATTTTAAATAAAATAGTTCAAAAAGATCACAAGTTTACACCTGCTGAAAATGGCTAATATTTTCATAGGCCCATGAAATATTCGTTTCAATTTCATGGTATCCGAGTTTTTCGGCACGCGGCGGATATAAAATGGCGGTCAGTGTTACCGGGCCTACGGCGAAGTTAGGCGGCCCGGTCATGCCGGGTAGTCTATTCCTATGCTTTTAAAAAAATTAACAACATTTAGAACCTTTTCAAATAATTTGACAATCTTTTACCGAAATAGCTTTAATAATTTCACTACGACACAAGTAATTGATAATTAATAAACATGCACACTCCTTAAAATACACCCGTGACGTCAGTCAATTGTTAAAACAGTAGATTCGGATCAACGAATCTACTGTTATTTTATATTGGTCAAATATACGTGTTCAACCATGAAACTGCATGTCTAATATTTTACGGGGTTTTTTTAAATGAGGTTTTCTGTATCAAATTTTGGAACATCTGCACATATTCTGTGTATTTTAAGTTGAAGAAAGAACTCAATTACAAAAGATTCGTAGATCCGAATATACTCGCCTCGTACATTAGGATCTACGAGTCTATCAAATTTCGTTTTTTCTCCTTGACTGAATCAGATAGGTCTTTATCACGTCGGCAATAGTCAACAATTTACGTCAACATTATAATCATACTGTCACTCTGACAAACTTACCTTATTAGTTATGACCCTGAATTGGCGTCATCCAGTGATGTATAGACTTAATAAAATCTAACAATTCATCGAAAAAAACTGGTAATAATGAACCTTTCCTTTGATTCACCCCGTGCCATTGAAATTACACACTGCCCGCGAGAGTGGATTAGCATACATTAGCGGGGTGATTCCACCACTTGACATGTCCCGCTACTCTTATGAGATGGAATAGTGGAGCATTTGCTCAGCATTGGACCAGTTCTGGCCCAGTATTGGACCAATGCTGGCGGGAATGATCCACATCAGAGAATCATGGCGTGTGCGCCGCTCCTCTTCATGACATCATACCCACCGTCGGGATCACGCGCCGCGGACCGTCACCAGCTGGGTCCCCGTCCGTGACAGCCGGCCGGGCGTGACCACGACAGGTGCCGTGTTACACGTCACCCATAGAGGTACACACGACTTGATGACGTCAGGTCAAATTGCCGTATATGCCCGCTGTGTACCAAACGTAGCGAATTTGAAGTGATAGCAGCTTCACAAGTTGTACTATTCGCGATCTTGTACTTTTTTGTGCAATATTTCACATGTAGATTCTGCATTGCAAAGGCAAACGACAGTAACTGTTTTATTCTGCTGTTTGTCTTTGCTCGGCATCATTGCTGAATGTATTCACAGTTTCGAAAATTCGCGAATAAAATTATTAGCATTGTCTCAGTCTCTGTTAAGTCGGGTCAAACTTGCCGCTTTATTTAGCTTCAAACGCTCCTGAATGAACTTCGCTTAACGTTAGCTTCCGCACCGTGCATTTGTAAAGATGCGTTCATTAACATTAGGTCACCTGCTAATTCTGTTGATAAGGGATTGCACACGATCCGTGCAGAATAACAGCACACTGCTGCGTGATGACATTAACAGAAACATTCAGCAGGGTAGCTCCGTCTGCGGCCATATTATGACAATAAATCTACATAATACGAACACGAGATAAATCCCTCTTGTCTTATTTCGATGGGTGGCTCACCAAAATAACACACGGCCTTTTGGTCGTGCTCGTACTCGTATATATATGTAGCATTAAACATAATAACGACTAGACCTCAATGCACCGCTGCTTTGTGGTTTTATTCAATGATCAATAATCAATTTCTTTTTTATTCAAAGCTATATAAAAATGCGTATTATGTTTTTGAAGAATAACAAATACCACCAATATCTTCAAGCTTGATGCTAAATAGTGTTTAAAAGGCATTACCATTGACGCAAGACAAAATAGTATTTTTATGTAATTATTTTTCACCTGTGAGGTCTATGGTGTCATTTAACTTTGAGATGTATCAACATAAAACATGTCTATAATTATGATTATTGTACTATTTATCTCTATTACATCACATCATGTAGCAAAAACATCTGTTATTAAATTAGATAATCAAGAGTTATTCTAATTATGCCATTCTAGTTTTATTTCAGCTCATTATCACCTTTATTGCTGAATCTATAAAGAGGAATGGAGTTTTTACTACTCGCAGTTTTTGCGAGTGCTTCGTTTTAGTATTAATTAACTCTTCCATATCACTGTGTGTATGGAAATGTGGAACTATCTGATTTAAGCGAGCTGTGTGGAGCACAGATCATTGTATATAGGTTCAATCTAAATATAAGCATAGCTGTGCGTTAGTTGTGATGTAAAACATAACCATAACCATGATAACATAAACATGATAAATGGAGATAACCTAGAATGAATGAAGCACGTTTGCATAATTTTGATGGTAAAAATGAAGTGGTGCTAAGGGTGAAGATAATTACAAAGACATAACGGACAACATGGTGATCGTGGAGTTATCGAGAGGTGCCTTTGACTTGAAGTCAAACATTGACTCTCTTTTTTATACTGTGTTTAACTACACAGACTAATTACGTACAATTTCATAAAATAAGTCGTTTTATTAACATGACCTCGTCGCGTTAGTTTAGAAGATCCCATTCCACTGCAAATGGTATCATCCGACCTACCCAAAGGGCTCCTGTTGACTTAGAAGCGCAAAGTGGTGATGCCAACAGATAGGTCACGTTAGAGAATATTTTAAGAACCGCCCACCACCAGTGGATTTTAGATTGAAGTAATTAACATGTGGTCACTAGGTCGTTTGATCGAATCGCCGCCAGTTAAATGGACAGGTGAGAAAGTGACTCTAGCACAAGGGGCCAGGTCATAAGGTCATCAGGTGGGAAACAAGATTCGTGCAAACTTATCTAAAAATAACATCAATATCAACTTCACTTCTTTGGAGGCCCACACAATAAAATTAATACAAAATTAATACAAAACGTTCGACCCAATTTATTGCACTACATATTCTCCAAACCATGTAAGACAGTAACGTCAGCAAAGGATGAGATCGGCCCAAGTCTGACCAAAAAATATAAGCATATAATGACACAAATAGGGAGTTCCAAACAGTTTTCCGTTCCTTGAGTCTCCTTGTGGACATAGCGTATACAAATTAACTAAGATTTTAACGATGTCGTACAGATAACCTTTTTTTTCAAGTATGCTTTTTGGTCTGGAAGTTTGACTTTTTTGTAACACCAAATCTTAAATCAAATCTCAAATCAATAAAAATCTTAAAACAAAATAAATATTATTTATAAAATAACTATGGAAAAGTTTGATACACATTCTAGAATATATGCTGGAGACTCGTACTATTGTACACTATCTTTTGTACTATAATGAACGTAAGAGATTACACGAAAGATAAAATTGACTCGATCGTAGCTCCTACCAAGCTTGTTAATTAAATTAATTTATTTGGCATCATATACTAGTACACAATTTTATTTGTGCAAATATTCATATATATTATTTTGGGCCTTTGCTTTTGTGAACGTAGTAGCATATTCTGTAGGGATAAATGTTAATTTGTGTGGAAATTCACTCTTACACGTTATAATATTATTAAGCATCTTTGAAGAAGCATTATCTCCTAGGCAGAACACACACATTTAGTGACTCCCACATACTTGAAATAAATCAAATCAAATGTTAAGATAGATCCAATTACAAAAAGTTATTTCACACGTGTTTAAATTGATTTGAAAAAACAATTATGCACAACATTAACATTTGGGAAGCATTTAATTAATAATGTTTTCATGGACAAAACAGATGTAGAGTTTAACCAGTTTACGAAAATGGTCCATGTGTTATTTTGTAAATAAAGAAACATGGAACATTCATGTTATTAATGAAAAATGAAAACATATACCGGTAATTTTCAACGTGGATATTAATAGCAAGCTTTGATAATTAAAATGGTATTATCTAAAAATTAATTGTAAGGAACGCTGGGAGCTTTCACATATAGCAGGAAGAAGATGGATATAAAACTATTTTTTTAAATCATTATACTTATCAGATTTCTCGCATAATGTTGCAGCTCTATTGAGTGATTACTGTAACGTTTAAATGTTTCTATTCAATTAGAGTAGTCAGTCTCTGGAATAGTTTACGAAACACTGAGCAGCTTTGTAAAAACAATTGAACCGTTTTTATTACACCAAGCTTAAATGTAGTTTTTTTTTGTTATAAACTTTGCTCCTGGAGCAGCACCTGTCGATGTTAGGCGTGCGCGTGGTATTTCAATTAACATATTATTTTATTTTAATATTTGACCGGCCGCCGTTGTCTAGTGGTTAGAGCTGCGGGCACAAAGTCGGGAGGTTGTGTGTTCGAATCCCACATCGGACATGATGGGGATTTTTCTGCGACCGGCCCCAACCCAGGGTGAGTTCGACACAGGCTCAATGGGTAGGTCAAGCCTCTGACCAAGATTCATCCACTAAAAGGATGCGACATTGGGGGGCGTCTCGGAGTTATGACCCATTTGGGCCCGCTACCAAGGGCCCGCACGTGCTTGTGATGGCCGGGCCCAGGTAACTCTGGGATACAGGTCCGGTGGTCAGTCGGATTGAGGTCAGGCTGATTACATCCGGACCAAGTGACAGGATGTTGGTCTCACAGCCCTGTCAATCATCCCACGACCATTATGGACCTGCTGTGTCAACTCACACATACAGACTGCACATGCACAGCACTCGCACTGCATATAATAGAAAATGAACCCCGGTTGGGCTCGCCGAAAATATATTTTTTTTAAATGTGTATACGGTATAGTATTATTATTGTGTTATTTAATAATATTTTATACGTCTGGATGATGGGTTTGGATATTCCGTACTTATGATAATTTAAATCTGGTATTACTACATGAATCTTATGTATCTGATATGTTCGCCAGCAAGTCGACGTCACAAAGTTTGATTTTAAAAGTCAGGGGCTTGTTATCCTGCCTTGCGCCCCTCTCTGGAAATACAAGGCATTGATTCAATGTTGATGCGATATTGGTCCACCGTCGACGACGCTGGCCCAGCACCACATCAACTACGGGTGAAAGTCTTGTGTTTGCTGCATGGGCTGTTCCATCTCATCTTATAACCTTGTAGTCATTGTTCACCACACGTCGTCGCTGCCGCCACCAGCTGGGCGCAGAAAGAACTACTGTGCACCACGCTATGACGGTAAACAATCCGCCGCCCCACAGTTGACAGTGGTATTAGACCCAGATCAACTTTCAAATTGATAATCTGCGCCGGCCACCGTAATCTGGCTGCGCATTGACCCCCCGGCTGATTGGGCTTGCCGCTGTGGCACGGCCTGTTGTCATGGAGACAGCCTCCTACCTCGCGGGGTGGCTTACTCAAGAGGAAATTGTCCACAGTCCTTCCGCCGGAACGTGCGTGCTCCTGATCCATGTCGGGTGGTGAACGGTGAACAATTCTCTATCTCTAAAATAATAAGAACGTCTCCTGACGACACTGCATTCACAATGCACATGGTTAACCCTTTAAGCGTTAACCACGACTACAATAAATGCTTTAAAACATTTTTAAACATAATTATTGAATAACACTTTTTAAAGATGGAATGTGTCTTCGACCATATATATTTACCAACACTTGGCCTCCAATTTGACAAATCTAAATCATTTTCCCGCATTTGAATTTGTTGAAGTTCAAGTGGTTGATAATTTCAATAAGATTACTTGGCGATTAATCGGTCAAATGTTAAATTAAAACGCTTACAATGAATGTTGTATGATACAGTGCAATATCACTTGCTTTTCACACTTGCCTACATAAACTTTTGTTTGTAATATCCACTCAGTATTATGGAGTTAATCATGTTAGAAAGGGATGTGGCGCAATAGTTAGAGCGTGGCGCTTTGCCAATGTCGCTGCGTGCCGTGCGGTTTCGAATACCGCTTGGTGCAGGATTTTCAGAGAAATATCATCTTTCCCCTCTGTCAATAGTGGGTAAGGCACTTTACCCTCACATGCCTCACTAGACTCAGGTGTAAATGAGTACATGGTAAGACAGAGATGGCAATGTGTGCGATTAGTTCCTAGCGCCGAAATGGCTGCAGTTATTTATTCTCCAAAAAGAGAGTTGAAATTGTACATGAATGAGCAAGTCCGGGGACTAGGGGTAGTGTGTGTGAAGCGCGCAGAGCATTTTATGTGCGCTATATAGGAGCTCATTATTATTATTATTATTATTATTTATTATTTCTTGAAGACGTACCCAATTGTCTACATGCAATATATTTTGCTCTACAAATACGTCGCGATTTGTTTCAAACACAAAAATAAACTGATGTCATGCGTTCTTAATTTCAACTACATTTCTCTATACAGTTATTATGGTGAATTTCGCATTATTTTATAAGGGGGTATAATATCTAATCCGAGCATTGGTATAATGCAAAACCGCATACATAATATACTTATTAGGATATTGCATATGCTGACGTATATACATATTATATTTCAAATTCTTCACATCAAAACTAATTTTGC
Organism: Flabesymbios commensalis; assembly: GCA_964017125.1. Taxonomy (NCBI): domain Eukaryota; kingdom Metazoa; phylum Annelida; class Polychaeta; order Terebellida; family Flabelligeridae; genus Flabesymbios; species Flabesymbios commensalis. Next base: position 49,194,161 of record OZ024904.1, read on the forward strand.
ATGACTGTGTATCACGTCTAGGCAACAGCACACATTCAGTCTTTAGGCTGATTACTGTGTGATTTGAAACAGATCATGTAATTTAATACCTGTACGTGTGTATGGACACATTTACATCAATCGCTAATGTTTAAAATTGACTCTCAAAATATTTCGACGTATAAATTAAATGTTTAAATGGACATGATTATGACTTGAATGGCTAAGGGACAGCTAATGTATTATTAATTCCAATTATAACTGATGTGCAGGAGTAAAACTCACTTTGTAGCCAGATCTGTGCGAAAGCCGATTAATAAATCAATGGCTGGAGAATATGTATATTTTGCTTGGCAGCAGGTTCAGTGGACAAAAAATGCCCAGTTTGCCAAGGAAAAACACTACTTCATTTTCTTCGATGAATTAATCAATCAATAATTCAATTAAATAATTAATCAATCCATCAACAAAAATCAATCAATCAATCAATCAATCAATCAATCAATCAATCAATCAATCAATCAATCAATCAATCAATCAATCAATCAATCAATCAATCAATCAATCAATCAATCAATCAATCAATCAATCAATCAATCAATCAATCAATCAATCAATCAATCAATCAATCAATCAATCAATCAATCAATCAATCAATCAATCAATCAATCAATCAATCAATCAATCAATCAATCAATCAATCAATCAATCAATCAATCAATCAATCAATCAATCAATCAATCAATCCATCAATTAATCAATCAATCAATCAATCAATCAATCAATCAATCAATCAATCAATCAATCAATCAATTAATCAATCAATTAATCAATCAAATAATCAATCAACTTTATTTCCATACAATGCAGTAGATACTTTTGGCTAAATTATAAAACGGAACAGAATACATGAGGCATCGTGTCTGAGGTGACATTTATAGAAATGGATCACCACTGTATAAGGACATATAAGGCCAGATTCCGGTGCAGGGGTGAGCGCTACATCATGTCACGCCAGTTCCGTTTTTTTTCTCAATATCAAGGCTTCTAATAAACAAATTTTCACCTTGTAAGATATTATATATAAACTAGATATTGAAAATGTACTGTTTACAATATTTTAAAATAATACAAAATAATATTATATTTGTTGTGCCATACGATCAAAAAAATGTAAATTCCTTGATACAATCAAAGATTTTAAAGGACCTCTTTTATCAAATCAAATCAAATCAATTTTACTGCAGACAATATAAAATACATCATATTACAACAGCAAATAATACACTATAATACAATGGTATAAAAACACAAAAATAATCAATACATATCGTATAAGATATTTATACAAGGATGCTATTGTGTAGTCCTTCTATATCTTCAATGGCAAGATGGATTGCTCTCACCCACTGTTAGATCAGAGAGGTCTAAATAATCAGGTAATTGGTCTTAAGAGCCCAGCTTTCATATTCCTAATGTAAGCTTGGCTTTATCTCAGCAAAGACGGAGTGCCAATCTTTGTATTAGCTCCAAGAGTCCGGCCGTAACGGCTGTCTTGTCAACGGCGTACCGGGATCACATCCATATCCTTTTCCACACCAGGATTCTTTCTATATCCATAGCTCAGCCAAAAAGAAGCGCTTGCATAGCGCTGTTTGAGTGCTGGGCCAGCGTCGATGACGCTGTCCCAGCACACAACCAACGTTTTCCAAGCATTCCCGCTTGCTCAGTTTACCACGCAATTTAGCCGCCTTCCAAGATTGGCGCCTTATCCCATACCAGATCCCTGATTAAGCGTTCCGCCACACCATTGCTGGCGCTGTGCCGGGCCAGCTTGTACAAAGTTGCTACATAGCTGAGCCAGCGTTGGTACGGGGTGTCTTCCCGGCTGGGATAATTGTTATCCCTTGTTTATCCCGCTGGGATCAGAATCCTGTGTAAGAGGCGTGTGCGAGTTTGGCAGCGGGATCTGCCAGGATTGCTCGGCCACTTTAGGGATATTGTGTGTCTCTGAAATTTTACACATACTCCATTTTGTTCGAAACAATCCAACGGAATGACTAGCGTAGATTATTATTTTTCTTTGTCGTGGTGGGCTGGTGAAATCTTTGATTGGTTACAGAGAGACATGTTTAGAACTGTGTATCAAAAAAGGATATAGTTAATTTTGACCTTGAAATACCTTCAAACTTATATTTCTCCTAATGTAGATGTTAAAGTTAAGTAAATAATAGGCATATGGTATCCCGAAATCCAACATAAATATTTGAAATAAAATTCTGCATAATTGTTTTTGTGTGGGTGAGAGTCGCTTGTAACATGGCAGACGTCAGACGCCTGAGACGACCAAACTAAAACACAATTTTATTTTACTATAGCATCATTGGAATTTCTAAAGATCACATTCGGAGAAAAATATTATTTGTCATAGAAATAGAGATATGTACATGTATATACAACATTGTTAATTTGTTAAAATCATATGACAATATACATAGTATGACATACATAACTAAAATCATGTTAACTGGCATTGCCATAAGAAACACTGGGTATATACTTAAAATAAGATTGAAAGGCATTGCCAGGGTAACATAAGGTCTATCATTTTGTTTCCCGCACCAATTTGGTCTGATCTATGGATCAATGCTGGTTCAAAGCCGGGCCTTGGTGTACAATGTTGACCCAGCATTGTCGTAGATTTGAGGTATTCTCAGTCTTTGTCGGTACTGGTGTAAAGTATGGGCTCATCCCAGCCACTACTAGGCGCCTCCCTAAGGACACCCCGCCTCCCATTATCTTCCCTCATGGGCTTGTCGCCCACCCTACCCCAAGGACCGAGCCTTGTCTAACTGCCTCGGCCATCACATAGATATCGGCCGCTTGCCGTACCCCCAAAACGCCCATCCCAATTTTACAGCGCTTGTGATAAAATGGAAATTGGACAAGTCGTCGGAAATGCTTTTAATCTAGCTTTGGTCGTCTAGGTTGTGTTTTTTTACTGATGTACACGTAGGGTTATATGACCAGTACAATTGAATGATTTTCTATACAGTGTGGAAAAAAGCGCAAAATGAACGAGATTTTGAATTTGACAATACCGCCTTGTTTATGATTTAAAAAAAACTTGTACCATAGTTTCGTTTCTTACCGCTGTGCTTGCAAACAGACAAAAGTCGTACGTATTTTTGTTCAAAATGAAATGCATAATTTAAGAAATGTTATTATAATCATAATATTATTGCACCACAGAGTGATTTTGGTAACTCTTCAACATTAAATGCATTCCATCATTCAGTGGGTAAACATTTCTTATTTTGAGTCAGGGCTCTGGGAGGGTAGGGGGTCGTAAAGACAATAAGGCAAGAGTGCTGGTATTGTTTTGATGGGGGCAGTTTGGAGGTAAATGGATGAGGGCGGTCAAGGCGGATGGACAAGGGATTAGGCGGTAGAATGAGACGGCAGAGCCCCCACCCGAGATCCTAGAACCGGCAACCTGTGTCACAAAGCCCGAGGGTGAGGGGCATGCACGTGCACGCGTGGCGCACGCGTTCAGGAAGACCCCCTCGCGGTGGAGCGTGTTTCGACACCTGCCTGTTTGGTTAACGTCCATTTCCTGATGGACACCATCCTCATTCAGCCAGTTCTGCAATACAAAGGCGAACAGCAGTAACTGCCTACTTGTAATGTGTGTAGTTACTGCTGTTTGCCTTTGCGCGTTGACGTTATAGGGATCACCATCCGGTGGACTGATGGAGGAGGGCTGGGGACTATAGTACGGAACACTTATAGCAATGGTTATTGGCGACAGTCACTCATCCCGTTATATTTAACTGGAGGCGTCTTCATTATTGCGCCTCCAATTGACTTCTGCTTCCTTCATTAATCACTAAATACAACACCATAAATCATTCCATCTGTGTGCACTACACATGTATTTTGACTAATGCTTTTGCGTAATTTCTGTCAGATTTCACATCTTTGTGATTTTCATAATATTACCACTGAACAGCATATTGGAAATTATGTGATATATCCAATACTAATTATTAAAATACAACATTATGATAATAATCTTCACCTAAATTATTGATGATTGTATGTGGCATGTGTAGTATAAAATCCAAAAGACAAGTGCAGTTCAAAATCCAGTGAAACTTCTTAACGCATCAATTTAATTAAATCGCCTGTATATACATTACAGTACCGTTTGCCTTCTCTTCCATAGCTCGGATTGACTCAAAACAATTATTAGTAAAATGTTATTTTTTCATTAAATTAATGTGATCACCCATGGATGCAAAAACTCTAGGCGGCATTGCTACAATTATTTATGACGTTTTAATTTTTGTTTAATATTTTCATCATTACATAACTAAATTAGAAAGCTAAACATTTTAATCAAATTAAACGTAGTACTTCCAGCTTATGAAACAGGAAGTCTACCAAATCTGATAAAAAAAAGTTGGACCTCACATGCCTTTTGTGTGTGGTGGGTCTCAACTTATTTATGATCAATTATATGAATAATAACATGGTCTGATAAAGTGTGGTTTGATAAATGGCAGTGTGACAACCTGATAACTGATAACTAGAACAATTACATGTATGACAGTATACATGTAGCGAACCGTGGCTTAAAATCCTACAATCCAATTGAAGCTAGTGAGACATAGATTGACATGATCAATGAGATAATAGGATTCAATAAACCAGCTGCCAGTCTTTGAAACTGTTATACTCGCTATAATAATTATTATTGTGCGGGTCTAGACGGATATCACCTACCCAGCAAACACAAAACATTTGTACAACATTTTTAAAACGCCGGCTCAACGTCTTCGACGTTGGTCCAAAATTGTACAAAATGCAATGCAATACAAATGTTTTGTGTTTACTGGGTATATACAATGGCGATATTTCATAATAAAATTCCTCTAATCCCCTCCCGCCATTCAGTTCACTTCTTATGATAATAACAGATCGACTTCGACACATGAGCCAACATACAATAATTATTAAGCAACTGGATCTCTATCAGTCTTGACATTTCCATGTGGGAAGCATAAGGTAACAGTCCTACAATATGACATAACAGGTAGACTTCGACACAGATGGGCCACCATCTGATGAAGATCAAACACGCATGTATTCATTTGTCACATTAAAAACGAGGTACCGATCTGTTTATGATTTTACCTGTAATATTGATCAATTATGACCAGAAGTGCAACAGATTATTACCATATCTACACAAATCCAAAAGAAATCACCACATCAAAGTGGGGGAAAATATCATTGGATAACCAATGTATAGGCTTAGGCTATAATAATATGATACCCGCAATAATAATATTTTGATGTCAAATATGTATGTACAATAATGCCACGCCAGTGTGTCTGTGATTAAGTTCAGCTGCATAGAAAAACTTTATTGGGATATTTACACTGCTTCAAACTGTTCAAATAATGATGACAAATTTGCTACATACAACAGTGTGCAGCTTAAATCTTCTTGTAATCAGGGCATTCTTTCAGCTCTAGGCAATGACAGACAGACAGACAGACAGACGCGAAATGTGAGGCGTTTTAAGCCCAGATTGTAGTGACTTCATTTGCTTGGATTTTCCACGCGAAAACCGGCACGAAAAACGGCACGACGCACGAAAAAATGTAGCAGTTTTCACAATTTTTGCCCGTCGCGCTCGCCTCCGCGCTGGTATGTTTTGGTAATGATCAAATAGTGGGTTTGATAATACCAATGAAGTTATATAGACCATAATAGCGGCTTTGATAATACCAACGCGTATTTATACGTACGCGACGCGAATTCGCGTTGGTAGGCCTCGCGTTGGTATAGGCCTATGTTTTGCGCTTAGCACAACAATCATTCCATCATCACTTGGCCTACTGTGACCTACCATTACCCTAATATAATAGCTCACGGGGTTGATATAGAATCGTCTTTGATCTCTTTGATCTGGGTCCTACGATTGGTCGAAACTTCCGCTTCGACTAATCGCAGGCCTCAGATTTAGGTCGATACATCACAGAACAGCATCCCTGAGCAGTGACTACAGGCATCTCGTCCGCTATGAGGAGAGGGATCTCCGCCAAGCCACTAATGTCCCTCTGTAGGCGCTTCGGATGAAATTAATGTTGAACAAAGCCCCGGCCCAGAGCTCCAAGGGACGTATTACTAATGCAGATAGTGTGACCGCTGCAGCTCCGACCGGACCAGTGATCAGATAAAATCACAGTCTGCCCCGACTTAATTGTTCTTATGTGGCTACTTCGGTTGAGATGAGCAAATCCACATTTGATCTCGTCTCGCGGCCAGCCGTACCGGTGGGCACTCACTTGTGGGGGAATCAGCATCCGCTACATGCATTAGGCCTACGTGGCGCATCGCTTAACAACCCTGTCAGGGATTAAGTATTTAGATCAATCCATGGTTGTGTGGAATGATAATGTAACGTTGGTTTAGATTTAGCCCAATAGCTAAGATACTGCGCTATAAGTGAACCAATATTTCCCATATCGGTATTAGGGCTAATAATGGTGGCTCATTTGTCTACTTTGTCATTTGACATGAATATCTCTATTCTGAAATATCCCCCGCCCTTTCGAAGGCCTATAATTACCCTTCGTCCGCGTCTCCATTGCATTCAAAGATTAGCCTAGGGCTGTTCCATGATAATGAGTGGGGGAGCTGAGGTGTGTACAACAAATGTTGTTTAAATGATTGCAATAACCGCTCTGGCTTTTTAAACTTTTTGTGATTTTTTCTTGGGGGGGGGGGGGATTTGAGCGGTTTTAGGGCATTTTTTCTGGACAAAAATCGGGTGGGCTACCTCATAGCACAGTCAAGTTCAAAGCTGAGGGATGTTCCATGAAAGTAGAGGGGGCTTAAGGTTAAATCAAACTTACAACTATAGCAATGATCGATCTGACTTCTTTTGAACAGTTTTTCTCTAGGGAGGGAGGGAGGGAGGGGGCACAAAGTGGGTTATTCAAATATAAGGGTTGTTCCATAATAATTAGGAGGCGGGAGATTGAGGGGTGTAAATTTAAAAAATTCAACTAAAACTAAAACTATTTTTGCACGTTTTTATTTGGAGGAGGTACGAGTGGGGCTGTTTCATAATAATTGAGGTGGTGAGGGGTGTAAATCGCACTTTAATTATTTATACAAAAAACACATAGCACTTTAATTATTTATACAAAAAACACATATAGTACGCACCAGTATAGGCCTTCTATGTTTTACAACGTTTTTGCATGTATTTTTTCTTTGGGGTGGTGGGTTTGGGGAAGTGCAAATTTTTTTTTAAATAATTGGATACTCTTTCAATCTCCAAGAAGCTCAAAGATGAGGAGAGTTTTTTTGGGGGGGAGGGAGACTGATTAGAGGTTGGGTATCAAATATTGACACATGCACGTTTAAAACATGCAACAAAACAATATGCTTAGGGGCCTACAATTCACCAAGCCACTTGATATTACTTAGCATGCTTTTAAAAAAGTGTTCTTTTTCAGATAATTAAAAAAAATAAGCAAAAAACTGCCTCACTTAGCCTACCTCAACATCATCTGGTTTCCTAGCAACAGGAGACAGAACGTTGGAGCGATTGAGCACAGCAGCAATCCCGGCTTGTCCAGACAGTTCGTCAGACCGGACCCGCGGGACTGCCAGCTATCACACCCCGGGGATCCATGCGTCTACATCCCAATGAATAGAGGGAGATGTTTAACCCTCTGGATGCTAACGGGACAGCTTTGTGCACTAATATACCAGCAACTTTAAGGTTACAAATCCTATCAAGGTTAAATTACAGACATTTCAGAATTAAGTTCCATCCACGTCTGGGCATATAGCGCTGGAACGCTTCATTTCAGGACGTGGATGGTGATATAGCTGCACCAATCCAGCGCACAGAGGGTTCGAACCCGGTCGCTGACAAAGACGGGTGACCTCATTTAACCCAGGCCCCAACTGCCTGCACGAGAATCTTTCTTTCTTGCTACTCCGTATCAAATCAGTGTTGATTAATTAAGCTAAGTAACGATAACTGATTGTATTGAACTTTCAGGGCGATTCAGCACATTGTCAAACCGCTGTCAATTAGACCTAAGCTGTGTGGATAAATTTCTTCTCAGTTTATGTAAACCCATATCTTGTCAATTATCCGAGTTGATTAAAAAGAAAAACGCTTTACAAGAATTGATGTAAAGGACAAATGCAAAACTTGACACAATAAACATAGAACTTGCTAAAAAAAAGTACAATTTTACAGACAATTCATGTTCATAGAAAACAAATAAGTAGAAAAAGTAGCTAAACCGATTGAAGAACGAGGATTGCCCATTGTATATTGGAACACAAATCTTTTGCAAAACACAGATTATGAGAGAATAGATTACACCAATTATGGTAATGGCTTTATCTTTCATCGCGAATAGGAAGAGGCATGTTTTTAAAGGGTAATGTAATGTAATTATAATGTAATTATAATCATTACAAAAAGCCCGGTACCTAACCTTAAAACATGTTTTGAATCCAATATTGACGTTTGCTTGATATAATTATGTTATTGCAGATCAACGCATTGTTCCCATATCATGTGAATGTAAGAAAATCATTTTTTACTTTTATTAACTGATTATCTCTACAAATGCATGTACTTTGTTTTTGATGGGATCGGTAAACTGCTGATAGACCTAAACCTCTGAATGTTGAACATGTAGTGTGGTGCACACGGTTTTTTGTGCTATAAAAGCTATTCTAAAATTATTTAAACATTTTATATATCACTGAAACATATAATTTGGCTGATACAGAACACATACAAGGGATCAAAGTGTCGCATGGGTGCTGGTGGCCGGGTGGTGTGATTTTGTATCTGAGACAGGCGTTCAGGGAGCGAACGCTAATGGGACCAGGTCGTGTCAATAGCCTGAATAATGGCGGTCCGACTCGCCAGCAGTGCTGATTCCTCTCACGTTGTCTCGCTTTTCCCTTATCTTGTATCGGGCATGGGGTGACGCTTATCTCTAATTAACCTTGCACACCCCATTTTAAAAAATTTCTGTAATTTTCATCCACTTCACTTTGCGGTTGACAAAAATTTCACATTCAAAATAATTATTACAAGTAGTAGCAGTATTTCAATACAAGTAAATCTTCACACAAACCTGCCTAAATCATGTGCTTGCTTTACATTTTACAAGCATGAGTTCACTCGTGGAACCCAGAGATTTTTTGATAGCTGATCTCAGCAATGAGTTGCCGGGTTGTCCAGGCATTGGCAGCTGGAGCAGCTGATGATCCCTGGCCAGAGGTCCGTGATCCCGGCCCGGGACCTCCATCCCTCAGACCTGTACCGCCAGGCAAGAGGGAGACAGACCACGAGTAGATACTGGAAAATAATAGTCGAACCCGCCCCCTGTACATACGTGACTGTGAAGACCCGCTTGACCTATACTGTTATCTCAAAAAAGCTATGTGCGCACACAGGGGAAAGAATAGATAAAAGAGCGTAGAAGAAAAGTATGTAGATGTTAGGTCGTATTCTTGCAGAATGGAATGTTTGAGAAGCGAGTTGGAATGATATGTATCGGATATAACTTTGGTAAATTAAAAAGTGATAACATGTGATGAAGGGTGAGTCTAACAATGGACGATCAACATGCTTTCTAGCCTCAATGATTATTCATGTTTTATGTTGATTCTAATAGTATGCATCCTACTTTTATAAATCACTATATAGGCTAATTGCTGTGTCTGAACATTTAAAAAAAATTTGAAGTGTTTAATTTGCCCAGGATGCATAGATGAACTCCAAGATCGCATGTCACTGTACTTTGTTGCATCTTTGATACCTGACCAAAAAATTTGCTTCCAAAAGAACAATAAGCCTATATGCTTAAATACTGATGCCTGTATGTGTGATCTAAAATGTCGCACAACATATTGTAGTCTACCACCATCTAAATATAGTACGGAATAACGGGTGGCCCAGGGTGATCCGATGATTGCGTCATCTGACAAAATGTGCTTCTGTCACCTACTTGCTTCTCAAGCAACACATGTGCAATGTCGCTAGTAATCATTGAATAAAAGTTTCCATTATGTTATCAACTTTGGTTGATGGGAGGAAGTCGAGATGACAATAGTATATTAATAGATATATATATAATATACACATAAAAATAAAGATAACTGACATTATTGCCTGTTATGTGTTTTCCTGCACCAAAACCAGGAATATAATAACTATAATGTGATCTACATTGTAACAAAAAAAGACACTCTTGAAAGCGTGGAAACCAAATTTTAACGTCTGGACTCTTGGTGTGGTTTATAATGAAGTAAAATGACATAAGTAAGGACATTTTTTTTACAATACTGTAATGTAATTCCTTATATCAGTCTTTATGTCAACACTCTCTATGGTACAAACTTTGTCTTCAAATGATTATGCCTTGTAGTTAATATATAGACACTGTTATTATTGATAAGCTAATATTAATACGGTTTATATATATTTAACTAAATATGGTTTATCATGTACATGTAAATACGTTACTTATATAATTATGAGAAGAAATGTTCATACTACCTAATATTGTAGATGATAGCTACAACACAAATACAGTTCATTATTCACGCCATTCATGTAGAAGATATGCTACATGTACTAGTATGTACATTAAAATTTCACTAATTATACAATTTTGCTGGTTAACGAGCATGGCTTCGAAATAATCCAGGTACAAAATTACCTTACGCTATGTACAACCGACAGCCAGCCAATGCGAGAATGTATATGTCTGAAATCACATAAAGGTTTTATTTGTATATCACTGACTAGTTTCATATTTTATGATGAGGCCAGCTCAAAAACCGTCTCATGATGGAGCCAGCTCAAGATAGCCGCCTCGCGTTTGAAGCATCAACAATATAAGACACTAGCAATAATAATTAAATAGTTAGAATATTATACAAAAGTTCACGCTACATTCGACAACAATCGATTTTTCACGTCAAATGAATTTACCAATTCCGGGTAAGAAATGAACTTTGTTATAGCCTAAGCACACTGGTCCAGCATCTGAAAAAAAACAGTCATAGACAATACCGGAAGTCTGACCTGATTTTCGGTCTTAATGCAAATAAAAACTAATGTTTAAAGAGCCCAACATTAATTTTCACGCTACTGTTGTGTTTAATGTCATAGTCTATTCGTATTATCCGGTAGGTAGAAAAAGTAACGATCAATTTAATTAACAGTATTGGGTAATTTGCGGCCTAGACCTGAAAATGCAGGATATATTTATGTATAGTAGGCCCATAAGTATTTAGCTTCCAGTTCAAGATGCCGTTCACGCAAGCACAGTTGAAATCTGACCCATGCATTAAATCCCGGCTCCTCCAGGGTAATATAGCTTAACTCATTCAAGACGGCACTTTCAGTACTACATACATGTTTCTGTGGACGGGACATTTTTTAAATGTTTACTTTTTATGACGTCATACAACACGAGTTATCTCGGGCTCCGTCCTGTACCGTCGAAGTAGTTTGCCCGAGATATCTCGGGCTCCGTCTGGAATGAGTTAAAGGGACCCCGTGGGATGAGAAATTTTCAATTTTGTCAATTTTTAAAATTTAATTTATATGCCGCTATATAGCCTACTGATCTTAACCCTTTCAAGCCTGACTTTACATTGTCATCTTCATCCACTACAAGCTGCGAATTGCTGTCACAATTCTCGACTTGCAGTGGATGAAGATGACTTGAAATGGGTGAAAAATTGAAAAAAATTGCTATGTATTTGTTAAGTAGTTTCATGGTAATTTTCCTTCTAAAACCCTTAGTTGTAGGAAAATAAAGTCTGTTTTCAGGGATTTAAAATGATGCTTTAATGCATCGTGAGGACTTAAAGGGTTAACCAAAGAGACAAAAAAGTCACAAAACGATTTTAAAGCACCGAAAAAGAGTGAAATAGTTATATTTACAGGTCGTATACTGCCATGTAAGCAAAACAAGTCAGCAATATACAGCACTTTTCACCACATATTCCCACGTCTTGGACGGTGAGATCAAAGCAATCGCCGCTAATTGGTGTCTTATAGTCAGGACATGGGGGAATTGGGCGATACACCTGCAGCACTGATTGTCTGCCCAACGCTGGGCCGACGGCATTAACATGTGGCCCAATGCCATAGGAACATTCAACCGTCCTAGCAAGTGTTTAGGTATACAAAAAGTTTGTTTGGGTTTTAAGCGGATTCATAGAAATGTTGATAAAAAATATTTAAAAAAATCTAAAATCATGATCTGGGGGATAGACTACTTCATCACAAAACTAAAAACGAAAATTGATGTCATCATAAGGAGCTGCTTTAATATTATTACCACATACTGCATGGGTTGTACTTCTCTCATGACACCAATTAGGTCATATGTTAAAAACGTAAGAGCAGAACTTGGTCGTTACCCTTTATTGATAGACGTTGCCATTTTTACAATTAAATTATGGATCAATATTTTAAATTCACCAGAGAAATTACTCTTCAAAGCATATCAAGAAGAGATAAAACTTGACGAATGTGGAATAAGAAATTGGGTGACTTTCGTAAGAAATATTTTAGAGAGCTGCGGATTGTCTAAATTGTGGGAACATCAAACTATTCCAAAAGATGTAGATGTACCAAAAAAGATAAACCTTGTCCTAAAAAAAACAGTACGAAAATACATTTTTTAATGAACTCAACAGCACATCGGGTATTTCCAAGTCGGGGGGAAATAAACTCAGGACATACGCCAAGATTAAGGATATTTATGAAATAGAACCCTATATGTCCTCAACAACACTCAGTATACAACTAAAACGAGCAATAGCGCAAATTCGTACAAGTTCTCACGACCTTGAGATAGAGCGCGGTAGGAGACATCGACCTAAACCTACACCAGCAAACGAACGTTACTGTAAAAAATGTATACATAAAGTTGAAGATGAAACTCATTTTATCAGCGAATGTCCTCTATACACGATTCTCCGAACTGAACTGCTACCACACACTAACATTTCGCAATCCCCTACTACCTTTTTCTCGCAAATATTCAAATCCAGAGAGGATAGTGTATTAAGAAAATTGGCTATTTATATAATACGTGCTCAATTATTAAGGAAGGAAACACTATATAAATTAAATAACTAATTTTTGACCTAGTATGATCCATACCCTGGAATATGTATTAATTGCAATGGACATTTTAAATTGTATATGTTTATGTGTAAATGTCTGTACTGTCTTTGTACCGTAATGTTATATGTGTTTGCCATACAATGAATGTATATTGTTGTGCAATAAACTTGACTTGACTTGACTTGACTTGTAACACGGGTATCAAATGAAAATCAGGTAGACGGCATCATCGCATACTATAAGGCTATGCGGTCGCAGTATCAACACCATAAACGGGATGGAGTTCATTAGGGCCATCCAGATGTTCCTATTTACAGTCGTTCTGCTTCACGGATTCATAATATTCACTTCTGTTAGACCTCAATCCTTAGAATGTTGTTCATGCTGCACATGCAGGTGCACCTCCAACCTGCGCTCAACGAATCTTGACGATCCACCGAAAAACTTTAAGTCGTAGCTCTCGGATAACATGGTAATGCGTTCCATAGGCGAACAGTACGTTAAAAGTAACTAGAAAGCTCCCATATTGGAAGTGAAATGTCTTGCACAGAGATCAATTTAATAGCTTAGCATGTTACCATGTTAAGCAGACCTGTGGCTATTATTCGGACAAGCCAGGTAAAAGTAAAGTAAACACAAAATAGTTGAGTACCAATATTGCATAGTCGCTATCGATAAATGTGTTCTTAAAACAAGAATGCTTAAACATTGTATGAATAAACTCTCTTCCTCTACGAACGCAAAATAAAGTGTATAGCGATGGCCAAGTTATTATCACATTATATATGTTGTGATTGAAAAAGGCATGATACTTGAGAGCCGAGCTTATAGAGAGCAATGAGAGGATCAGTTTAATTTTATCTAATAAGATTACGGCAGGTTATTACATGTAAATGAGCTGATTATTTATGTATTGGCGCTGGTCTGGCAGTCAAGGGACAGCAGTGAAGGTTAGTTGATGAGGTATAAGTGTCACAATGTGTTGTGGTGACATGCCAGTTGGAGCGGTTGATTACACCGCCGCAGATGGCTGCTTCTGTGGTTGTTGCCATTGCTTATTGGCGTTCTGTCGGAGAGCAGTCTTCCGTCTGCAGCAGATCGGCGGGCCACCGCGAGGAGATGACATGAGTTAGTGGGTGGTTGTCGCAAATTGAAAGTGTCGTGTGGCTAATGGGACAGCTGTGCACACCGGCGTGTAAGCACATTACGCGGACCGGCGGCCGTGTTGCGCTCACATTGTGGGAATAGTCACGGTCCCAGTATAGAGCCTTGAGAGACCTCATGTGTAGCTGACAATAATGTTACTGCAAATCACTCGGATTCGTATTTCTAAAATTGTCTGAACTTTGTCAAACTTCAGTATTATGTCACATATCCAACTAGGTGAAGGTAATTTTCGTACCCGCAATAAATGGTCTTCATTGAACTGCATTCTCTGTGTGATACTTGATTTTTTAACTATACATATTAATTATTTGAAGTCGAAGTTTGTATCATACAGGATGTTGACATACAAACTGTTATAAACATTGCACATCTAAGACATGTTTGAGTCCTCAGGATAGCTCCAAATATGTTTTTTTAAAATACCATTCGTATGAAAAAGCAGCAGGTGTCGTTGTCTATCTGACGACTACAATTCAATCAGTAAAATCATTTATCTTGTGAGACGCTAAAATGACAATGTTCAATTTTATTTTAGGTCAATATATCATATACCACACCATGTTTAAAGTTATAGGCCAAAAGATCGAGGACATTGAACCGCAATGTTTGAATGTGAACAATAGGCAACCACGTTCAAAAAAACCCGTTCAAACCCCGCTGCCACTAACTTGACTGGACAAAATATTGTCGGATCGACTCATACCGTACCGTCCACTAATGTATGTGGTTGTTTGTTTACTAATTATTAGCATTCAATGCCTCTCATTAAACAATGCTATAATATACCGAATTTATCATGTGGCGCATATAGCGAAGAAAAATGAGGTTTTGTATTGAGCGGCAGCCTGAATGTGAACGTTAACG
The DNA here is from genome assembly GCA_964017125.1 of Flabesymbios commensalis. NCBI lineage: Eukaryota > Metazoa > Annelida > Polychaeta > Terebellida > Flabelligeridae > Flabesymbios > Flabesymbios commensalis. The sequence continues at coordinate 49,209,385 of OZ024904.1, forward strand.
ATTCAAAAATAACTCCCTTGACTTTTGAACGTTTAATTTGATCCACTGATGACAAAAATAAACTTGTGGGACTCTATGTTTAACACGAGTGTACACAGAACAACCTTGCAGTCACTGACCGTAAATAGCCGTACATACTGGTCAATCAAACAGTGTGACAAGTTTATCCTCGGTAAGCCCAAATACATGTACCCAAGTCAACCAGATAGATGGACAACTTACATGTATTAACCCCCGAAGTTCCATAGGAAAAATTGTACTTTCTAAAATCTAGTATGGCTTGATCCTAACTATGAATGTATTCTATTATTTTGTGTTTCATGTGTAGCTGAGCAATAAAACGTGGTAGATTAAATGACAACTTTTTTTGAATTGGACAGTAGCTAAACACAATCATGTTGATCATGTATTTTAGGATAAGTATGGACATTTTGAAAGGCTTATCTATTAATAAAAATAAAAATAATATGCTTGTGGCCTTTGTCAATCTCCAAGACCAGGCCAATGTGCAAGCATGTCGAAAAACATACGACAAACTATGTTTCGAAACAGCTTCTGATAGTAAGGTCATACATAACTGTTAATTCTTCTATTCCCAACACAAACGAGGTGGCACAGCATGTATTCCTATGTTATGAGAAAGAAGTATTCACTTAGGTTTTTATGCCCCAGCCAAATGTCGTCATGCAGCGCGTCCATCTGTCCGCCACTTTTATCACTATAACTTGTTTCGCTTCACTAGAATGCACATTCAACTTCACACAAAGGTTAATTTTCTATGTATCACTTCAAAATGTATACCATAATTATATTATCTATTTCACTAAAAGTTCAGATGATTTAAAAAATTTGCACGCATCGGGCAAAAACTAGGTCGCTGTGACCGAAATTATTGACTTAAATATGCGTAATATAACTCAAATATATATATATATATATATATATATATATATATATATATATATATATATATATTTGAGTTAAACTGAATTCAAATGTGGTGAGGATTTGAAAAACTAAAATACATGCTCATTCAGTATACATATTGATACTTTTGCATGTCAATCCTTCTTGCGGGGGCGATAGTGTATAATTATGTTTTTCACACTGATTAATTAATCACCATGGTCTGTGTTCTTTGTAAGTGATTATAGTGTCAGGCATTTGAACATGTAGGCAGACCGTACGTCTTACAAATTACTTCGGCACATAACAATCGAAAATGATTTATATAATTAATCATTAACATTCTATTAAAGAAGAAAACAAGTGATTTATACATGTAGATCATTTTCATTATATTGTAGAAAAAAATACATAGTAAAAAACATAGTAAAAAACATGAATACGAAATGTATAAGAGTCAACAAGACATATTGGACTGAGGGATTCAACACTGGCACAGCTTAGCTGTCTAATAATAAATATAGTTTCACTAAAGATGGATTGCTTCTTCTTGGTGCATATTGAAAATAGCCATTATGGTTCATTTATTGGCAGTCAACGGTGGGAAAGTAGTTTAAAAAAAACACACTGGGCACCTGCAATCATGTTCATATGACCGAGTTCTACATCAACATTAGGTAAAACTAGGCCCTGATCATAACTGGTTACCCAGTATGAATCGCATGTTCATAAGTTTAAGTTATATTAGGCTTGATTTGAAGCGTAAGGTACACAGGACAACTTATAATAGAGTTGACTGGCCATTCATGAGACGGGCATTGGACAGGCGGTCACTGTAAATGTATGGACCAGGAATCATATTGACTTGACAATGAACCCAGCTGCCAAGTGGATGTCATTGATTTACACGGGATTTTGATGAGTTCTGGCCACCCTGTCAATCACTGTGGTTCACTGGCTCCCTCGGGATAAGGACTGGCTTTAAAAAGTCGTCGTTTATAATTTCAAATGGGTTCCCTGTGTGGCTGGTGGATCAGCTCCCGGCTTTAGAAAACATGAGCAGTAGAGCGTCCGCGCTGGTCGCCTAATCTTGGTACGTCAGTCCGGCGGCCTGGCGCAGGGACACCCGGCAAATCCGGGTGGTATTAGAACCGGAGCCCCTCTAAAGAACCGCACCCGCAATACGGGCCACTTTAATTACCGAATGATTATCTGGGACACGGTTAGAGGCGCGGCGGCGTCTTTTGTGCGCCTAATCTCTTAATCGATGACAATTTAGGAGTGTCTTTCCCCGGCAGCCGCGGCCACTTTATATGTAAGCCCGGGCGGGAGCCGACTTAGGCCGGCCACTAAATGACGGAAAATCCCGCGAAATCCCGCTCTGTCATATCAAGGCGGGACGGCTTGCGGGCGCACCGCGCGGCAAGGTGGGCCCGCCGCCCCATCCGCAAATTGCCTGGTTGATATGATCGAGTGCGCCTCTAATTCCCATATTTTGCAACAGCTCGGCCGCGCCAGATCGCCAGATACTCATTTCTATGATAATACGCGTGGCCGGGATGAGAAGCCGCTGATACCGGCTTGTCGACGTTCACCCGATACTGGTTCAAATCTGGGCCAATGTCTAGGACGTTGGAGCGGCTTTGAGCAGGCGTCGACTAGGATCAGGTGATCCCTGTTCCCAGCCATCACTTCTCTGTCACACATCCTGACCTGGCCCGCCACACACTCTGATTACCGTCTGGTAGGAAATAAGGCACTATATCATTTATAAAAAGAAAATAAGTACATGCAAGTGGGCCTATCCCAGCAAAACACGACACATCTACCCAATATTTGACCAATGTGGGCCAACGGTGGGCCAACATTGGTCAAACATTGGTAGATGTGTCGTGTTTGCTGGGATACTAGATATGTTATTTTCAAGTTATTACGGTGAAATGCAATCCTTTTTAATCACTTTGAAACATATACATGTAATTTTAAACGATATTTGAATCCATGTCATAACTACATAAAAATTTATACTTAACAAATCAACAAATAGACACGACTAAAATCTATTGTATAATCCTGAAATGACATTTTGTTCATATTTTCATTATTATTTTGACCTGGATCGATATAAATGATCTGTTGTTCTCAGTTCAATAAATTGTTTGGATGTTCCCTTGACGTAATGAAATATTTATTATGAGAAAGAGACCATAACTTAAAAAATATCACCATGCATAGGCTGTTAGTAATATCGGCACGTTCACTTCTATTTTCAAAAGAAACTCTCCAAAGAAGTCAGAAATTTCAATATTTACAGCATTGCCGGCAGGAGTAAATTGAACTTTTATTAGGCGCGGCCAGTCAGTGGTGCGAATGTGATGTTAATGTATGCTCGTCCTTCTACAAATAGAATATTGACATGGCACAAGCTATGACGGTCAGCTATTGGAGGGTAAGATCGGATTGGGCTTTGATGGCCCAATGCCCTCCCTTGACCATGTTCTGATAGCCTCATGCCCTCTCTCATGACTGGCCGCTGAACCACGCGGGGGCTTGGGATGATGTTGTTTCAATGCCGAGGCAGCGTCTGCGAAGCTGCCCCAACATTGATACGATATCGATAGCCCTATCCCCTTCCTCGGGGTTGAGATCTGATAGCCCTTGCCCCTCCCCGTTTTTCGGCTGCCCAAATCAGCGCTTTGTCTATGACGGCATTAAAGACAAGCCCACAGGGAGCCGTGCAGTGAAACCGGGACTCTGCCTGTTTCCTTGAGGTTATCGTAGAGAGTGGGATGTGGTGACTGACTGACTGGTGTGTGGACGTGGGCCGTGTAGAGTGACAGTGGCTAGTGGACCTGCAGGGCTAGGCGGGGTAGACTGTGATAGAGAAAGGCGGTGCTGTCCGTGTGTGAGTGACGCGTCCGGCACAGAGTGATCCTGTAGCCGGCTCAGATCCAGGAGCTTTTGTCGGCTAAACCAGCCCGAGGAGCGGTGACTGAGACAGCTCCAGACGACTGGACCAGAGTCTATTTCAGGGTTCCCGTGATGGATAGCATGCGCAGTGCCATGGCCAACCATCACCTGGATTACGTCAACATGGATGCAGCTACGACGGCGGCGGCGGCTACGGCGGCGGCTGCAAGGGCACATGTCACCACTAGTCACCATGACAACCCACGCGACCTGGACTGCCATCCACATCATAGCTCAGGTGAGACGAGTTTACAAAGTTTTACATTTTTTTTTAGATATTTGGCCATTATAAGATAATAAGAATATAGCCTAATTACAGCAAAAAAGAAAATATATGATTTAAGACCATCAACACCGGTAACATACCACGTTATAGCAGATACTTATATCATTGAATGCAGATCCAGCATGTCTTAACATTGGCTCAATGTATTTTGGTATAGCATAATTGGTCCGCTAAGGTATTAAAAAGCAATTGCTGAAAAAAATGGCTTAAAAATGAGCGAATATCTTCTTTTTTTATTAGACATCGTGTGTCTGCAAAACATGGCGAAATTGGAAAGCGCCACAACCATGTAATGACTGAATCGACTTGGCATGCGCAAATCAATCAAAGTCAATAAATAAAAGTCGAATTTACAAAAAAAAACTATAACCTACATGATTGTAAAACATTATAATTAAATGCCGATAGATATATAGAAATGAGATGTGCAGGCCTATTTTGTTCTTAAGAAATATATTAATGTCACTCAGCATGTTCAGCTTTCTAAACAGATAATGAATGAAACAAACAATGAAAGGGAAACAATTTTATAAAACGATTCTAAAAATATCCAAATAAAGTTTTCTTTAATATTTTACATCCCAGTATTTAAAGATCTTATCAGAGAAGTTTGCAGACTGTTATTTTGTTATTTGAAACCTTCTCATTTCATGTGGTTTTTTTCTTTCGCCGCCGATAGGCAATGGCTGGCAAAAATGCTTATTATAGTTCACAGCTGGTGACCCTAGACATCATTTTTCCGATACATTTATTGAGCACAAATTTCATAAAACTTGCACGTGGTATAGCCACTGATAACGCAATATGTGTACTGATGTTAATCATGTTGTACTAAAAGCTTTCAATTTTTTGTAATAACGTAATATTATATAAGTAAATTCTATGAAAAAAAATTCTTTCAAAGTACGGGTATACATTAAAAACTGTTGTTACCATAAATATACGTATATCTATAGACCATTATTGTGTTAAACCTTGCATTTCATATTCAGCAACAGACTGTTATACATTATAATAGCTTACTATAAAATTATTAGTAAGCGTAATAAAATTTATAAAAAAATATTTAAATTATGTGAATGTCCAAAATATTATTACTTTCTTGGAAGTACCTTTACTCAATAAGACCTGCTTGATGTGTTTCTGCTGTGGTGATCTATAAATAAAATGTGTAATTAAAATTAATTTTATGAGAAAAATGCTAAATCGTTTTCTAGGCATCTGATAAATATATTTTAAGTTGAAGCCGACAAAGAATTGAAAAGTCTGAAATAAATATATGTCAGTAATAACTTCTCAGCGTACTTGTTCGCTATTAAGCTCTGTGATGAAAAGGGAAACAGCATTAACTGCTAATTGAAAAGTAGTTGCTGAGCTGTTTGCCTCTGCATTGCAAGACTAGTCCTAGAACTGTTCTCATTCATTTTAATTGGCAATTGTACTCAATGGGTCATTTAAGCTATATTACCCATCGTATGTACATGATACAAGTCTGGATCGAAAGTATATATTTTAATTAAATAGTGATTTGGTTATCTGACAGTTTTCGTTGGGAAACAAGTGCAGTCAAGCACAATCACGCTGTTTTAGGCCTTATAATGTTCGGCCTTAAACTCAATCAATCATTTAATTCATTTGCTCTGTTAAGTGCACTCATCTCGTCAGCAACATCGTAATCTAATCGCACAACTATATTGATAACATTATATTGATCCATACATACATATACAAATAAAAATCCTAATAATGACCGCATAAACCTAGAGCCTATACATGTAGCTATGGATCACAAATATATATGAAAAACAGTGGGGAAAAATAATAAAATAATGAGAAGGCACGAACCATTGTAGTGATTTCAAATCAACATAATATAATTATTATATGTTCATTTCTCTGAATTTTCCGCTTTGGTCGTATTGTTTCAAGACATTTTTTTATACAGATAAGAGCCGAGACGATGATAAAAAAAAACTGGATATGCTTACAATAAAGACAGGTTTTAAATATTGATTGGGTTGTTTTGTCTTAAGGTATCCCACCATGCACCGAACTGATAATCGCACATGCATGTTATTGACACTCGCCCATGTAGAACACCTGTTATTCACGGCTGATAAGTCATTATTAACACAGTCATCAAAAGTACAATTGTAATTAACTCGTGTATAAACACGTATCCTCTGTAGTTCCTAAATGACAATCAACCGCTTTTACCTCCGAATTTGTATTACAATTTTTTTTTTACAATTTCTACACATGAAGATAATTAAACATCTTGTATCCATCGACATGATAATTATTTAAAACACAAAGATGCGCATGTGTAATGGGGAATGTAATTCGGTCGTTAGGAGGGATATTTTGCGATAACAACACGTGGAAATGTTTATTTCCCGGGAAATGGATCGCACACCACAAAAACAGAGAAAGGCTCGATCCCCGGTGACATGCCTCAGTCAGATGAAATCTGGCCTCGGGGACAGAACATCTGAAAAGTGCCAAGTCGTTTGACAGCATCCCTAATTATACCGTGCATCCCATGCAGGGACCCTGTGGAAATAATTCCGCCCAGAAATGGAACGCAGTTCCAACTGCGGATTAATGTTGAAACAACATCGGCGACATTGATCCAGCATTATTCCAATAGGCTATACATTATTACATGTAGGGGGAAAATGTGTAGGTAATGTACATATGGTGTATTGTTCAAATTTATACATTAGGCCTACAGCCTATGTAGACATATATTTTATAATAAATAATCTGAATACCACAGAACAATGAAATGATGGGATTTTTGTTGTTTGCCTGAATAAATTAGAATTCTGAATAATCTGTTACAAATTACGACCTGACATATGGCGTGTGCGGGCGAGACGGTCATTCTCCATACATAATATTAACCGTTGCGTGCCAAGGATGACATTAGAAAGGGCTTAAAATAAATTAATATAATTATATATTTTATAGTTTTTTCTCTGTTATATAAAAAACTTTTGACAAATGTATCAATGAAAGCTATGCAATTGTATCAGTATTTACATCTAAATGTTTTACTTACTTCAGAATTTTCGACATAATATTGGGCTCAAAGAACGATTGAGAAGAATCATAGAGGCAAAAGTGTCATCACTGAAATATGCTTATATGTTAGGCTTATTGATGAGAATAATTTGTATTTACTATCATTGTAATAGTTCATGCCATCCGTGTAGATTTTCAATGAGCCTGCGACTCCCGGATTCAAAATGCACACGGCTCGCCTATTGAGGATACTAGAGTGTTATCTACTGCTGGTTATCTCAGGGGATGCACGGGATAATTGTTACAGAGGGGCTGTGCACGCTGCTGATAAGCTATCCCTACAGATGCCGCCACTTTACAGAAGAAATTGTTATTGGTAACGGAATCAGATATCGGCAAGAAATTGCAAAAATATCGGTTGTTCATGTCGTTATTGAATAATTTAGAATAATTTGTGAGATACAATGTACAAGTGTCGTTGTTGTAACGCACATTGACTGGTATTTAGGCATATGCCGATATATCCAAAATGCAAGACCAATAAGAGTTTGTTTATATTATATTCTTTATATGAGGGTATATTGGCTTCATTGCAGGAAGTTCAGAATTAAGAATAAAAAGTAAGGGTAGAAATTGAAAGGAGCTGTTATAATTGGTCTTAGAAAAAAGAGAACCATTCATTGTATTCCACTCCAATTTCAATACCAACGAAATGACGAATTATCTTATTGTGTTACTTGACATAATCTACGACCAGGGAAAATACTTCAACCGGAAACAGATTTTGATTTGAAAACGGGATCTGTGTAATTTTTATGATATAATATGTGAGATTCTATACATTGGACCACGTATAGTATTCTACCCCTACTTAAATAACGAAGATATGACGGGCGCTGATTAGCTGATACCGTCAAGTTCCTCTGTCTATATCGGTTAGTGGTAGAATGGTGTACTTGATGTCATATTTTAAATAGAAACACACAGTGGAAAATAGGGAATTATATGACCTACTGCTCGCACACACAAAATGATGGGGTTGCTCATCAGAAGAAACAATGATATTGATGAAAGGGGTGGTGCATTGGGAACAGAGCGATACAAAACATTGAGATACAAAAATACAGAAGAAATGAAGATGCACATGAAGCTGCTTGCCTCAGTGTCGGGGGTCAGCGCCGTAGACGTTGGCACGTCGTTGAGCCGGCGTTGGGACACTGATACGGGGAGAAAGGGATGCATGGATAACTGGTGTCTGGAGAGGTGCAGTGCTCGTCAGTGGGCGTGGCCGCGGTAGGCGGACATGAACGGTTATTATTCCTCGCTTTATCACCCGCCCAGCACCCCCCCCCTCACCCGCTTCCGTCAAGTGCTCCCAGCATCCCGGCTTCATCCCTGCCTGCCTCAGCAGCCGGCAAGGACCGCTCGTACACGTGCGACAGACATCAACCTGCCCGCCCTGGCACGTGGCAGGGCGGCCCGGACCCTGCACGTGGGCGGTACTGTTTGCAATCCTTGTATGTGTATACAGTAACCTCGTGAAATTCTACGAATACAATTTGAGATTTCACTAAAAATTAGATATACTAGTCTTGTGTAATGAAAAGTAACATTAAAGGGTCTAGCTATACTGTTGTTTCTTAAATCTTTCGCTTTCACATTTTCTCCATTATTTTTCTTTTTTTACAATATTTACCGTACTTGTCTGAGTTCTATAGATTTCTATACGGCGGTATGTGTGTGGTCGTTGACTGTTGTTTAGCTGGGAATAAATGGCTATGTGCTACAAGTGGGGCTTGTCAGAGGGAGTGGTGCAATGCTAAATCATCCGGAGAGCTTTGGGAAAATATTGACAATATTTTTTTGTTCTAACAGAAACACATTATCAAAAGTTGCAAAATAATGTTTTCAATGAATTTCGATCTCGTTTAGGTGGATTCAAATTATATTATATAAATACATTTAATACAATTGTGCACGTATCAGCAAAATCATTTTCTCATATAGGTTTAAGCATAAAGTAAGATTTGATAGATGTTGGTACAGGCCTACAATGTCACAAATTACTCAATCAATTTTGCGGTCACACATATTCACAGTCAACACATCACATTGAAATGAGATTTGGCCTCCCTAAAAACACAAAATTATATTTACTTTTCAATGTGCAGAATAACTTATTAACTGGAAGGGACATTGTAATGTACGACGTAAACTATGTAGACTCAATAGGGCCTACTAATTACAAAATTTAATGTAAAAAATTATCAAATCAAATCAAATTGTATTGTCATATTATATCCGTACAGGATTCAGGGTATATACATTATTGGTGGTACATAAGCGTACAAGTATAGAACATTTTTATATACATCGCTATCATGAGATTGTAATAATATACGATTAGCACTGAAGTACTAGTTTTCAGTTTTCCCTTCGAATGTCACATAAGTAAACAGAATTATCATGTTATATAAGATAAGTCAAGTGTTTATGGATTTTTACATTTTAAAGATATAAGGAGAGTTTTACTTTACTTCACATGTAGGCCTGTAGATGACGACAATAACCCGTAAATGTTTAAGTTATTCAAGTGATTTTTTTTTTATTCATCGACGACATTCACAACTACAAGAGAGTGAACATTGATATGTTTTCTTTTTCAATCAGATGCCAATCATTGTTCAACTTGGCAATTTTCTAAGCGTTTAAACTGTTTATTATTATTATTATTATTATTATTATTATTATTATTATTATTATTATTATTATTATTATTATTATTATTATTATTATTATTATTATTATTATTATTATTATTATTATTATTATTATGATGATTATTATTATTATTATTATTATTATTATTATTATTATTATTATTATTATTATTATTATTATTATTATTAATTGAAACCCGTTTCTCGTCTGAAAAATGATATTTAATGTGCTAAAAAAGTTCAGAAACTGTTTATTATAGTCATGATTAGTGCTGAAAGGGTTCACCCAGTGCTCCCCCAGTAAACTCTCTCATGCTCGCCCATTTACATATGCTCTGCAGGCGTACGCGCACTTCAGGGCCTTCGTGATTTCTCGACTACCAAGCAACTCTCCCCGCTTCCTGGATCCCGCCTTCATTTCCTGGGTCCGGGAAATGCTCCAGGATATTGAGCCGCACCCTAAGCCGTCTACAACAACTGGCCGTTCGCCGGCATTCACGACAGCTCCCTGGATCAATTAGAGCCTATTTCTACTGTCGCATTTCGGCGTGCCGCTGTCAGCTGAAGGAAGGGAAATAAAGAGATTAGACCGGATTACACTGTCTGCCTTCTCGTCAGTTAGTGAGCTGAAGGTGAAGGACGGGGGGGGGGGGAGGTCACCGAGACCTCCAAACCAGTGAACATAAGGCATTGGCCCGGTGTTGGGCCAGCATTGGCCCAACACCGGGCCAATGTCTCATGTTTTCTGGGAAGCAAGCACAATACTTTCGGCCTATGTTGGCTTAATTTCTAGGACGTCGGCCTGGCATTAAACCAAGAAAGTCCAGTTTGCTGCGCTGGTACAATTATGTGCCCGACAAACAGTTAACGTCTGCGAGGTTGGAAAAATGTTTAGCCAATGCTGTTTTTGTTTGTTGCCAACGTCGCATTCCTGTTGGTTCACTATATGTCATTCATAAAATAAAATCGATTTGAACGTAAAAACGTAAGCACACGTTTAGAAATATAATGCAAACAAGTTTGGTGACGTAGTATTGAAAATAACACAATCATACAGTATAATTAAAATGATATGTTCAGGAATTTTTTTACTCATTTGAGAGCGTATACCAAATGAATAAACTGTTGTGAACCGTCTAAAACCGCAGGTCCAGGCGAGCTAGTACACTTATTATTCCAAGTAATATTATCATATTAAAATGTCTTTGAAAACACATCGAAACATTTTTTTTACTTTCCATAATAATGATATTATTAATCGTTAATTGACAACATGTTATCAACTTTGGTTGATGGGAACGAGGCCCACCAAGCATATAAATGAATTAAAATAATATAACCAATATCATAATTATACATATGCATTAAAAGGTGTGAGCCTAGTTATCATGTAACTACACGTTAAAAACTATGAGATATCAAGTAGTCTTAAATACTTATTGTTTAAAGTATTTATGTAGTTTTTTTTAAATAAACAACGGTATAGGTGATAAGTTTTATGATAAGTACACAACTGCAGATAAACTTAAATGGCATTTCCTTCCATTTATTTTTTTCGCTTCAAAACCAGAGATAAAATAACTACATGGTACTCTATATAGTATGAAAAACACACTCTGGAAAGTGTAGAAACCAAACGAAAACCTCTAATACGATAAAGCAGGCCATCCATTTGCACGTGATATGTATGCGTGTCCGTGTGCTTGGTTCGTCTACGTGTGCGCAAAATCGCGTACACATGAGAAATGTACTTGGTGCGATCCATTTGAACGTATGCGTGCGTGATCCGTGTCGAATCGTACAAGGAGCGATTTTACACGCACTGATCCCGTACACATGGATGGACTGCTTCAGTCAGTCAGTCGTCTCAGGTAGAAAAGCATTAGCTTTTAGTTTTTTTGTGTGGCATGCTTTTGTATAAATTATATAGAATAACAACTGAGACATGATAACAAATTGAACTGGTGAATTACGGATCTGTTCTTCAAATGACTATCCTGATCGGATGTGCTTTTGGCCCATGTGTATAATACATATAGTGCCTACATAATAGGCGTCATATTTGTCAATTTCATTGTATTATAATTGCTAAAATCTGCTATAGCCATTTGTACAATCGATTCCCTTTTGACTGATTTTTTATGAAGTCAAAACACCTATATAGACTGAATAACATGCTATATAAGCCTAAAACCTCTAATGAGGGGATTTTCTTCGACCAATGGGCGTCGTCAGATATTTATAATACTATATAATTATAAGTGCGGTTTTTGTGAAAGTAAAAGTCGCGATCGTGCAATTTATTTTAGTCGGTCTATAAGAAGTGTTAATATTAAGTATCCTATCCCGACTCGATTCTTTGTTATTTACCGTTTATTCACATCGGCTGATCAGATCAAGGTTTATCTGTTTATAGAGAATAATGACGCGCACTGACAATTCTTGTCCTGCTATATAGGTCCGTATTTATTACAGTCATACGTTTTCTAGTACGCTCCAAAAAGTAACATTTTTGTCGTTTTATATTTTTCATAAGTAAAAGTATTTATTCATTTGAAGCAATTGCACCTTTAAATGTATAGAAAAACTAAGTGTGGGGTCACACAGCCCACACATGAACGGAACTGAGCCAGGATGTTCTTCCTTACCGCCTTCCCCCCCCCCCCCCGATTCCCGTCCTTCAATCTCGTGTCAGAAATTCAGTTTGCGTGAGGATTTTGAAGAGCTGATTAAATTGATTTTATTGAATGAAACGGAAGCCTCACGTTCGAGCCCCGATAGAAAGCAATATGGGCCACACTCCGGCGAAAAGTCACGCGTGTTTTCAAATCCACCACAGGGTCCGTGTTTACCTGAAAATCCAGCCAAAGTTGACATGCCGCACTCAAAGCTGACTCCAACAAAGCTATGATTGTCTGTGTACAAACAATCAGTTGGACAAATATCAATTTTCAAAGCAATATCAGAATAATTTTAGTTGTATTATAATTTTGATTGAAGAAAAAGATGAGAAAATGTCAATCCACAATTTTTAAATTTAATAATTAGCAAGTATATATCGGCATGTTTTTTATACTTTGCTATAATACGATGTAATGGACATTTCCATAAATGTTTTAATATCCTGTTGACTGATATCATTCATATCATCTGATTAATAAGGCTCAATACACATTTTTGTATGATGTTATTACAGAAATAATATATCATTCCAAAGTATGGTGAAAATGAATTCATTTCTTTTTCCAGCAGTGCAGTGGCCGTGATGATAAATGAGCACCCAGTTAATAATCGGTTAAAAATTCAGAAAACTAATGCCGTCGCCTCAGATGATAATATATGAAGCTAAAATGAGTCAGCCGGCGGCGTTTTACATTCGCGCGTGTGTGGCCCGGCCGTCAATCAAATTTAAAAAAGTATCCCACGATTAAGTTGTCGCGGAAAAGGCGTGGTGCGCCGTGATGGGCGTGTTAAGAAAATGAGTAAGGGTGCAAATCCCCTCCCGAGGCGTCGGATCAACGCCGGGGTGACGTCTGCAATATCGGCCCGCCGTTGATCCGACGCCGCCAGCCGTTACCAGTCTATACGGCGAGCGCGTCAAAATGAAATTGACAGGCAATGAAATTGACAGGCGCGCCTGGAGTCGTCACATTTTACAGCGGGGCTATCTGGATCAGGGCTAAGTACCCTGGATCTACGACGGAGGCTGGTTGATATAGCAGTGCGGATAGACTCCCGGTGTATCCAGACGACATGCAGCGTGTACTACTCGCAGGTGAGATGATACATATACTCAAACTGTTATAGTAAACAGGTTAAAGATAGTGTTCAACCCGGTGCTTGCTGGAAAGTTTGTTTTATTTTGAAATCAATATATGGGTGTGATATTTTTTTGAGCTGTCGATCTATTTATTTTATAATGAAAACAGATCAATTTTATAATTAAGATACAATTTTACAGTTGCAAGAATACAAGTCGCAAATGAAATAACATTGAATTAAAATGGGATAATTCTGTATTATGTATATTAAACCCCTTTTTCAAAATGCATTCGATTCGTATTTGATTCATATCGGCATGTGTAGGAGTCATTTCAAAGCCCTAACAAATCGCATTTGTGGTAAAAACGTCACTTTGAACTTCTCACAGTTTATGTGCCTTTCCTCGTCACTATGACTCTTATTGAGAATCACATTGTGTGAATGTGTGAATATCTATAGTGCAAATATCGCAGACAAATTTGTCTAGTTAACCCATGTCCTGTTCAGTTACTGGTATTTCCAGTTTCAAATGATGAAACCTATTTCTATCTACGACATTTCCCAAATTTTGTTTTGATTCTGCTTTTGACTATTTTTGAATATCCCTCTTTTTTATTTATTACCTCACACATTACCACACATCAGCATTTATGTAAAAGCTAATTAGTATTTATTAACAAATAGCGTACCGTCTAGAAAAAACCCCACATTTACACTGAGAGAAATATTACCCTTATCATGTATTACGTGCCTGGCAGTATAAAGGTTAAGGGCGGCTGTTCATTGTTAATTGAGCGCTACATGTAACGCACGTTGTGATCAGATTCTTCCTAATTCCAACACTGGTTAAGCTTACTTTGACACACCATTGGCCCTACACCACCCGTATTATATGACACATTATACATGGACCCGCACTTCACATGTGCCGTTGTTTTCCCGTTGAAATAGTTAGGAAGAAGCTGAAAATTCAGGGCTCCTTTGATGTGTGATGTCCGTGCGAGAATGTCGGCCTTTTCATTCTAGAGGCCCTATAGGATATTCTACTATAGATACACAATCAAATATATATAAACGTAAGTTGTTTAATATACATACATGCACAACCATTTGAGCCTGATGTTTGCTGAAAAAGTCATGTATCTTATTTAGCCTTTTAATATGTACTTTTTAAATAGTCAATCCAGCGTGAGATAAATAAAGGTAAATAAAATGAAGTTGTGATCTCCTAAGGAAAGGTGTCAATAGATGAGACATATAATGTAAGCCGCCGCACGCGTTTGTTGTCCACGGCCACGCGTTATCTTCTATTTCTATACACACAATATGCGGTCTGGCCTGAAACATACATTTCAGTTACAAACATACATTTCAGCTACTGACGGAAGCGGCTATTTATATTGTGGTCACAAACGTTGTTCGTGTAGATACGGAGAAAGCATGACACTAATCATGTGCTTTGCGCTTGCTTTCTGTCTTTTGAAAAACGAGGATTACTATTTTTAACATAATACTCTGAATATGTTTGTAATAGTTTGGGAAAAATATAGTTATTTTTTTTTATTTATAATTATTCCCTCTCAGTACACACTCACTTGGGTTCAAGGTTGTTTTATTGTCAGAATGACGTAGGCCTATGCGAAGGATAAAATGAATTCCTCCATGGAACAGTAAATATATTCCTGTTGTTTTACCGTGACATTAGCAGAACAAAGACATATTAATGCGGAAAAAATCTTATAGTAATAACAAATATTATTATCATGTATTCGATTACTTTGCTACACTACGGTGCCAATGACTCAGCCAACGACATGTATGCATAGTTAAATAGCCCAATACAGAATAATAATATCATATTTTACATCAATCTAAATAAGCTTGTCTTAATATTAAATTAAAGTGTAGAGTTCAACTCTCAAAAATATAAAGCATGTGAAGGACTAACTGTTTTAATTTTCAATCATTGAAGCTATATTTACTCAATTTTGATTTACTCAATTTTGCTTGCGTTAGGCCAGATATAGCCTATTCAATATGCCTTGTTGGTCGCGCATTCGCTTCGCGACCAACAAGGCATATTGAATAGGCTAGGCCAAATATGGCAAATTAATGTGTAAACTAGAAAAGGAGTTCCCGAACTCCGAGGCCTGTCTTTAGTCTGTTTGAGTGCTATAAACAAAAAATCGGCTTAATATTTTCTAAACATAACGAGTGTATTAGTCTTCATCATGGGCCAGAATCCTGAATGTTCAGGATATAATTAAGGAAAGAACCACGGAGACAATTTAAAATCTTCAATGTGTCTTTCTTCCACCACCATCGCCGGTGCTGGCCAACATTCATTCAATACTTGCCTACGATGTACCTCGTACAGAGGATGTAGGCCTACCCACCAAATGCCGGTTCAATGTTGGGCCAGCGTCGCAGCCCTCTGCTGGTTCAATGCCAGTCAATCGTCTACGACGCTGGCCCAATACTAATCCATCACTGGGTCTGGTGTATATATTTTGCGCAAACACGTGGCATTCTCCCAACGCTTTTTCAATGTTGACCCACAGTCTTCGACGCTAGCCCGACATTGAAACAGCATTAGGTGATTGTACCGCGTGCTTTCAGACTGCAGCATTGTTATGCGGGTGACGCTTTCTACCCCGGCGCCAGAAACACCAGATAACATGATATATTGGCCTAATGCTGATGTAATGCTAGGCCATCTTCTACGACGCTGGGCGAACATTATTCCAACCAAAACCCTTTAAGCTCTAATCACTATATTTAATCGTGAATGTATTTTTTTCTGAACACTTTTTACAGACGAAAGTACTTAACCTAGTTCAAGACTGGTGTACATAAATGTCAACCGTTTTCCACACACAGCACCTCTCTTTCCCCTAAATAGGACACAAACTCAGGAAAAATAAACTTAATAGGCGGGCGTAGTAAAAAAGGGACCATCTAAGTTGGGAGCAAAACCGAGATGGCTTGTGTAAAAGCCACATAGTAGTCACATTGTACATAGCTCGGTTGTGATCGGTGTCCGATGCTGGCCCAGCATTAGGCCACTATCTGTACACTGTGTTAGCTCTGTCGTGTCTTTTGCCTGTATGTGACTGCGTGACCATCCTTCTGTCTGGCACCTCTGTGTCACCACCGCCTGGCCCTGTTACACTCTTCCTCGCCATTGTCGTTCACACAGTGCTGGTACTGTCTTAGGATTTTCACGGTGGGCTGTTACAGCGTCACATCTTCCCAGCAAACAGCGTTGGTTTACTGTTGGGCCAACGTCGTAGACAGTGGACCAGCAGCAAACCAACACTGGGCCAACGTCTTATGTTTGCTGGGTTTACTACTGTTCACCAGCAAAGGAACGCTTTACATTCCAAAACTCTCAAAACCAAGTACCTAATATTTATTGTATAACTATAGTATATTCGTTATAACTTTGAAATAAGCATACAAGCGAGCTGTTGGTTGCATGCATTCATTCCTATTGCATTTTATCATCTACACATTGCATGTTTTATGTTGCAATTAAAAGACGCATATCACAGAATCAATTTAGTTTGAAAAATGAGCACTGCATGCTACTAACTGCATGCTAATTACCTACTGCGCCATCTCTTTATTCTATACTTGTTATCCTAATATTACCATTGCGATTCGTATCCTGTCAAATTGTCTCCTATTGTATTTTACTTGAATGGCATTCTACCTAAGAAGCGTACTTATCAAAGTGTTATCATGGTTATCTGTCATGGGTCAAACATACGCATGCTTAATTTTTTTAAACATTTAATGCAATATATAAATTTCCTTTATATTACTGTTTGATAAAGTGTGCAAGTAAAGACGTTGCGACAACATTAACTGAAACTGATTAGGCGAACGTTTTGTGCTCGTCCTAGCCAGCTATGTCTGTGAGGAAACCACCCACGCTTTCTATGATCAAATTTGCCACTTTTCTGAATTGAATGGAACACCACATTTTGTCACCGTGTAAAACACATACCCCACCTTCTATCCCACACACACACACCTCTATACAAATACTGACTAGAGCTACTCATGCACTAGCACGCCTGTGTCCCATCTGCCCTGCCCATCTCAATCAAAACCCCTTCTACTCTAAATGCACAACTTCTAACTGAAATCATATTTACTACTACAAAGAAAATAGTTATATTCGATATATTTGCGTCCCTGATAAAATTAGCATTGTTTGATACTGAAATCTTCACGCCAGATGGAACCATTTGTAAAATATTATTAAGACAATAATCGCCAAAGTGGCTAATTAGAAACGAATGTCACTTGCAGTCATTTGATGGTGTTCGTTACTGTCACTTTAAAACTTCACTCTATTTAAAATAACAACTATGTGACTAATATACATGATATAGAGATATTAGGGGATTTCGTCATAATGATTGAATGTATAAATTTGTATTGGTCGTGGAATTTTATATAGGGTTATATAGTGAGCACAGATAACCAGCAAACAAGATACGTTGACCGAATGTTGGTTTAATATTGGCCCGCCGTCTGCAAATTCTGCCCAACTATAAACCAACATTGGGTCAACGTCTTTTGTCTGATTGGTACGTTATAAAAAAATTGATTAAAATTATGTTGTTTAGTATTTACTATAGTATTTACCACTTGCATCAGACTAAAATACACGCATGCATGTGGGTGACATTTCACTCATTAATATCAAAATTTAAAATAAGAAATTAATAATGAGAAATAAGGGATGAATAAAAACCGAGATTACGCAAATGCATTGTTTCAATATGACCAAAACTTCACCTTAGCTTGTAAGCAAACTTGAACAGTTTGAAAAGATAATACTAAATATGTTGTGAAACTTTTTTATTGGCTACGAGTTTAACTCTCGTATATTATAGAGGTATGCTATTTTGCTGGGATATCGCACGGTAACCTATTATTAGTATTGTAAGTCACACATCTGACGTCTTCATAGTGACGACATGCTTTAGGATGGATCCAATCAGTTTTTGGTTGTGAAACACGATCAACTGTTATCACATAATATAAAGTAGGTTGATTTGTAATTATAACTAGGATAGTAATCAGCATAGTAAATCCTGAAAGCGTTAAATAAAATAATTTGTTTAATTTGAAATCAATCATTTGCAATATTGATTTTTAAATACATATTTCGCTCCAATAAGAGCGAACAACAGCGATTTAACATGTTCATGAAATGGATTAAAACGACAATTGTCGGACTTAGCGGTTTAAGGCCTAATTCACATGATATTCAATAACTAATATGATATTTTAGACATTCTAGCACATTATATTATTGGCATATATAGGCTACATTGTATATTGTTTTCAATAGCAAACGAGGCGCCGATAATCATAAGCTCGGTAATATTATACCAACCCATTCGATTGATTCGGTTCATTCACTGGATTCATTCGGATGATCCTTGACTGTTATATTATAGACGCTGAGGATTTCTGTGTGACGTTCGGGAACTGCTGGCGGTGCTTGTCATCTTTGCCTGGATCAATGCCGAAATCCTTCAGAGTCGGCCCACGACTCCCGTATAGCATAGAGACTGCATGTTAAATAAAAGACGTTGGTTTGACACTGGGCAAACGTCTTACGGCGTTCACCCAGCGTTGAACCAATGTCACTGTTCACCTGTCCACTAGCACCAGAGATGCTGCTACTTCTTATACTAGTGAGCTGATATGCATGTACACACTGTATAATAATCAGAAAATTACGAAGTAATTTCTTTATATTCTATTACAAAAATCAGGGGGGTTTTTAAACTGAAATCTCACATCAAAAGACAAGTTGTATCGTTTTTTATATATCTGTTACTTATTTTTCTTCGCAAGCACTTCTATTGTACACATAATGTTAAATGTATGGATATCTACACCTGACCGGAGACCTGCGTCAGAGGAAGTTTGGATCATGCACAAGACTGACGACACGCCGACCTCAATGGGAACCTACTGGATGTCTATACTTGACTGAGGACGCGCTGACCTCAATGGAGACCTATTGGATATCTACACTTGACTGAGGACGCGCCGACCTTAATGGAAACCTATTGGATCTCCACACTTGACTGAGGACGCGCCGATATCAAAGGAAACCTGCTGGATCTCAAAACTTAACTGAGGACGCGTCGACCTCAGATTAAATAAACTTGCCGGATTTCTGCACTTGACTGAGGTAACCTACTGGATATGAATTTTACTAGAAAACAGGGCGCCGGCCTCAGAAGAAGCCGCAATCGATCCGTGAGGATGTCTCCGCCGTTAGATAGCGGAGGCCGAGTCGTGTTGATCCCATCACGGACCCCGGGGTGGGGCCGGGATCCTTGCGTGTCGCATCGGGCGGAGGGGCACCACACCCGCGGGACATCCAGGCTGGCTGGACAGAGTCCCAGAGGGTGCAGCAGGGCGGGACGGATCCCTCTATTTGAAACACCCTAGATACCGCGTCGAGATTATCCCGTTTAGGACTCAGAGATCCCAGCGTGCGATACAGCGGGCGAGTCCCACGTACGGGACTCCTGATAGCGGTGTGAAGGCTAAGATCTATGGTCGTGCTGCCATAGCAACCATCACTATAAACCCGAGCAAACCGAATGATCAAACATGAAAATATGGATGATGCTGCCACGATCCATATTTTTATGTTTGTTCATTTCTTTACTTCTGAATAGCAATGGCCAGCTCTGGGATGCAAAAAGTGTTCATTTCATGGCCCGTTTGCTAAGCGTCCAGGCAGTATAACAACCCAAGGGGAACCACGGCCACGCGACATCGTTTAAGCGCCAAGCTTTCATTTTCTTCTGAGCATTCTTCATCCTTTATTAAATAAAGTTTATTTACATCAAATAGGCCATATTATTCCATGTTATTATTTTGGTTCGTATCGAAGATTTATTCGCTTCGGATTTTATTATTTCACTATTTTAAAGTTATACAGTAATCATGGTAATCATTTTTTTATTATGATGACACACTATTATACTTGGGCCACAACAATTTGATTCGGTGGATTTTAATGGATTTCCCAGACAATATCTGTTATTATTACAAATAAATGAAAGCATTCCGTTCGCTTAGCTGATTTGTGAAAGTATAATTCCATGGGTCATAGTGTTAAGCTGTTGCAACCCTAGGTCTTCGGTTTTGGCCACATTCAACTTCGTACTCTTGTGACTCGATATTATTTATCGACAAATCGACAACTATATATATTATTATTATACACAGGTCTATTGTTAAACGTGTATAAAAGTCACTCACTAGGTGGGGTTGTATACTATCCCCTCCATACGTTCATGTATTATAATTATATACACATGCACTCATTTCATTACATAATTTTATATCATATTCCTTATTATAGCTGAATTAAAATACACAACACATTTTCAAAACTGGGAAGATATAATAGAAGAAATTGATATCATGGGATGTTATAAAATCGCTAAATTCAAATTAAATATTTGAAGCAAACTTATTATCATCTTGATTCGTTTGGTATTTTTGCTTTATAAACAGAAAGTAGCTTTATGCTGCGTATAAAGACATATGAGACTGTAGTCAGGGATACGTCCTTCGTAAAACGCCTCATTTATGTGGTCGCAGGCAAAACTGTCAAATGGCAGGCATGAATGATATTATAGTGCGAATGTCAAAATTATGAAAATCTGCCGTGATTCACCCATTAATAAGGCAATAATGCCGCAGATTAGTTATGATCCCTGTGCTCCAACATGACAGAATCCTGTTGACCTGAGAGATGCCGATCCGGGTCAGATGCCACCCATGATCCCCGTGGAACATATCAGCAGAATCAATGCAAGTATTTGCATGCAGACAACAGTCTCCGCGGACAGTCATTTAGTCAACCTGCTTTCATTTCCATTCGGCTATATATAAATTACTCTTACCATGCTCAGAGATTCAAATATTTCATCAAATATTTATTAAATACAAATAACTTGATAACCGCTCTTCGGTTAATAATTGTCATTATTTAAACGTCAGGCTTTATAGAATATTTTTACCCTTTTGAGACTTTTGCCTTTGAGAGACTTTTTCGTGAAATCTTGCATTAACGAGATTCAAATTG
This sequence comes from Flabesymbios commensalis, assembly GCA_964017125.1. Taxonomy (NCBI): domain Eukaryota; kingdom Metazoa; phylum Annelida; class Polychaeta; order Terebellida; family Flabelligeridae; genus Flabesymbios; species Flabesymbios commensalis. The sequence continues at coordinate 49,231,199 of OZ024904.1, forward strand.
TAAAATGTATTTCTGTATAACGTAACAACTGAAATGCCGCTGGCCCCCAACGTCAGTAGGCCTAATGGTGGGCCAGCGTAGGATATGCTAGGTCAATGTGAGCAAACATTCCGTATTAGCAAGCCTGTTGAAAAAATATTATTATTTTGCACAAAATATTCATGATTCGGGACAATTCAAATGGACACAGATCCTATGATCTATACTTATATATACAGACAGTAGGCCAACCTACTAGTATATAAAGAAACTCATGTTTATGCTATATACAAACGAGCGCCCCCCCCCCCCTATCAGATATCACCGATTGTTGCATTTTATGTAATAATAATAAAAAACTAATAATAAAATATCAGATCCCATTAGATGAAGGTATTCATGCAGTAATCGGTCCATCAGACAAGGGATCCATATTCAGCCAGGCTGTGATTGATGTTATGCATGAGGCCACATCTATTATGTATTATCTCACCCCTTCTGGATCAGTATATGGCTGTGGATCGCCTCCTCGTGCACCTCTTCAGCCTCCTCGTGCAGGATTCTAATGGTGCTGTTCAAACAGCAGTAACTGCTTACTTTTCAAGTAAGCAGCTACTACTGTTTGTCTTTGCGCGACAGTCAGATGCTGCTGAGATGCTGACCATTTGCTGTCTACCGATCACATCATTTTATCATATTTTATTGCCAGTCATTCTTTCACACGTGGATGGGGAAGAAACAATTTTGTTTCTTTCAAACCGCCGAGACCGGGAACCGAACCCCGGACTCTGGCGTGAAAGGCAGCGGTGCTAACCATTGTGATTGGAATTAAGGGTTCGTATCTGGCACTTGATTCGGGGGCAGATACGATCTTCTATGTAAGATACACTAACAATCCCTTGTGTAACGACTCGGGTAAATTTGTTTATTTTTTTTAAAGTGATTGTAGTCCAATCGTTCGGGATGAGGGTTCCTTGTACCGAGTTGATTGAAGTTATATAGCTCGGTCATCTCAAGTCCTTCATTTTAGAAATAATAAACTGATAAATGTCGGTACCGTAATCGAACTTTTTTGTTTATGAATTGTATTGTAAGGGATTACAACATGTATAATTGAAGCTGGACACCAAAATATCAATACACTGAGTTATCACTGCGTTATTTCGCTGTTTTCGCTTGTCATGTAATGTACATACACAGTTAACATAGTGACGTTATGTATAGTTGATGCTACTTACGACACTTGTACCGAATACATTTTGACTTGAGTAAAAACATTTTTTGATGGATTATGTTGAAAATATTATTCCTAAACATTACCTGTTTTTTTTCAACTCCCACACCTGGCAACACCACAGGAGAGTTACCTAAAACAGTGACATATTTCTAGGGTGATTCTGTGAACCAGGCTCGCCATCTGCAAATGTTTGTAATGAGATACGCTGGCGGGATTTGTTTTCGTGCCGGGATGACACGTACGTCATAATATTGTCGTTACGACCAGCCTCCACACCCGCTCATTGATGCCGTATGTATGCGCAACATCTACGGTCCTGATGCAACCGGATTAACCCTAGTAGATCCGGGCTCGTAATCCACATTATAGAAGATTTCTTTTATTATTTTCATTCCGAACAATTCTCGTCTTGTGTGGAATAAAAATAGCATACCGATTATTTATAAAACATATTTGCATGATTATATTTACATGATTGTTAATAATATTCATATGTCGTAGTTCTCTTTGCTCTATGCGCAAATTGTGTTTTTCTGCTATGACATATGCGTGCTAAATCGAAGATACCCAGCGAACACGACACGATAAACTAATGTTGTTTTGAGGTTGGGCCAGCGTCGCAGACGGTGGGCCAACATTAAAACAACATTAGGTTATCATGTCGCGTTTGCTGGATAATGATAGCATCTATGTGCCTATATATTAATTTTTAAATACTTTCTTAGTTAGTGTATTACACTAAAAACTATAAAACATAATTTATTTATACTTTCCCCTCATTGAGGCCTGTCATATGTGCGTTTTTGGGTTGGCCCGGTTTCGTAGACGCTGGGCCAACTCTTGAACGGCGCTTGTTCGGTGGCTCATGCTCCTGGAAAATGCCCTGTATTGTATGTAGAGACACTGGCACGGTGCTGAATTAATTTTGGGTCGGTGTTTATGACGCTGTTCCGGCAATAATTTAGCATTGGGTCAGTGCCCCCATTCACTGAAAATGCTGATTTTATAATTATACAATTACCATGATTATCCCGCTTCATTGCTTTTGTGCTATCGGACCAACACTGGTTCTAACGATGATATGTTTTTATGTGAATGTATATCATGGATTGTTTTATTAATACTGCATGTTAAACACTTGTACTATGCATTTTAATAAAAAAAATACAACATATAACAAACATATATAACCATGATGATAGTGATGTACATAACATTAATTTATTTCAGAGGAAATCATGTTTTAGTGACTTAATCTAATTATTCGTGGATTTATATAGAATCAATATATCATTTTATGGTATATGTTCAAAAGTACATGTATACGGCATGGCCAGTAGGCTTATACTGCTTTGCAAAGAATGAAATATATATATACTATGGTAGCCTGTCTTTCCACGGCAGTAAACTGCAGCTACATCTCCATGTAGAAATGTGGAATAGGAAGGATGTCCTAAAAGAGTGTTGTCATGGCAACCACGTGTCAGCATCTCCATCGGGATATAGTAGATGGGACACGGAGTACCATGGGACATACTAGGTGATCTCTAGACGGACCCAGTAAGGCTTAACTTTCCCTGCCACTGAATCTCTCCTAACCAGCACCCGAAACCAGTTGGTCCAACAATGGGCTATAGCACTGGTCCACGCTGGGCTAGGGTTGATTATGTGTGTTTTGCTGGCTGGATTATTATTACAGCTGGATAAAATGAATGGACGTCATTAAAGGATTGAAATATGATACATCAAGGGAAATGTATACATTTATACCAGTGGAGTAAAGCTTCAAAATGGAAATGAGATTATGTGAAGTTGGAATAATACGTGTTTAATGACTCAATATAGTGTTGTAGTGTAATTATATTGCTGGAGTTCTAGCTGTGGCATATTAATGCAGATATCATTAAGATATGATAGTTATGATAGATAGATAGATCTATATACTAAAAAGTTCAAGAGTTGCATGTATATATGGCATGCATCCGTATGTCATCCGTATTTGTAAGTGATCCTTATTCGAAATAACTACAAGTAGCGATCCTGCAATATACAGGTCACTCACCGATACATATGACAATAGAAAATGCCCCATATGTTTAATTATGAAACAGTCTTAATTTAATTACGGACAGTACAACATACGTACACAATCATGGTAAACTATCATACTATAATGTGGCTATATTCATTAGTAATTGTGGATTAGTTCACATTTTATTTACAAATCATGTTAACAGTAACACTGTTTGTGCTTATCATATCATGGCAAAAACCTATTTTTTAATTTATTACTTCAGGTCCTCTCATTTATATTTGAAATCCTAAGATCGATCTTAACTTTTCCGAATGGAAATGAAGTTAAAATTATTTTTTTAAGCGCACGGGTCCCAGGTGATAATATTTTTTAATAGTGTTAAGATCTAAGGTGTTTTTTCAATCAATGTTACATTATGTATAAACATTACCTTTAAGTCCATTCACTAATCATTTCCTGCCACTCCAGCATTAGGATGGTCGCATGCAAATTTGACTATTTGTATGGTAGGATAATTATCATATACATTGCACTGTTACCATGCCACTGAGATAAGCCAATAAATTAGGGCAATGTTACGTCAGTGACACGTGACCAAATGACCCTATCGATTACAACGTTACATCAGCACATCACCTCCCTAACACGGGTTCAATGCTGTATTAATGCTGGGCCAGAGGATAATCCGCTGGCCCAGCATTGGTGTATTATCCGTCTATTTGCTGTGTGTGTGCGGGGAGAGAGCACTCGTGCGTTGCCATGGTTATCTGTGCATCTCGTGTAATAGGGGGACGTCCTGTCGTGTCTGTTGTGCCAGCATCCTTCCTGCCTGGCTGGGAATGGGCGGGTGGACGGGTGTCCGGGGTGGTCATCTTTGGCAGCGGTCAGTATGGCCACGCGCCCACCCCCGCCTCCGCTAAGGCTTACCGGTAGCGCTTCCAGGCACGAGGGCGCCATATGGGGCACATTTGGCGCGGTCAAGTGGCCTCTTCCTCTCTGTGCGGCGCCGGAGCACCTCTTAAGTCCCGATCACCCGGAAAATAGGCATAACAATTGCCCAGTTCTGTAGATTTAATTTGTCGTTCACTAGTTTTCAAGTAAATTTCAAGGAATCAGTGTATTTTTAGAATTGGGCCTGATAATTTATTTATTTGTGGTTTTCTCGTGTGCTAACGTTTTTCAAAGTTAACCAATAATAATTGTCGTTTGAAGCAACCGGATTGATATTCTTCAACCAGTGTTCTTCAATTATGCAGAATAGCAAGATTTCTGAAAATAAAGTTAAGGTAAACCGAGAATAATTATTATCTGACAAGTATGTGGTTGCTATTTTCCATGTAATAATAATATAATCTGTTTTTGTTTTAATATATCTCAGGATTTTATGGAGATATGACACATACATATGTGCACTGCTCAGCAGGGACAAGACGTTGCCCAACTATTGCTTAAATGTTAGTGCACCATCTGTAAAATTGGCACAGCAGTTTAACAAAGTGAACCCAATTCTGTCTCTCACATAATATTCCCATCTCTCCGCGATGCGCTTTCCTTGCAATCTCTCTGATGATGCGTTTTTTTATGGGACAGCCCTCTGTGACAATGACTGGATGTCAACAGCATCCACGATTGCTCTTATGAACATCTTCTACCAGGACATTGTAGCCATGCGTTGACGTTCACACAGCATTAAAACAACGCTCTATATAGTTGAGTGTCTCTCCTTTCTCAGCAGCCGCTCATCATTTACACCCTTCGTTTACTAGAACCCCTAAAATTACATGCGTTTCCGTTTTAATTAAGGCTTAATTAATATATTGTGATATAAATAATATGTTTAAGTTTTAGTAATTCATTCTTCAAAAGTTTACTGGAGCAGACCATTCAGATATCTTGAGGAAATATTATTATAACGTGTTGATTTTTTTTTTCTTTGGATTGATTTGAAAGATTTATTTGCGGCGTCCGACAATCTGATCATTTTATCTGGTAATCAGCGCTTCCCATGTCATCAGCACGTGTCTGCTATACATCAATGACGTCACTTAATTTATGATCATCTTACACTGTGCGACAGAGCAAAGCCAAACGACAGTAACTGCTTACTATTCAAATGAACAGCTGCTGCCTTTTGGCTTCGGAGAGCAGTGTAGATGAGCCTGATTTTCACATAACACGCGTATTTGCATGACCTGGAATGGCTTTATTTTGGTGTTATGTTATTTTGTATCAATGGATGACGTACAATTTTCAGTTAAATAGTTTGCCTGATATAAACATGATTGTGACGTTCTGGCGCAAAATGTTATTTCACTTCCTGCTGGAAAATCTGTATTATCATTTTTCCTGACATACATGTAAGTCTATAACAAGTATAAGCATTGATTTGGACATTTTAATTGTGTGATTACATTTGAGCCATTATATAAATAAAGGTCTATATGGCATAGTCGTACCTAAAAAATACATCGAATTATGTCAATGTAAATATAGTCTTTGGTCTAGTGATATACAACTACAATTTCTGTGAAAGAGCGACCTCTAGCACACAGAGGGTGAATTCCCTCCACCGTACCATGAACGTAATTAACTCGGTTACACTGCCCCAGTCACGAGGCGCTAACTTTCATCTCTCCCACCAGATGACTCTCGTGTCAACTTGACATCCAATCAGCGCAAGCAAAGCCCTGAAAAAAGCGTTGCCAACTCAATCCTTTATCAATCATAAGCGTGCTGTTTTTATCAGAGAGTGTTTGCATCACTCATTGATTAGCGTGCTCGTTCTCAAATCCGAAATTGGTGTTTTTTTTATTATTTCTGAGTTTTCTGATACGTTCGTCTTTTGTAGTCTAATTCATCGTAATAGTTTGATCCTGTGACGGTGCGACTTTTTTCAGACCTCCTATCCATCTAAACAATGATACTCCACTATTCACCAGTTATGATGACAGATGTGAAAAATAGTTATTTTGAAGCAACAGGATTATTTTATCACCTGCTCTCACCTTACAATCAGATTTGATTCTTTTCTATACCGGTACGAACAAAAAATGAATTCATGAAATAAGCTTTACTCTTTTTGTACGAGCAAAAAATAATTTCAAGAAATAGGATTTAACCCACTGTTGTGTACATACAGTCCAAGCGAGGCCAGGATAACCCCCTGATGATGGTGAGCCTGAAGACTCCCCACAATATTAAATCTTTTTTAAAACTTGAATACCAGAACGGGTCGAGACGAATATTCCCAGCAATAACAAAACATCAGCAGTGTTTGTTGCATTTCGCCCCAGTATTAAATTACCACTGCGGCGCCGCACCCCCTAATTTAAATAACAACTTAAGGACGGCGGTAATTTGGTGATCTTGTCATGTGACAGGCCAGCCAATTTGATAAAGAACGGCTGATTAAAAACAACTTCAATTTATTATTCTAAGAAATGCAATTTATTTATAGCGATATCAATTTTCCAACATATTTTTATGATTTCAAAAAAACTTTTTTTTTAACATCAAAACTCTCCATGATAATGAAGATATAATAAATTTTATATTAAGTTATCTCATGGTTTGAAAGAATAAACCTGTGTTTTATTTTAATTTATGTATACGTTTTAATGATTGGTTGCATATGTGAGCAGCCATTCGTCACTGGCCACGTGCACAGACTGGGGGAGTACAGGGCACATTGTTGCGGGTGCTATCAGTAGGCCGGTATGATCGTGTGGACTTACGTGGGAATCCGGCCGGATCCAGTCTGACTTAGTGGCCCAGCCTTCCTGGGCCAGCTAGTCCCGAAGCCGGAGCGCCTAGCTCAACACAGACTCCGGGCCAGCTGCGGGTCAGCGTTGGGCCAGCGTTACAGACGCTGCCCCAACGCTGACCCGCATTTGGAAGCACGCAGGATCACACTGGATCTGAAACGGGACCTCCGCGCTCACTTCAATTTCGCATTAGAGCCAATTCTACTTGTAGCTATTACATATGCCAATCCCCTTCTATCTGGATAGGCCAGTCCCTGATTACGTGTGCCCCCGAGAGGACGGGGAACCTTCCTGCAACCCCACCCCAGTCCCTCGGCTGATTTACAACCCGGGGGTGGGACAGAAACTGGGAGCTGTCGAGTCGCTGACTTTCCCCACGGCGTACATGCAGTAGACCCAACGCCTTACTTATGCCGTTGCCATGGCAAGCAGAGCTCGTAAATTTCCATTTATTTTTTTGCTGCCGATTCCGAGATGGGAACGAACGCCTGCACCTGGGTTCGCCAAGTCGACTGAGCGAGGAAATTATAGATAAAATTGGCACGAAGAATTCACCAGTCAAACGTAAATAAAAAGGTTTCATTATTAAAAGCAGTGCCCTTTGACCACTGTACGACATCTATACATAGCGTTGGCTGGGGATCTATAGAAAGAGAAACACTCAGCATCATCTCTGTTTCTTACAATAGAAAAATGTTATTCTCGACTTTAATTTGAAGGAAAATGATTAATTTAAAATATCATACTGTATATTATATAAGGTGTTACTGTTTCTGTTTATTTTTTTTTATTTAATAATCGTATATTATTATTAAGACTATACGTTTTGAGCAAACTAATACATGTAGTTTGAATCATCATAAAGTATCTTCCAGCATGCACACATATAAAGTATACAAGTATGCAGATAGATTTTTGTAATGTTTTTTTTTATATACTTATTTTACTGTAAGTAAGATAGCCGCCGCAGCGAATATATTTCTTAATATAGAAAACGAAGATATCAAGTCGTGCAGTACGCATAATGTTAATTGATAACGTTAATTAGGGGAGCGTTGATTGAGAAGAGGAATCGTGGAGGCATGCGCGGATCATTACGGTTCCAGGACATGATTTAAGCCAGCCGACCGGATCTGATCACTGGATCACAAGACGTTGACGGCATGTTGAATTATTGTAGGGTGAGCGTCACAGCGGACCAACATTAAACCAATATCAGGTCAACTTCTCATGTTAGGAACAAGGCGGAATCATTTGACCAACATGGAAGGAGGTAATGGTGGGCTGCCGTCACAGACGGTGACCCAACATTGAGCAATCATTAGGTCAACATCAGGTGCTATATAACCCACATCTATATGCTGTTCAAAACTAATAATTATAGTGTTTACATGGCTGGCCCATTTAAATCTTTAATCATGCAACATGCTATATTATTTGGACCGTTCTTTTTTCTCGATCTTTCTGGCCGGAGTTTTAATAAAAAATGAAATGATTGTCACTGAAATGTTCACAGTTTTATTCCAAGGCAAAGCGTCAGTAAATAACGTCACAAGAATTGCAATTGAGACGTCTGAGACTGTTTGTATGACGGTCAGGTTAGGGCGTGTGTACAGGTCAATAAAACAACAAAAACATCCTGACACTGGGCACTAGGTCACTGCAATCACTGTAGACATCCACCCAGTGCTGTTTTAATGTTGGACCATCTGGTCACTGCAATCACTGTACATATTATTATATATAGACATCCAACCAATTCTGGTTTAATGTTGGGCCAGTGCGGGCTACGCTAGATCGACATCTCATACATGTTTGTTGGGTCATGATAAATGTTTTGCGAAATAAATGAAAGGTATTCTTCAAAATATTGTTGTTTGTGTGCGCGTTGAAAAAAAGAGAATAAAAAATGATTCAAAAAAGCATATATTAAGTTAAATTTAGGCGCGAAATAAAAGACTGATTACCATGTGTGTTTTATTTAAAGCAGTATCTTTCAGATGACATATATTTTTAATCCCTTAAGTGTGGACGCAACCAATTCGCAGTATTATTGTTGAACAAATTCTTGTTTGATGCATGGAATATTACTTTTGCCAGACCATTTGTTTCCAAAACTTAAGTGACCGTTATAAAAGCCTACACCACACAACTGTAATAATGTGTGGAGCCTCCGTAATAGAGAGGTAGCGCACTCAGCCATATGTCATAACATTTATCTCACCATCCTCAGGAGGTTCTCATGGCCCTGTTGAGACTATATGTGCATAACGACCCCATTTATATCGCCAATATTGTCAGAATATAGGATATCACAATTATACTAAAATTATATTTTATGCAAATATTTACTTCCTTTACGCTCCGTATACGGAGCTTAAAAGAAATAAATATTAATTCAAGTATATATCATCTATAGTGAGATAATTATTTGAGCAAGACTCTTGGTACCTAATGTGTACTATACGATGGGAGGTGTAGTGGGGGTGGGGGGTGCCACCCTCTCGTGATATTAGGTGTGGTGGGGTGGTTAATTAGCAGGTGATAAGTTGGGCAGTCAGCATAGTGCCTTTAGCGGGAGGCGTACCAGAGGGTGATGGACGTGGAGGCCTATAGGTGCCCCTTCCGTGGGCACCTATGGGTAGATAGGCCCCCTGCCATGCTGCGTCAGTCACTTAACACCTCTCACACACAATCCCAAAACACGGATCACATAAGTCCGCTTATCTGAGGCTGTTACTTGGCGGATTGGATCTCATTGCCGGATTATTATGGATTGTACAATCTGATGTGTTAAAGTATTAGAGGTTGTAGTGGATTAGGACGTTCTGTGATGGAGTTTGGTGAGTATTACTGCTTTCTATAGATACAACAGTTTTTCGTGGTGATTGCAACAAGAAAATATTACCATATAACAATAACCTATATGAATAATGATATGAAAGAGTAATCTATATGAAAGTGGTAGTATTTTTCTTAAAATCTAGTTCATTAAAATACTGTACATTTATCTCTTCTAAGCACTTTATTACAATGTTTGACGTCTTGAACAGCTACTACCGAAAAGTTGGTATGTCAGCTGATTTAGACAGAGAGCAGAAAAACAGATGCTAATCTATTATTATTTGATAAAAAGTACCTCGTCCGATCTTATTGGTGCTATGCATGCCGACAAAAAAGTGGAGGGGTAGCTATACAGTTGACGTCTATTTAGATATCAATGTCATGTGCACTTATTTGCACGAGCATGGTATTTTTCAAGACCAAATATATACAGTATGTCTGCTCCTGGCCGATTAATGTATTGTGATTTTTTTTACTTATGTCGGTGCATAAACGCTTTTTTTAAATTAACAGCTGCTGCCTTTTGGCTTTTTGGAAGTGCAATAGTAAAGTAAACTCATTATATGAGTCTTTATCTAAATGTAAGAAACAGACAGTATATTCTTGCAATTTATTTGCAATTGTGGAAGGGTGTTACTTATTTACCATTTGCATGGATGTCGGTTTTTTAATCGAGGTTCATCGGTGAACATGATAGATGTGTACTATAAAACCAAAAATGTTTTATTTATGATAGTTTACCGAGCTGGCGCAATTTTTCGAGACGATCTTAAGTCTAGAGAGTTAAGTTATGAGCTAAAATGTCACCATATCAGCATACTTTCTAGGCTGTAATATAGATAGTTTCATGCGTATAATAGTTGTACGGAGCTTTTAGTTTGACATAGTTATCTTCTACAACACGCCAACAACACAGAACCACTATATGCCTATTTGATTATTCTGAGATGCTCAATGGTATATACTAATCATTAATAATTAAATTTTCTAATTAAATACCTAGTAAATGTTATCTCAGCAACAGTTACTCATGTTTTTTCAAGACAATATAATATGAATAAATACAGATCAAACTAAAATATACTAGCGGAAATTAAAAGGTTATTGCTCATTTACAAATCCGATGTAAGTTTAGCCTAATATTACAAAAGGAATAGGAAGCGTGCCATAACACGAAAGTAATAAAACAAATCAATTTCAACCTGTGGTTGATCGGTCAGCAATCACTGCATTTGGCACGGTCCAGTGCCGTTTAGTGGTTCGCTGACAGGATTGACCGCTGGGCAATGGGTAGTCCCGTGAGAGGCTCAATCTGGAGCCCACCGGCTCTAGCTGCAATCCCTGCACCAGGAGGAGTGGGTAGGGGGCTGTGTGAGACCCCCTCCCCACTCCACCTGCCTCAGATGTTACCGCCCACTCAGACATAACATTTACTCACCTCGTTAACATAAATCAATCACAGGTTTGTGCGCGGCTGGGATTGGCTGGTGATGGCCGGGTGGGCGTCACATCAGTGACTGGGCATGCTCACAGGGCCGGGCGGCGAACTTTAATGCGCCGTAGTCTGATTGATGCTGTTAATATCACTTGTGTAAAGCCTCGAGCAAACAATAATGCCAGTAGGAGCGATACGAGTGGCAGCCTAACGTGCCGCCACAAAATTTGTTCTAATCCAGCGTGAAAGCCTGTGAAATCAATGCCTCGCGTTGCCGGTAAGACTTTGTGAGACTTGGTGAGGCCTGGGTAAGAATCCTGGGGGACTTAGGCGTTATATCAGAGGGGATCCCGCCGCCACGCAGGCTAATACAGAGCTGAGCCGGCGGTTTGACGGAAGACTTAGGCTGGCGACCTGATAGATGGACTCGCTAAATGATCCGCTCTGCTTGGAACAGTTGGTGGGAGTACGTTCTTCACATCATCATCACCCGCCCGTGTCACATCTTCAGCATCACCACCATCTGCACTCGGCCACCCCGCACCACCCGCTCACCATGACCGGCCAGGGCGGGGATACGGGCCGGCCCGGGGGTGCCAGCTGTACCCCCGGTACCACAGGACATGATCCATTACATGCCTCATCTGGCAGTAGCGGTACTAGCAGCAGCAGTAGCAGTAGCGGCGGTACTAGACACTCTGGATCACATAGTGTACACGCGAGCGGTACCCACATCACCACCAGTCACAGTGATACGCCTGAACATAAGAGAAAACAAGGTAGAAAACATAACACTCATTTATACTATGTAGTATAGCTTATCTTAACCAATATATATTGAGCAATAATATTATAATAAGTTATTTTTGAGATGATGCACATCACGCTAAAATGTCATAGATATAATATATAAAAATCGAGCTGACCAAATATCTGTGAAGTATTATGGTTTAGGAACCACAATAAAATAGGGATTCAGCTAAAGGCTAATGTAAAATAGGCTTTAGTAAATACTATTTATCTCGCATGATACTCGAGCGCTTAGCAATCTTTGTTTTTTGTTGTCAAAGTGCAATCACATGCATGAAGATGTGAGTAAGCTGCTCTATGCTCGGTCACATAGCAATGTTTATTTTAGCACATGAATGCCTATCTTGTTTGTGTAGCAGTTATACATAAACCTAAATTTATTAATAGACAATGGACAGTGTTTACAAACGTTCTTATGTATAACATTTCTTTGTATTTTTATACTTTCAAGTATACAGTGCGATCTTCGCAGTTAACTTTTATCTTGGAATGATGTGCTAAAATGTTAAAAGAAAGTCCACAGAACAATGGCAATATCTGCACCAAAAATAGTCAGCATGCGCCTGCTCATATGTGTCTCATATTGTTATATGACAAGATCAGTTATCCACAGCTATAGGCCTAGTCATCCAGGTGTTATCTAAATAAAGGATAGAAAATAATATGTGCGCCCATAATTAATTAATATTTGGACACGCCTCACCAGCATATCATTTTCCTCTTAAATGTAAAATGTGGAAAAAAATCTAAATCAGTTAAATGATGCTACTCACGAAAATAATTCTGAAAAAAAATATGTTTTTATTGTAGGCCTCCGCGATTAAAATATATTGCCCATTCTTGATTAGGATAATTTCCTTTATTCCCAAGCTTGAACCTCTGCAATATCTAAAGTACCCGTTTCCTTAGTAAAAATACAAAGGTTGTCCAGTGTTCTCTGGCTATCACACCGCGATGGGCCAGTAAACAGGTCTGTACTGCAAAACAGAAAGGCAGTAACTGCTTACTTGAAAAGTAAATAGTTACTGCATTGTGGCCCAGCAACACAGAGAGCACCGCGAGCACATCAAAGGCGCCGCGTGCCACAAATGAATTGTACTCGTCAAAACAAACCACTGCAGGCCCAGAAAGGAGGCGTGACTCATGAGCATATGATAATCACCGGTCAATGTCAGCTTGACCACTTCTAACCCTCTGCCTGCTCGGGGCATAATGCATATTTTCTAAACTGATTATATTTAGAGTGGTCCCGGAATATTGCAGGTGATATAAATATTTCTAATGCACCTGCATAAATATGCTAAACGTTTTGAAGAATTATTATAAATTTTACAAACAATTCAATGTCATTAACTTAAGCAAAAACTCCAAAATATAATATACTTACTATTAAACTCCTGTATTCAACAACATTTTATTATTGTATGTATATTTGCAGATCATAATTATAATTAATATTCATGTTTAGGTGATTTCTAAAGAAATCATTTATCTCACATTTATTTCAGTCTATTGGTGCGCCATTGAAATGCCGACAAAAATATTTCCACAGGTTAATAATGAAAATAAAAGAAAATGAATTAAATAAAATTAAACCGTAAGGATGCGATCAATTACATGGACCTATATCAACGAATCCTGTACAGTAACCATTATATATATATATATCCTGATGTACAAGTAGATATCTAATCATTAACTAAAGTTATCACTCATCTGTTATCACCCAGGACAATTTCAAAGGGGCTAGACAGCTGTAAATGCGATTCTGGTGCTCAAAGGGTCGCCGCGATCATTTACGATACCGTCCAGGACGAGTGTGACCCTTAGTGTGCTTGATATTGAATGCATCTTCCATGCATAGACATGCTAAATTTCCCTTCAATACTGTGATCGACGTTGTTGAAATTACATATAGATTAGTGTTATGATTGTTACCAAATTTTAGCGCGCATCAGATTTTGCGTCAAGACAATGTGATGCGCGCTAAAGTGTAAACGATACTCGTCCCATTCATCATATTATTTTATCATCTACTTGTCACTAGCCGTTACCACGTGAGAAATGTTCCGCAGATAATCATGATAATAGAATGATAGATGTACCTTCTTCTAACTGGAGTTTGAATTCTGGATCGTTGTGATAATTTACAGACTTTATCAATTAAATTATTTATCTCGAATGGATGCTGTGTATTTGATAACCCCACATTTGTAATTAAAATTATTCAATCATTGTTCCAAGTTTAAATCAATTCACGGATTATTTGCAGCCTGGTAAAAGTCGTAACCTTAAGCAATGATGAATCAATATGCAAGAAACTGTTTTATTTCTACACACAAAACGAGTTGCGTAATGCAGACAATACACAACAAAATAATGTACATCATATATATAAACACTTGTAAATATATTTATAATAAATTGAATAAACTACTGTAATAGGGTATTCATATTTTAGCCTATGCATATACATACAACGTATTATATGTAATTAGCTTGAAACGATATGATTCTAATATACGTTGATATTAAATATTTTATGTATATTGGCATGATGATATAATTATGGCCTTTTTATATATGATTTATGAAGATTGTGTACATAAATATATATTGTATGCATGTAGTAGAAGTAGAAGTATAATTAGTAACATACCTGATGATAATATTTATAAATATGCATTATTATCTCGAACGAAATATATATATATATATTAATACAACACATCATGATCTCAATATAGATAAAAAAGATGCACTAAAATAACCTTGCGATAAGTACGATGATTATTCAAATAAAATTATATAGTGAAATCGAGATAAAATGCAACAAAGCATTCTTAAAAGGTATTATTTGTACATCTCTCACATTATTTTAATATTATAATTATTGTTAGTTCAACGCAATAAAGTAAGATTAAGAAATGATATACACAATACCTACGTGTATACGGTAAAATATATTAGTCCTTCTAAATTCCTTGATATTAGTATACATTAAATCCTAACTAATATTATGTCATACAAATAGCATACACATTATAAATGATAACTAAGCGTACCTGTGTGATTGTGTACAGGCGTGAGGTTACTCGCACCGCCGCTGATGACATGTACGTCCTTCTGCGGAGAAATACGACACACATACATGATCAGAATCCAGTCACCAGGGATTACAAATATTGAGCAGATCTACATATAAAGTAAATAATTCACGCTCGCTGCGGCTGCTAACGTGGTGCTCAATGTGTTTCTTATGTCTAGGTGCCATCAATTGTCAATATTTCCTAAAGTGCATAAATTAAAAATGTATTTGGCTGCTGAATCATATATTCTATTATTATTATATCGAACCGACATTATAATGCGGAGGGTGTATGGCACTTGATAGTAGGCATGAAACTGTAACTGTTCAGGTGTACTAAAATTATACTGGACATGTGACCTTATAAATTAATTGAACACACATAAAGCATGTCATACTGCAACTAAACATGGTGAACTCAGATACAAATCATACGCACACTTTACAGACACAAACAACCAACCATTATAATTTATTGAGTTTCAATTGAATTCTGCGAACAAAACAACCATCGATTAAACACTAAAATATATATTACGTGTTTAATAAACACAATATACTGCGATTTCCTTCCTAACAGCAGTTTATAAATAAAAGGCGTATATCTATTGACTGTGTATACAGATTAACGTATTTATATCCCATTTGTCTATAATGCTTTTCCCGAGACAACTCTTGACATCTGTAATTCTATAGCCCTCCAGTGTCAACAAGTTTGGTGTTAGTTAGATAAACCAACAGCAGTGAAATAGACACCGAAGCTGTAGAAATAACATAAACAGCAGCAAAAAGAAATGTATGTTTCATGTCTATATACTGGGCTGTCTGGAAGGCACGCTTACCTATAGTAACTGTATAATCTCCAGGAGCGACAAATCTAATCTGACAGTGCTCTTATTTTTTCTCGTAGTGACACGCTCTTCCTTTCAAATCCAGATATTTGTTCATACAATTTCATTGAATTTATTATTAACGTAAAGGTTAAAATATTATATCTATGTACGAAAATCATAATGGTAACAACAGTATGCGTGTAATTGCCAATAGCTTAACTTTCTAAATGAACAAGTGATGTATTTTTATCTAATAATATAGTAAAAAGAGATAACACAGTCTATAATCATTATGAAATATTTGGTTCGAACATGATATGTAAATTAATAGATTGCTGTGCCATTAAATTGAAAAATTACATTTTTCATCGCCATGCTAATCCATACCTCTTACATATTATAGAGTAATTAGCTCATTTATCAGTCTCACTCTGATCCATACTGGTTATCAAAGGTGTGTTAATGAAATTTTCGGCGGCAGTGGGACCCCCCGTCAAGTATGAGAACTTAACTTTATCGGGTCATAAGTTCACATCTAGCAGGCGACAAGTCATGTTCAAGTGGCCGCGATGGACCATTTGCACCCCAAGTGAAACACGACATCTGGCAGTGTTTCCGCATCCTGTATTATACAGACCTGTTCGATATACGTAACGTAGTCATATTCACTGCGGCCTTCATTATAATAATAGAGATGTGGTCAAATAAAGACCGAATGGAAATGTTGTAAAATTTATATAATTATATATAAATATTATATATATATATGTTTATATTTAATTTTATATTTAGTATATTAAAAATTATCCTTATATTTATATTAAACGATTTTTTATTACTTAATGCTGCATCAAGTAGAGCCAAATGTATTTTGCTTCGAAAATTTTACAAAATATACATCTGTATACTAAACATGCTATATCACGCATTAATAAAAAAGAAGCAAAACATGACGACCCAATACTTTTGGTGAATTTCACACTGATTCGTTCCAACCATCCCTCCCCCTCGTAACACGCTTATGGCATACCGTTTGTATATATATCACACAGACTGTTGACTAAATTAGCACACAATGCTTGAGACCCTCGTAATATTGGTGTGCTGAGGAATTTTCGGCTTTACGCCCACCCCAATTGTGTTTGTGCGAGACGACCGCGATGATTGGTCGGCTTATATGCCAAGCTTAACCTTTGGAACCCCGGAGTAGTCTTTGTAAAATAATAAATAATTATATAGGCCTACACAGAGGTACATTTTATAAAAATAATATCATCCATTCATCGGACAATCAATCCTAACAAAATGATTAAATAAGTTTCTTGCTCGAATAAATTTCGCAAATTTACCCAAATTTTTAAATATTTCTATTTATGTAAGCAGTTTGGAAATGTAAAGGTGATACTAGTTTTTGTGAAGTGTTGTGGGATTATTGGAGGGGGTTCCAGCGACCAGAACAAACCTCTTACGCATTATTGCGTGGCATCTGAAGGGGATTTGTACCGGTGTGGTGGGGCGGACCGGCTAGGGGGTGCCCCCACCCCTGACTCTGTCCACCCCACCACCCCAGGTCTACTCGCCGACAAGCCCCGGGGTTATATCATTGGTTCAACCTGTTGCAATTAGTCCTAAGAGTGTGCACGCTTGAATAGCAGTGAATCCCTGGTCAAACACTCGACAATTTGCGAGCCATGATTTGGGTGACAGGGCGGTAATTTGGCGGTTGTGGTCCACTTGGCGGGAACATAATATGGTTGTTGGCACACGTCAAACAGACGGCATGTTCCCCGTATTAATAAAGTAAACAGCCGGCAGCATGTATGCTACCAGACCCCTCGTCTCTCTAACATCTGTAGCGACATAACCATTGTAATCAAATTATTTCTGATGCCAATTAAGGGATGTTGCAAAGGTAAAAAAATTCCAAACATCCAAATAACTTTTTGGAAGTGGGTGGGTGGGTCCAGGATAGAAAATAGAAAATTGGAAAACCATAAATAAAAATAAAAGAAATTATGATTATAGGTTTCCCCCCCAAAAAAAAAATCTGGAAAGGGGGTGGGTGGGTGGTGTGAGCTCTATCCAAATGATATTTGGATGTCTGGATGTTTTTAACTTTGCAAGGCCCCTGAGTTGAGAAGCCTCTTTATTAGTGTATCATCTGTCTATTCACTGTTTTTATAGAGTAATTAACAACTGATTAATTTGTTAAAGGAGTAAAATAATAATCACGGTTGAAGAATGTTGACTTATATTTACTTACATAAGTATTTGTCCACACAAGAATTGGTTAACATGCTTAAAGTTAAGGGAAGTGACTCCAAGTTTAAACTTCATCATAATTATTGTATTTATTTACATTTGGTAGAGATTACATGATGTATATTTACCACTTGATCATTTTTCAAACGACTATGAGATGATGAGAGTAAAAGAAAGGGTAAAATCATATATATAACGTAAACTGATCTTGTAAATTTACATTTTCGTTTTGTAATATTATACAATTTTAGCATAATGTGCCTCGAGTATTGTATTTTATCACCTGATTTAAATAACAACCGAATGACGGATTTGATTGGCTGATTTCGTTATGTGCCATGCTGAGCCACTCTATGATTGGTCGGGATAGAAAACAATACTTGGTCCCATAATGCATGGGATATGCTGTCAGGTGGTAACTTTGAAAGAATAAGCTAACTCCAAGGTTTAAATATTATCTAATTGATATACTGGTAATTATATCAAGCCATGTTAGAGTGCGTCGAAAATATATCACATCTATTTTTTTATACTGCATGTTTTTTCATAATGATACCCTAAGTCGAGTATTATTTATATTAGACTAATGACGAACTGCATAATATATTAAAAATATCTTAATCAGATATTAAACATGATACATTAATATATTAAAAATATTTATGTACTTAACAAAATATATTAAATTAATAAATTCATATATTTTTAAATGTAGACAAAGTATGTTAGTCATGACATATATGTATTAACACGTGTTGTTCAAATGTCTTCGTGGAGCAAATAAAACAAAACGTGTTCCTTTTTAAATAGTGTACTTTAAAAAAATATTAGTTATATTATTTTGTGCTTTAAATATATTCCTACAATTAAAACCGGTTACGGTAGATGTATTTCATTGAGTAAAACCTATATCTAATAGCACAACATGAGCACTTCAATTATTTAATGTCGCCAGTAGCGTGAAGGTTAAACCACAACTCAAGCAGGTTTATGGGGGATTCTAAATACGTGTAGAAGATGAGGGATTTAAGACGGGCCTGAGAGATACTGATCCCTATTTGTTTATTTATAATCCGCCACACGGCACCTGGATATCCTTCACAAGAATACGGACAATCATCGGATTAAGTCGACTTTAACTTGTACCTCAAACTAAGTCCCCGGTATTATCATCGACATTCTCACTGCGACGAAAGTGTTTAAAGTGGGTATATACGGCAATAATCGAATTCAGAGCGGGTCTGTTTTTTATAAAGGACACCAACCCCATTGCGCTTTAAATTCAACAAAATTTGAATTGTTTTTTAATTTAGTTTTTTTTATAAAAATCTAAATTTTCAGACGGGCACGATTCGCATTATATAGGTATCGGTATACTTTTGGGGGTCTAATTATCACTAGGTCGCATACAACAAGGGACTTGAGGTGCCTTATCTTTCTCTGGTACTCGGTTCGAGAGGCGGCCTCTTCGGATAACACGCCTCACAATAGTCCTGGGGGTTGTGTGTAGGGAGGGAGGGAGGGAGGGAGGGGGTCAGTGTCGCTCGTCGTAGATGAGTACTCAGGGTCTGAATGTCTGTCCAAGGCGCAAGCTTCACGCCTAGCACTGTGAATCTGATTCAGTTAGGAGCGCCGCCCCGCCATGGCAGGGCTGTGAAATGCAGAAGCAGCACGGCGCTGCTGCTAGACTTCACAGTCCTGCCATGACGAACACAGCAAACATGAGACGTTGGACCAGCGCTGGTTTACTGCTGGGCCGGCGTCGTAGGCGATGGACCAAGAGTAAACCAACGTTGGGCCAGCGTCTCAAGTTTTCTGGGACGGGCTTGTAGATTTCACGCCTCTCGCCCGCCACTTGAGCGGTCTGTGTCAGATTGCCGGCCGTGTAAGTTACACTGCAGGCGAGCAAATCCACCTATCTAGTCACTTTCTCAGCACTGATCGATAACGTGTTTCAGAATCCGTGGCGCCAATACTGTCCACTCCAGGATTGTAAATTGATATATTTATTTCTGATATATGTGAGCCATTGTATTTAGTGGTAGCCATACTCAGAGTCTGGAATAATTATTAAATCGCATAAATTATTTGATATCGTCAAAAATTTTGACGTGACACTGACTTCACTTGGTATTTGATAAGTCTGCCTTATGTTGGTTGTTAACTCCATGCAATATAAAAGGGGGTGAACGAAAAAAATCTGTTTATATTTCACGGTCCATCAAGTTTTATTTGACAGCAAAATATTAAAATATACATGTATATAGTAAATATATATGATAACAGTAAAGGGACAGTATTTCAACTAAAAAGTTATATTAGAAAAAAACATAATGCTTATGCTATTTTTTGTTACTATGCTGACGGTATCAATTATACTCCATATGATATACTTAGGTCCATCAACCATTAAAGGCCCCATGTAGTCCCCAGACCTACTCTGCACAATATCATATTTCATACTATTTTAGATGCCTTTTTAAATATCAGAGTGCCCAGTTCCCATCTTTAAACCACTGGGAACGATTTTCCCAAAGACAAATGTAGGGGGCGGAGCTAATCCGTGACGTCAAAAGGTGGAGACATACTTGGCTGGTTATAAGACATGTACATGTACATGTAGCTGATGATGTATTGTATAATTTTCTAAAACTGACCAAAGCAACACGGAACGCCGGTCCAACGCTGCCTTAATGCAGGTGCAGCACTAGAATTGATGTCCATCACCGCGACCACTCCTGGCCAGCGTCTAGCATTCACTCGTCCTTTGTTCACCCTGTCAATGCGGGCATATTGAAATGAATAGAAATCTAGTTCAGCTCATGTACAAATACAACAAACATGAAACATAAACCGATGCAGTTTCAATGTTAATTAAGATTCAATAATGGGCGGTTTTTGTGTGTGAAGTCATTAAGTGGGAGATCCGCCCAGCCCAAGAAATATGCACATTTTCAGTTTTTATTTTTGATAATAACTGATAATTAGTGGACTAAAATAATCTGATAATTTATGAGAGTTCATTGTGATATATACTTTAATTATATTGGTGAGCTGAAATCACTTCACATGGCCTTTAACTTACAAGTAAAACTACAGCTCATGTCAAGTATGATATGGAGGGAGCTGATGCAGTTATAATTATATATGTGTAATCCTCAGTCAAATGCCCGGATTAGTGATCAATTTCAACGGGAGCATTAATATTGCCCCCCCCCCCCAGATCTGAATCACACTGTGGTGGTCTCTGATTGTGTACACTACCAATTAACCCTTTAACGTTCAGGTCTCTGGAAGCATTATTATCAATGGCTACGGGATGTAAACTGCTCCATCCTTATTCACACCCACAGCTTTTTGTGTTTTTTTTTATTATTTCTAATATTTTTATTTTATTCACACACATTTCATTATTACACAAATTGAATATACACAACGTAAGTATAGTGTTATATGCGTATCGTCGTTAGTAAGTCTAGGTTGTAGGGATGGAAGTGTTAAATGACTGGATGGGTGTTAAATGCCTGTCTCTGCCACATCCCATCACGCCTGTTCTCCTCTGGGTGCATGGATCGCTTCCAGGGTGGGTTTATTTATTCATAGGAAGCCACTCAACTGCCTGGAAAATGCTAGACATTCTCTTTCATTAATTATTCCCATTTACCGCCAAGAACATTGTGGACCTGTTAAACTGGATGGGAGCGCATTTGGCAAATTGTAATGTTTATATTAAATAAACGCATACGAATTGTGCTATTGGAAAATAGAGAAATTGCCCTTGATGGTTACACACTTACCGTTTAGTAAATAACTAAGGATTTCATAGTGGCGGTATGTAGTATATATCACTTCTTAAATGTCTACATTAAAATTATTAAGTCAAAATATGTCTTTAATGGTGATAAACACTCCGGATATTATGTATCAATTTTTTTTCATTTTAAAAGTTAAAATCTCAATTATGAATCCCATTTTTTATAATGTCCAGACCAATCCCCCCCCCCCCCCACCTTGAACACACATATTCAGGTCATTTGATCAGTTTATCTTCTTATTGTTTTAGATTCGAGTAACGACAAGAAGCCCGTTCTGGGGGTGATTAGCAGTGGCAGTGGACCTGGTGGCGGGGGTGTGGGTGCGGACGACGACAGCGGCGGGGAAGGAGCCAAAGACAAACAGAAGCGTCAGAGGAGGCAGCGTACACACTTTACGAGCCAGCAGCTACAGGAGCTGGAGGCTACATTCTCCAGGAACCGCTACCCGGACATGGCGACGAGAGAGGAGATCTCAGCCTGGACCAACCTCACAGAAGCCAGAGTCCGGGTGAGTCACTATATAAACACACTCATCCATCTACCTTAACCCGCACTTACAACGCTGAAATCATTTTGCATAAACCATGGAGGCCAAAGGAGTTTTATTAATTTTGAAATCATCAGAAATGTCTTAGTCAGCTCCTTCTGCTTCACTTGAATACATGGGGACAATGTAAATTTTTTAATTCTTGCAGCGCGGGGACCGTTTTTATACGTCAGAATCTGACGTCTGTGGACGTAAACGTATAAAGACGGTCCCAACAGTTTAACTGCTATAGTGACGCATTATTATATACGTCATCTCACATCTTTTGAATACAATTAATTTAGAATTTAGATTAGAAACCTTTGATTTTCATTTACGTTATTAACACATGGCCAAAGAGTGCTATGAGAGCACTACAACCCATTATGTGGTATAATTATGCACATTACAAAATTGATTGTCAGAAATAATTGATCGCAAAAGAGTGTATTAGGTATAATACCAGCCTATAAATTCAAATGGCAGTAGCTTCGTATATTTTAATAAGCAGTTACTGTCTTTTAGCTTTGCACACCAGTCATGTCACCTGCATAGAGATATGTGTGTCAGACGGGATCTGACGGTGACGTTCTGATAAATTATGTGTTAATTAAGGTCGATATCACCTAAAAACACCTAACAACAAACTTGTCAATTCCTCTGTGCTATCGCAGATCAAGTTGAGCACACTTGTCATTACCAGACAATAAAACATGTGACATGGATGCACAGGATGTCAATTTATTCGTCCACAGAACTCACAGCGGAGTGAAAAATGACACTCGTTGATGAGCTCACAGACACTATGTATAAAATAAATATATTCTAGAAAAAGTCGGACCAAGTATAATACCTTATACCCCCGCCCAATGAAAAAGTGGATCAGCCTGTCACATGACGAGATTAGCCAATCGCCACCGCCATTCATTTGTTATTTAAAGTAGGGGATGGTATACCACATACTTGGACCAATAATTCCATCAAATTCAAAAAAATATTATCACGCACAGATGTATATCTAAGTGTTGTGTTTTATTCTAGTCCCTCACATATTTACATGTCTATAGTATGTACATAACCTGGTAGAATCAGTTAATTACCACCCGTCATTTAGTTATGTTGAAATTGGAGTACACCTATACAAGCTAATAATTGGCCATGACATATTAGAATAGCTTGAGCACAAAAGTGTCAGTGAATATAGACTTGATAATACTAAATTGTTTTTACACAACCTGTCACTCTTTTGATACTCAATGGTGATATTAGATTACAATGTGACTTTACGCCCTCTAACGTTCAGTCCTCCGCTACCGTACTGATTTTTTATGTCGTTTTCATTCCAGCGTTGTGCTTCAGCGGAACGAGTTTTTTAAGTTAGTTTATGTTTATATTGCCTTACGTGACCTATAGCAAGTTGGGGTCCATAAGTCAAGAAATTGGTTTTGTTTTGCAAAGGCCGTCGAAATGCAGTATACTACATGTCCACATACTATTATATAAAATAAAATGATTTCTGCGTGAATGACCAAAATAAATGTGGGCAACAATCATCAACTGAACCAAGTATGTCTAGTTTTTCTGTCTCTGAATTTATTTGTCAGTGCTTTTAATAATCTTCAAAACAATAGTTTATTTTTTTAAATCCTGGTTGTCAAACTTCATCTACATAATTACCTGCCCAATGGCAATGTTAGGTTAATGCCGTGTCCGCGATGCTGAAAAGAACGTCGGTTCAACGTATTATGTTTCCTTTGTTACGAATTAAACCGCTAAGTTAAATAATTTTAATTTTCACCCACATGAAGTTGTATCTCGCTACCTATCCACAACTTCAAGTGGGTGAAAGTCACTCATATTTGAGACCAAACATTTCAAAAATGTTGATGTTCAAACACCCATTTAATTCCGAAACAACAGTGATTTCACCTGCTAATAAAAAGCATTAAAAGGGACTATAGTCGTGCTCAGCGCTTGAAGGGTTGATGTAAGAGAGTGCTCACACCCGGAAAACGCCTTACTCGATCACAATAAGTCAACTATCTTGTTTGAAAAATGCTCTATTGTATTGTTCTACTTGGTTTGTATTAATTATACAAAAAATCATTGGAAATACAAAAGACAAAAAATAAGTAAGTGGGGAGAACCTTAAATTAATGCTCTGCAAATTGTTTTTAAAATATATAAAGATGTTTTTTTATTACTATAGCAATTCAGAGTATCCTGGTAAAGAATGGTAAAGTTACTGGTTGAGGTTATTGAGTGGCAGACTACAATAAGAATTATTGTCATGTAATCAATCTGGATGTGGCTAGAGTCGTCTTATCTGATTAACGTGAAAGCACATTTTTCAAGCAGGTGACACTCCACTTTTCAGACATTCTCATCTCTCTAAGCACCTTAACAATGTTCGCCTAATTAGTCATAATTATTCATTTGTCCGTGTGTGATAGTGACACCGTGATTACTCTACATTTAAACAGTTTAAGCTGTTGATTTAAAAAAAACATGGTTATCATGACAACAGAGGGTGGTCCTTGATGTCTCGTTTACACCCAGTAACAAATAAGTTGATTGCTGGCCGCATTACATACCCCCCACGACTGAAGCTAAGGTCTCACCTGCCATATAGCACATCAAGCCACCATTACACCGATGTTGCTGTAATACTAGGCCACACGTAAGTCCACCATTCACCCAATTTATTGCACATGATTATTTTTAATGATTATTTTAACATGTCCTTGATTAATTACCCTAATTAAATAATCGCAAAAATGAGCTATAAATATAATTTATTAACATCTAGTGTGACGTAGATAAATTGTATTAACCTATGTTTTTTTCAGCTTGAACGGTACAAGTATTACATTTAAATTATTCTGAAAATACAGTGATCGTATAACTTTAGATAAATTAATTTATTGAAACGAATTAACATACAAGTAGCATATTAAAATAACCAACCCTATTTCTTAACTGTAGTAACTGTAGTAGCAAATATATGTCATTCGAATATCAATCAGCTTTAATTTGCGAGCAAAATTAGTTGCTGATAAATAGTATATGCTAGATAATGTCATCAATTATAAAATTAGGGCCAACATGATTACATCATGACTTTTTTTCTCTCTCTTTCGAATGTTCAGCGCTCTCAACAGCTTCCAGCTGGATACATGCGCTATATAAGATTTCATTCATTCATCATTAACATCAAAGGGTTAACGGGAGTTATAATTATAATTATAATATTAACTATATATATGTGAACCTATCATATCTGCACATTACTTACTAGCGTCATTATTTGAAGTCCACGCTTCACATGTCCTTATCGGATGTAAAGCCTTTAAGGGGGATTAACCACGCTATTTTGCACTTTCTGAGCTAACACAGTTTTTTTTGATAGACACCCCATAACTAATGTCTTTTTCATTGAGCTAGTTTTATTTTATCACCGCTCTGGTGCTGTTATAATGTGTGGCTAAATATCAGTGCGTATCATATTGTTAATTAAAATTAACATTTAAGATAATTTAAAGTAGGTGGATCGCCCGATTCGCTGAGCACATGATGTAGTCCCACCCGCATGACCTGCTTTAAGGATGATTTAGTTTCGCGTTATGCAATAATTTCTGACATATGTGAATAGAATGTTGCGACAAAAAAGGTTTATATTAGGCCTATCCCAGAAAAAATATTTAAAAGCAAGCCTTCATAAATTATTTCTTATAATCATGATAGTAAAATCATAATCAATGGCATGCATTTTTATTTCTTGGCTGGGCATGGCTATAATAATGTCATAATGTTACACTATAAAAAGTTAAGATGATGTGGACGTACAGCGTTAATATAGTGTCTTTGTACCAATAGGGGTAAATCGGGTGGACTCTCACGCACGGATCAGGCACGTGGGGTGCAAACGGTGGCAGTGTGATGCCAGATTGCGTGTCAATCACTGAGGGATTAAGGCACACCGGGATCTTTCCGGATCCGCACGTCAGCCAAAATCCAGGGGCATTTTCTAATTTATTAACAGGATGATGAAGATGAAATATATGCATAAACGCTTCACCTTTAGAGTCCTACAAATTATGTAACAGCGAGTGTGTTTTTAACGCAATTGTCGGCTTAAAATGAGTTTAAAAAAATTCTTGCACAACACATGTACATCTGTGCGTCTGACAAAATGTCAACGTTGTTTGCTGGATGATCATCTGCAGGCTTTAGGCCCAGCAGGGGGCTCACTATGGGTTGTATGGCTGAACATAATAATATAGGACTCAAGAAAAAACGTGACACATCATCCGGAACACCATGCACTGTTCAAAATATCACATAGTTGTTTACATTGCTTATATATTGCTTGAAGTTGTACTTGTTTGGTTGCTATCTGATTTGGTCATTTTCTGGTTTGGGTGTTATCTAGCTTACATTATGTTCTTTTTGTGGCAAATTTTCCGCCGTTCGTTCTATATTCAAGACATTTAAGATGCGGCAATTGCTCTTTGCCGAGAAAATGGCAAAGTTGGATGGATGATGAATCTAGGTGTCATCAATCAAGGTGTCACTACAACTGAACCAATGCTGGGCCAGTGTTGGGCCAGCGTCTTAGAAGTTAAACCGACACCGTCCCAGCATTGGTCCAATGATTACCGGGATACGAAATGCTCATTTCATTTTCAACCCATCACTCATGGATACTGTCAGTTGCTGGCAATCACATCTAGCTAACTGCCAAACCCCTTAATCACACATAGTGCCCCATTTATTATTGCTCTCCAGCTCCATCTAAAGCGTTATATGATAAATTACATTGCCAAAGGGATTTCGAATATTTAAAACAAGACTGTTTAGCCCATTCGTTGTAGGCTTACTATACAGCGTCGTTAATTGTTTGAAGAGAAATCATAAAATGACACACTGTGATTGGTTAGGGTAATATGTTTTGACAGAGATGCATTGACATAATTAAACAGGGTAGGAAGCATCCACGCATAAAAGGCGGGTTTTCATACGGGCCCAGCCGTTTAAAAAGGACCGATGCCGTGTATTAATGCGTGGACGTCTTTATTTTAATGGACGGCAGCATGAACTGATGTTCAATGAATAAATAAGGTCATAGAAATTATGCTATCACAGTCATGGCTATAAAAACTGAATAATTAATTGCTGAGAGTGAATTACAATATATACTATACTTTCTAGTGATTGCATTTATTTTCACTTTATCAAAATGTGATGTAATAATATATTGTATCTATGACCACCACCTTAACTTCTCGTTATGCGTAAAAAATGACACGGTAGAAAAAATATTTATATCTGTTCAATGGAGCTCGACAAATATATCTATAAGCTAGCCGCATCATTAAGACATCGGTCGTAGCAATCATATCTAAAATGACGAAAATATGAAAAAATATCGTTTATTTTTTGTAAATACATCCCTTTTGACCCTCGTAATTAGGTTGGTCAAACAAAAAATTAAATACGCCATAGTTGAATATCTTATTATTGAATTAAATCACTAAAAAATAAAAAAAATATAAAAAACATGTTTTTCTGAGCATAATGACGATGGTGTGCAAATCAATTTTGCTACACACAAGGCTGAAAGTATTAAACATTGCATTCGTCAATGTCGGTATTCTTCTGTGATCAAAACAATACAATTGCGTTTTAGTTATTATAGGGTAATGATTGAATACGTATAATAAGTCAAATATTAAACAATATAAATTCAGAACCAAATGTATTGGTGATTTTGGAGTAGAACGGGTTTCTGGATGTGTTTTGCTAAAACAGGTCAACATCATTGGGTTGCATAATTTTAACAATGAGTGTACGGAAGCAGACGCTTTTTCTGACCCTGACGACAGCTGTCATTTTTCTGTCTATTATATCTAATTTATCAATTATGTCTTCGTCCGTAATATGTATTTTTGCTTTATTGTACGTTTATATTACTAAAAATGAATATTCAAACCAAAGCGTGACTTTATAAAACTGTCTTTAAATAAAACAGACATATTTCTGTTAAAATCACTCATGCATGACGTGATTCAAACAGGTGCTTTTAAAAGGATCCCGCTAATAAGCTCACGGCCACATCGACCCTTTAAAAAGCGGCCAGACCCGTAAAAAAAGCCGCCCTTCATTCGAGTATGCTTCCTACCCTGTTAAAGTCGCAGTGAATTCTGACTTATTTGTCATAAATACACAATTATAATATACAAGATAGTTAGATTTGTAAAATCACATGACAATTACAAAATATCTGTGTGTCATTGCCATGATCTTGATATAAAAAAAGGTAATTTCGAAAATATACATAATTATGATATTTACTTAAAACAATCGATATTGCTTGCCATGCTATATATATGTATAGATAGATATGAGATATATGTTTCCCGCTCCAAAAACAGAGATAAAATAAACACATATTAATATACATATAATTATGTACTAGGAAAAATACACTGTTGAAAACCGTGTAATACTTGGGTTCATCAAATCACAGCCCAACAGATACGACATCACAATCATGGTGACTAACATGAATAGTGATAGAATATGTATTGCTGAATTCCAAAACCTCCCAATCATTTTTAATTAGACGGAAATGTTTATAATTGTAGTAGCCTAAATACCTGTGTTTCATTTGTAGGCATATTATTGTCATTTACATTTGCTGAGTTGACTCATCTTATTTTTATATAATATGTTTCTAGGTGTGGTTCAAGAACAGGAGAGCTAAATGGAGGAAGAAGGAGAGAAACATGGAGACCCTGAAAGGCGGCTTTCCACAGTTTGCTAACGGCTTTATGCAGCCGTTTGACAGCGGCTTGTACACAGGCTACTCATCTAACGTCAACAACTACTGGGACTCTAAAATACCCAGCCCCCTCAGCTCTAAAGGGTTTCCCTGGGGCTTTAATTCAGTGAACCCTTTGCCGTCTGTGGTGTCATCACAGCCCATGTGTTTCTCCTCGCCCACGGCCACCAGTATGAACTCTGCCGGTATGGTGGCCTCTGCTGTGAACATGCACAGCGTGCCCCAGGTGCCCAGTAATATGACGCAGCCCGGGGGTGCGACCTGCCCCTACGCCTCCCCCGCCTCTCCCTACCTACCCTACCAGCGCCCCGACCAGTGCTCTAACAGTATAGCCTCTCTACGACTGAAAGCCAAGCAGCACGCCACCAGTTTGACTGGCTACCCCTCGGCCGTGTCGGCACGCCAATCTGGTCTCTCAGCGTGCCAGTATGCTGCCGTGGGCAACGGCGCCGGCATCGCCTAGGTAACCGTTTCTATGGACACGAGAGAAAGTTAGAGCCAACGGACAAAACACGTCAACTCAGTAACCTGTCTGATCAGGTTGAACTTACGAAATGATGTTCAGACTCCTTCTTTCCATTGTGCTTATAACAAAGAACATGACACATTACCTTACAATCTCTGGTGTTATACCAGTAATGTGAGATGTTGACCAGTTGTTGGGTCAGTGTTGGGCTAGCGTCGTAGACGTTGACCCAACACTAATCAAACGCCGGGTCAACATATCTTGGTTACTGGGTCAATGTGTCGAGTTGTTTTGTTCATACAGTGACGTTGCTACAGTGTAGCGCTGGATTCTGGTCGTCGCTCCTGGCAACGAACCGTAACCAGCGTATCTCAGACGTAACTAAGGACGTCGTTAAAACGCATCTTCTATATTTTATGTATGTGACAGTTCAAAAACTCATTATCACTCCTGCATATGTCTGCTGATATGAGAAAACGCGGGGTGTGTAGTCATGGTAACGAATATAATCAACGTTATATCATGTGACAAGTATACCCATGTATATTTCACCTTGTTACCAGGACAACGAGTCTGTAGTGTTACTCGTATACGTATACTGCCAAGCTATGACGGCATCAGTGTGTAAAACTTTTCATCCAAGACAACTTGGAGATTGTCTGTCAAGCGCGAACTTTGTCTTCGATGAAAATTATAAATTGGTCAATACTGTTAGCTCTGTTTATTTGTTTCTATTTTGTTTCTATAAGTTTCAGCATCACCATGACAACCATTGGAAAATGGATTAATAAAACAATTAAAACATTTTTGAGCATGTAGCTATTTTTTATGAATAAGTGTTTGGATGAACAAAGTTAACCCTTATCCTGCTAAGTTAATTTATTTTAATTTTTAATCACTTGAGGTTGTGTCTCGCTACCGCGATCCACATCCTCAAACAAAAACGACTATTGTCTTGATTAGCAGGAAAAGGGTTTAAATCCACCTGTGTCCCAGAAATAGTTAACGATACGTTGCCCACTGTTGGTTTATTATTGGCCCACCATGTTCAACATTGGGTCAATGTCAATAAACTTGAAACTTGCCTCACACAAATTGCATAACTCGTACGTTCACGCGAATCGAACGTTTCGTACACGACAACGGATCTAAATTACATCGAAACGACGGCCGTGTGGTCATTAACTAGTAGTGTCAATAGTCTTGGGTCAGACTTTTCAATAGAGTATAAGTAGGCAATTATTATGTTTTTTGAACACATGTTAATAATCAGATACTTTATAAACCATCCCATTAATATGATGTAGTTGATAAATCGTTCTCTCATTAGTCGCAAATAAAGAGATAAATACAAATCTCATCAAATAATTCCTGCGCCGATCAACCAATCCAGTACGCGGCCATAGTATCATAGTACGACATTCATGATTGGCTAAGCGAAAGCGACATACACTGCACCCCCGCTCAGCTGCAGTCACGTGTATGGGCCACGTGATAAGGCCGGCTATGAGGGAGGGGTACCGCAGGTGGCTCCAAACGATACGACATTGACATATGTGTCCAAAGAAGGTCAAAAGCATTTGAGTGCTACTTGTAGAGCCAAAAGGCAGAAACTGTTCACTTGAAAAGGAAGCATTTACTGTATTTTATCTTTGTAAAGCGGTGTTGTCGATGAAGAGTGGCTGCACAAAGAATCGCCGTGCCGGACGACATATTTATATGTCTTCTGTTAGTTATAAAGTCACATACATGTGATAATTATGTGACTACGTCGACAATACATTGATTCAATGCTGGGAAACGTCCTAGACGTTGAGCATTGAGTAAATTAGGTATTTTCCACGTTAAGTAGGCCCATGTTACATAGCGTGGGATTTCGAAAATTCTACACGACGCCTTGGAGATAAAAGATTTACTGGAAGCAATGCTTATGAGAGGCATGACCTTGGTCGCTTTCCTCCGTCACGTTTCAAGCATTTCTAACTCCGATACGTGCAGGATGTACGAATTCAGCACAATGTCAAGTTGCCTAACAGACAGGGTATAAGGTCGAGAGAATGCAATAAGTAATAGTTTATCATCTATCTACATTTTCTATGCCACAGGAACACATAACTGCAAACGACGAGAATCTGTGTTGTGTTAATACTGAGAAAACCTCGAAGATGATTGTCCAACATTAAAACAACATTTCGAATTAGAAGTTGTAATGCAAAACATTGAATTACGTGAAACAGTTTTTGTCGCAATTAGATTAAGAGTCTTCTATCCAACCTGATACAGTTTTATTATCAGAAACGACGTCAATTTTCACAGGCAACTGAAAGCAAATAAATTTGTCATTCTCTTTAGTGATATATAAGCTCATTTGAGATTATTTATCATCATATACATGACCTACATGTATCTATATTATCACATAATTGATACTGCTTCGTAGATTATAATTACTACATCATTTTGATGACAAACCTGTACGTATATAACGTATACTTACTCAGAAAAATAATATGTTTTCTATGAGAATCATTTTATATGATGTAATACGGATAGACCTATTATTGTATCAGTGAGGGTTGTCAATTGCAGAAACTGTACAATGACCCGATAAAAAACTTGTTGTGCTAGTCATTTTAATTTGAATAATAATCAGTAGATATTGCTCAGTTTAATTATTCTAAGTTCAAGTGGAGATGTTTTTAAAACTAATTATGATTTAAACAATAGTAAACTTGAAACCCTTCTAAGCAGATGTTTTTTTTAATTTCTAACATATGATCTTGTAAATAAAATATGTAAAATGTGATTGGTTGTGCTATGTAAGTTTATTAAGTTGTAGTTTTCTTCCACTCACATACCACTTTATCACAGCAAACAGGAGACGTTCACCCTATGCTGTCTCAATGTTAACCCAACGGCGGTGATGGTGAACCAATAGTGAGCCAACATTAGGTGAACGTTTTATTTGCTGGGATATTGTCGCAGCAATTCCAGCTTCGAATGGAAGAAAACATAACAACTTATTTGACATTTCAAGGGTTAAACTGAGATCATCGTTTCAGTTTTAATAGCAATATTTATATTTTATTAGCTTATACTTTGAGGAAATGTATTTATTTAAGTTAAAATGGAACCATAAATTTCACACAGATGAAATCTGCATTGAACAATTTAACATTTGAACAACCTCGATTTTGTTACCCGTAGCCAGTGTTGACATGTTGATTTGTTGTGAAATAAATTCATAAGATCCTTCATTTGTTGTCGGTCGATTGTTCTTCAGCTACAAGTAGTATGTCCTACACTGTTCGACATGCGTTCATTGAAAATAATAGTTATTGAAGAAAGCTTAGCATAGAAACATGGTCGTTACAAACAGGAAATTAAAACAATAAGAGTCAAAATTATTCTTTACATATATACTAGTATATATATATATATATATATATATATATATATATATATATATATATATATATATATATATATATATATTAGCTCGTAAAAAATATGAAAAAAAAACACATCATTTCGCTGATGATATAATGTGTCATCGTTTCGTCAAGTTAATGTCGTAAAAAAATAACAATAATAGGTCTATATAAATTGCGTGATAGTTTCTTATCATTATCCCATATCAATTAAGTATTTATACGTAACATTTACTACAGTTTAAGCTTAAAACAACTATTCATTTTATTCGGATGTCAATTACTGAGATTAAAGTAGGTGTGGTTCCCAGCAAACGCGATATATTGACCCATAATTGCTGTTTCATTAATGGTTCATCGTCTACGACGCTTTACCAGCATTGAATCAGCATTGGGTGTACGTCTCGTGTTTGCTAGGTTAGTAATGACACAGGACAGAGAGAGATGTACATTGCGACGTTTTCATTAGTGTCGTGCCCATAAACTATACTGCCCATCTGACCATTGGTCACATATTCTCTGACCATTGGTCACATACAACTTTCACTACACATAGGCATATTTATAGACATACACTTCTGAGAATTTCGTTCTCACGAAAAAAATCCACGCAATCTATACTTCAAGGGTCTTCACTTATTATATTGATTATTTCGATACTCTAAGTCAATATTAGTTACTTCCGCCAGGTGGTTATGGTCATGATCTTGTTTGTTAATCTGTCGGTCTGTCCCCCTGATTGCTGAACAAGTAATGAGCGAATTTGCATTGAACTTTCATCAGGTGTTTTTTCCGACCAAGGAAAATCGATTAAATGTTGTGAATGATCCACATTACGTTGCGGGTGCAGGATCCGCATAATGATCATATACAGTTTTACTATAATATATACACACTTGTTAAGTTGAACAATTTTAAAATAATCCGACAAAAAAATTGTATTGGCGAGACAAACTCACCCACCCCCTTATCCATTTTTTTAAACATGTACAAGAAAAACAATAATAATAAAAAAAAAAATCTGAGTTGTGGCTTGACCCGCGCACCCATTTCCGAGGGTTTTTTCGGATTTTTGTTAATTTTTTTCCAACTTGACGAGACCCCTTAATGAATGAATGCAATCCTACTAAGATCATTGCGATCAATAATTTCGGTGGATGTTTGCAGTCTCTGACTGACTGATTTGTTATGTTTCCTATTGATTTTCCTACAGTTAGATGCTATTTTTTTGGTTACATAGTTTTAATAGCTTACACGCAGTAATGTTAACAACTATGATAATAATAATGTATTATTGGAAGTTATAGTGATGTATTTTTCAGCAATAAAATTATGTCCTATGTCCCATAAATATATATATTTTTCATTTGAATGTCTGAATTTACATTTCGAATCCTGAGGAATTTGAAGTCTTTTTTTTCTCTGAAATTACAATGATTAGAAATGATTACAAAACAATTTAAAATATTTGAAAATGTAAAGAGTCTGATACAGAATATTTAGATTTTACCTTCAACACCACCAGATCTGTAATGTGAATCATCATATATTTTATCTTGTTGTCTTGAATAGCATGAATAAGCAGGTCTAATTGTGTAATTTAATCAAATATGTAGATGTATAATTATAATTATGAAATGATAATTATAATAAGTAAAATTACTCAGTAATAAAATAAAAACGGCTGTTTGATCGAAGAAAATATATAAACGCAAATCCGCTCTATAGAGTAGGATTATGTATAGTTTTGTTATTCAGAATCATCTCCATGGCATTATTAACGAAATAATACTTGGAGTTATGTATATATTATTTATTCGTAACAGCTTGCAACAAATTATCTCTCACAATGCAGCTAAGACGAAAACAATATGCTAAATTAAATCCACGGACCCTCTCCTGGTTCATTTCTCAAGTAATTATATTAGTACTTCCAACTTCAAAGATGTAGCCGCATTGTTTTATGTCCTTTGTAGTTTTCTATAAACCAGGCTTCTATAGCGGGGTTAGTTCTTACCTGATAACAATCCAATATTAATTACGTATATATTTTCTACGTGTAATATAATAAAGATAATCATTGTTATCAACATTATATTATGAGTGTCACCTTGGATAATTCTACCTTTTATGTATGACACTTTGTAACGTGACCTTGAATTGTATTGCACAAAACACACATGTACAAAATCGTGTAGGGGGTTATGCCGGATATAATGACTATGAAGCACGAATGATAAAATTTGAATAATTTATAATATGTACTGTATTAGTTTACAGTATATAAGGTATAGGCATAATTATGTAATATTTCTCATACAAATGAAACATAAAAGAATATGACATGAAATTAAATTCAGATACCATCAACAACGATAAGATGACTTCTCGATTATAACATAAGTAAATAACATGTCTTGCCTACAGACATTCACACGTTTGTTTTAAGAAAAGTAATTATTGGAGGTGGTTATTTAGTATGTAGTCAAATAGCTAAAGTTACCATGTATACCCAAGGAAAATAGAATCAGATTATATTTTTTCCTTGGTATATGTGATAACTATTCCCTGTTCCACACATCGAAAAACGTAATATTTTGGCAAAATAATTAATTCGGTAGCCAACCCATGAGAACAGCGTGTATATTGATCAATATGTAAATCCGTACCCTGGTACTCATACTCTTAGCCAGTGTATACATACTTATACATGATAATAGCGTAGAAAGTCGATGACCCTATTCTGACCTTAGTAATATACCCCTCACCCTGGGTTAAAGAGGGGCTTACCCCCTCACACACCCCTTCATATCAAATACCATCTTGTCCATCGTTTACTCCTTCTACTTGTGAGCAAGTATACTTACAAAGGAAAAAAACTATGTTAATTTGAACATGTTGAACTCAGTATGCGTTCATAAATGTACTTATCTAATTGATTAATTGTATGTATGTGATGGTACATATTAACCCTTTGACTTCCAGGCCGGGGTGCATGCCAGGATCCAGATATACTGGTGTACGAGTTCTATTTTTCGTTATTTGAAGCTGGAATTGCTAACGCAATTTCCAGCTTCAAATGACGAAAAATACATAAATGTAGTATATATTTGACGAAAATTTGTGTCATTTTATGGTTACGTTCATTGACGAATGACGACGGAAATTTCCGTCATGTATGGTAGTGAAAAGGTTAAGCCAAACAATGGACATCCCTGAAGTTTAAAGCGTCAGACTATTCTCCATGGTCAGATTATCATTACCATGCAGCATGAAAGTCTACGTCACTTTCAGATGTTCAAATCTCTTTACTCCCGGATATTAGGTTTAAAATTTAATTCTAAAATTCGTTTCAAAACTAGGAGTATATGCAGCTGGCCAAACCAAGAGTCATAGAATATGCTTTTTACATTTGATTAACATTTTTTTTCTCGGGAACCATGACAAGAAATAAATGATTCTAATGACACAAACTTTAGTTTATGTGCCAGTTGACCCTTTTATCGCGGGGACCGTCTTTAGACGTCCGAATCTGAATCTGAAAAAATTATAATGGGCGTGACATAGGTATTCAAATGAAGTGTGAAGAGCTAATTAAAATGGTAAAAATCATTTGGTTCCCATGGTTTACACAGATCTATTTCAGCGTTGTAAGGGTTAATCACCATTTCACCATGTTCAATAAACAATAAATCTTAGTCATTTTTTTCGTTATCAATTTTAAAAGCAAAAAAATTATTGGTTGATGGTGATGTCCGCTGAAATAGACACTTTACCATGCAAGTAACACGAACATAAAATGCTACGTAAATTAAAGATAATAGCTTTACCATATGTACATATATATAAATAATATTAACATTTATAAGTTATTTTAGTTTTAACGGCATACATGATAAACACTTTGATTGCTTATAGACTTTTGTCTGTATAGTTATATATGTGTGAACAATCCCCGTTTTCCCCACAGCTCTGGAGAGCACAGCGTCTGTCTTAACTCCTCCCACTTGATCACGTGTTGCTGGCTGCCACCTGAGGTTTGCCGCGGTGATATGTCTGTACTGACAGTTGTTGAAATCTACACCTCTC
This sequence comes from Flabesymbios commensalis, assembly GCA_964017125.1. Classification (NCBI taxonomy): domain Eukaryota; kingdom Metazoa; phylum Annelida; class Polychaeta; order Terebellida; family Flabelligeridae; genus Flabesymbios; species Flabesymbios commensalis. Next base: position 49,268,657 of record OZ024904.1, read on the forward strand.
TGTGCCCCTCTGCTCTTATCTATATCAGATCCGGTCTCCCAGCAAACACCGGACCGTCAAACAATATCAATTTAATGCTGGGCCGACGTCTGCGACGCCGGCCCAGCAATAAATCAACACTGGATCAACGTGAGGAGCTTGTGAGGTGAGGGGAGGGGGGCAGGTATACTCTATAGGTATAGGGGGAGGTGACCGCCGAAGTGACGGTACAAAGGCGAGCCAACTACTTGTGACACTATTTCAGACCTGCAGTCTCTTTCAGAAATATTTTTTCGAACAAATGTATGTACAGTTATTTTATGTTGCGGCGTTATTTTTGACATCACTATACCTGAAAAAATACTACGCACAACTTTTTATTTAGGCAATGATGCAATCAATAACTCATAAAAAGCAAATTAATTTTTTTATTTATACACCTTTATAAGATTCTAGGTATTGTGGTTTTGTAATGTGTGGACAGTACAAGTGTGCATGGTGTATGTTTTACAGTACAAGTATATATACAACAGTCTCCTATACAATAAAAGGCTAAATCATTTGTATACACATGCAATGTTTTTTGTTGCCATCAGCATGATTGAGTTTACTCTACATTTATCATTCAAATGTAGTTCATGATTCTCCATCCTCATAAATATGTTTATTACAATCTAAGATTGTAGGATTGTATCGTAGCAGCCATCTTGATAAACAACATTTCAGCGCGGAAATATACGCCATTGCACTGGGATATATATATACTTCAATTTTAATGAGCTTTTTCTTGTATATACATTAACATAATTTTTGTTACACACTATTCAATACAATAAAATAGTAAAGGAAATTACAAAAAAAACATGAACAATGTAAAACTTGCAAAGTATAGTCTAATGCAAGCAACGGTTCCAAATATCATTCAAGTTTAAACATATATATTACACCTTACAGTGCTAAAATGTTACAGGTTAATATATTATGTTCAAAAACAGTTTTTAACTTAATAAGCAAACATATGACTATGTATGCCACAATGGATCTAAAAAAAATCATTTTCGCTTTATACCTGTTTAAATTTTGTTTTTGTAGTTGTCAAATACACGTAATGGAAAATACCTGCATTTCAATACAAAAACACATAACACCCCCGAAGTGAATATACGTGAGCCTCCGTCTAAACAAGAGGTAATTAATGTAATAATACACATCCTTCCAAATATAATATACTCATAGTATGTATAATATTAGTCCACTTTTCTGAACATTTTTTATTACACATTATTTAGGCTATATGCCATTTGTATAGACAAAGCTCTTCTTTCAAGTAAGGTTTTTTTCGAAATATTATTTTTTACGGGTCTTTGTATTTTAACTCATGAAAATTATATTCAAATAATTATAACACAAGGAATATATGCATGGATAAATGAAGCAATTACTAGAACATGAACATGTGAAATACTGTAGATTTATATGAAGACACTCTACAATGAAGCGGTAAATAAAAAATGTGCCTATTTTACTTTCATAACTGATCAATATATTATACAATAATTGTGTAACCTTTGCTGATATATAGATACAATCATGATAATTTAATGCGTGCTTTTATTTTAGTCATGTGCGACTGATTTTTCGTATCATATATTAAATAAACGACAAGAACAAAAATAATCATACACACTATAATCAACATATAACAGAGAATTAATTATTATTATTATTTTATTGATTACATACAAAATTGTTTTATTGAATTACGCGTCTGAGTAGATGTGGAAAAATATATAACTCATAATAGATTACTAAACTCAAAGTAACTCACTAATATTGCATGTAAAATATAGTGTATATTATATATTTTATACAAGTTATCAGGTTATATATAATTATTTCATATTATGAAATATGGTATATATGGAATGCCTACATCTCATGTGATAGTTTCAAATATCATGTACATGGTCATGTCGTTTGGTATTTAATTTTACGTTCACTGCAATCGTGAGAATTATGCATTATATTCAATTTATACTTGACGACTCTATACGGTATGTATATATAATTTGCCGTCAGTAGACCTGTTTACATACTTATAGTCAGGGTATAAAAGAACCAGATGTTACGGGATCAGTGTGTACAGGGATTGAGGGATGAAGGAGTGGGATGTTTACATGGGATTAACACCCACGTCTCATCAGTCTGCTTCGGATTAACTCTTTGAATGCCAAAGCAACTTAGTCCAACTAAGTCCAAGTATATAAATAAATTTCAAATATACATTGACTGATTTCGGTCACACCCACTTTATTTCCGAAATCAGGCGTTAAATTGTTAGTGATTAACCAGACCTTGAACTATAAATACAAAATGTTATTTGATTGCTTTATCGACAGGATTTAATATTGTGACACAACTCTCCGGTTACAGCCATATTTCCACCCTTTAAGGCTCACAGATAATACGCATCTCAATAGATCGTGGAAAAATATATAGTTGATAATGCATTAGTAATTAAACATTTAATAAGAATTGTGTAAAACATTTGATATTTATCAAATATAAAATATATTTTGCCTTATTTATATTATATTCCGTTTAAATTTATATTATAATATATTCCGCTTATATTTATATTACATTATTATCCGCCTATATTTACATTATAATGTATTTTGATATATCCTGCATGTTCATTACAATATTGAGAATAATACATTCTGATCAATTTGAAATTGATGACTGTATATAATGGTATGATGCATATTCTGTCGGGCAAAAAACATCAGTTGCTGTAACCAGGTAAATGCTGATTTTAGGCAGATACTGTTATTTGTATAACACAGCTGGGGTTTTTTCTGTCCTTTATTTTTTTTTTAATTGTTTGACACTATTGATTTTTTTGTCATTTTTTAGCCCGCATTTTAATTTTAATTAAAAAAGGTTGGCTATTGCAATTGAAGTTCGGCGTCGTCGGCGTCGGCGTTAACATTTACTTGTGGGCGCGATAACTTGAAAAGTTTTTCACGTATCCTCTTCAAATTTGTTATGCATGTTACTAATAAGTAGTTCTTGGACAAGCTCAATAATTGCTAAAAAAAATTCAAAATTGCCGATTTATTGCGTTTTTTCGCATTTTACGTCAATAATTTGACCTTGTGGGCGCGATAATGACTTCAAGTTCAATAATGGCGGCGGGCTATTGTCGAGTGTGCTCTTGTTTGAATTGATCTAAAACATGATTTCAACATAATTATAATCAGTTATTGAGCTGTACGTAGATGTCACACCTACTCAAAACCCCAACAACAACAACGTAATGTTTATCGGTATAGCTGAGTCAAATTATTATATAATAACAGACAAATTAAAATCATATAGCATTTTACAAGTTTTATTAAGTTCAAGGGTTGGCAATACACACATCGAAGTACGCTATGTTGTCCCGTTGCTATATCGATATAGAAAGTTTCAACAACCACGGATCAACATTCTACTTCCCAATGTATATAAAAGTGGAACCAATCCAAATTATCGACACCGAAGAATGCCATAGTAGGCCGGTAATGTTTATGTTTAGCATGTTTCGACCAATCACGAAATATACAACACATGTAGTCAGGTTATATTATATATATATATATATATATATATATATATATATATATATATATAGAAAAGTTGCCAAACTAGATCATTGATTTATTTATCACTGAATGTCTAGACAATGATAGTGTACTTACTGGACGATTGTTTATAGTGTACCAGAATGATATATCATGTTATGTTATGTTAAAAGGACTATTTTCCATTTACAGTATAAAAAAATGACTAATTATGTAACGTGATACCAACATATTATAGACTAGTAAGGAACTAAACAATAGAGACTTTATATACATGATATATTAATTATTACAATTATATTAATTATTACAATTCTATTAAGTATTACAATTAATGTATATATTATCATGTTCTATATATGTATACTGAAGATAAATAAAGCTCAGAATTCTATTTTAATTAGTTGTGTTAAAGCTTTAAAAATACTAGGTGTTATTTGCGTTATGCAAGTATAGTATGCAATATAATAACATAATAAAGGAACAACACGAAACCTATTCAATTAGAATTATATTTTACATCGTTGATGTTAAGCTATCTCCTTGCAAAGCATGTATAATCAGTAGGCCTATCCTTTATATGATACTTATAATCATTACAGTATAGTACAGTATTACAGCATAGACTAAATACAAATCGACCGGAATATTTTGGTAATGTGTAATTATATAGAATACATTATAAATAATTGTATTTAACCTTAATTTTATATAGGTTTATATCACCACGCCTACATAATTGATTTAAAATACTATGTTATGTATGTATGTTATACCTCATACTATCGGTATGGGAAACATGGTGTTATTGGTATGATATTTTAACACATGCTCACCTGTATATTCATCCCATGTTTACTCTTGGCCTTAACTTGTTTTTACTCTGCCCCTACACGAACAAGACCACCACACCCGTGTTGATTCATCCCTAATTAACGAGCTTGTGGCACATCTCAAATATTGAATATGTTACCACCTTGTTCGCAGTGTTCATGGCGTTCATAGCGCTCACGCCTATGTGGTAACATACCCCAATGTCTCCCTCCCCAAGCAGTTACTGTTTTCTTTTCTCTTCTGGACAATGACCGCTAATTTGCCTACAAATGGCTGACACCACATGCATTTCACAATTATCACCACACGCCCTTGACGGTCTATTGTTAGGCTGTTTATAGGGGGATGGCTAAGGCCGGCAGCCAATTGACCAGTATCAACAGTTATGTTCGCCACCAGACTGACCAAGTGCAATTAGCGCGGCTAGACGCCCAGACAGACAAATTAGTTTGACCACTGTCTGGGTCATCAGGTTGTATTTGTGGATGTACCTAAAGCTTCTGATTACATTGGCAGGCCGTTCACACAGACTGGCGCTTTACAACACACGCGGTCAGCGTGTTCTGTAAATCACCAATTCATGCGAAAAACAAACGGAATTTCGTTTATTTTTATACAAACATAATACCACTGGTAAACTTACAATTTGGCGACTCTTGAACAGTGAACAGTCCGCTACCAGTGGTCCACACCGTGGCGGGCGGCCATTTTGGATGTGGTCGCATGGTGGCGTGCATGTATAGTATACTCCCCCGGACGCGTACTGTCAAGTGGTACGCTAAAAAACAAACGTTTGCTTTTGCAACTTCCGCGGTTGTGTTAAATTTGACATCGGCTGCTCCACCTGATAGGGTTCGCGTTTGTTTGCGACTGTTGACGGAGCGAGGAAAACGAGGTAAAGATTGACCGGCAAGTAGGCTTTAAAGATAATGTCTCACCATGTGCGTCGCACCTGTGACAACACTCCACTCACTGTCTGTCAAATACTTGATAGAAAACAGGTCAGTACATAATGGCGGAAAGTTTTGTTACTGCATCAATAGTATTCTATGTTTTTATTATTTTCAGGCCATTAAAATTTGACATTGATTGTGGAATGTTATCAGTGGTTATTGGAACACTTCTTACTGCTTAAGATATGATGCATGTGATATAAAATTTAAAATTAAATAGTTATTTCAAAAGATTAACAATTTACTAGTAACTACAGACGTTTATAAACTGTTTTTAAAATAAACTGTTGATTTTTTCTTTCAAACAATAATTGGCAGAATAATAGTGTGAGCAGAAGCGCATGACTAGAGGTAATCTTTTTTGTCATGTGTTAAAAAATTAAAAACGCTAAATTGGTTGTATTACATTTAATAAATTGATTACAATATACATTATATATATCATAATGCACAATTAGACTGCTGAATTGTAATCATAATACCATAATCTAGCTAACAATGATAGTATTTCTCTTTGTATCCATCGAATTAAAACAATTTACCCCCGATTTCATTGTTTCAAATACTTTGAATGAAATATTCTGTAATTATTTCTAAATGTGGTCCACATTTCTGCAAGTAGGACGTTCCTGTATTTACACAAAATGTTCTTTTTATGGTGAAATTAGTAGATCTGTGTGACAGGCATAGACCTTTTCTAAATTAATTTGGACACTGGAAATTATTTCTCATTTATTTATCTGGTAATTTATATATCTCTAAATGTAATGCTCATATATTTCAATTGTGGACGGGTTAATGACTTATTTTTTTGTACACTATGTTCAAACTAGTCATATGTTTTTGTTAGTTTTTTTTTTAAATTGGACGCGGCATAATTCTGACGTGTAGTGTATGTATATAAAATATAAACTGCATTTCTATATATTTGATTCTTCATAAACATGTTTCAACCCAATCCAAGTATTATCTGGCTCGTAATATTAACCTACACGATGTTACTGAACGTGCAAAATACAGTAAGATAAATGTCATTCAATAAAGCTTACAATAAACCAGCTCCGAGGGCATATTCGATACTAAAACAATTCATGTAGAAAGTTTAAGACTAGTTGTGTAACTACGATACACTGAAGGTATAATAACCCTGTAAACAAGAATTGCTGGACCAATGTTGTCTTAATATTCGGCCAGCATCATATACGCTGGACCAATATTAACATAGCTTTTGGGGCAACGTTCCGGGTTTGCTGGGAACCTGCTTCCAAGACGACGACTGTCAAATAAACTTGGTCCTATTATATATATACATATATAGCGTAATAACATTATAAATGTATGATTTATTCAAGTACAAATGTTAACTTAATGCATAACTTAATTTAGTAATGGCAGAATAATATATAGCATACAATAGAAATAAACTATTATGAATTGCGTGAAAACCACGAAATAAAATTATTTAGTATTAGCCAGGGAGCCACGTTAACATCGCTGCACAACGTTTGCTATGGTTTTAATATATTTTCTAGACACAATTTAACATGTTTGGTATATCAAGTGATTCATATAACATGTAAGTTAAAGGCCTGTAAGTCCACAGAACTACCCTGCGTAAAATAGTTATTCTTTCTATTTTAAATGTGAACGATTTTCTGGAATCTAAAATAGTGGGAGCAATCAACACGTATTATGTCGAGAAATAAAAGCTCTTCTAGAATTCCTAGACAACACTACATATTCTGGCCCGTCACTGGACAGCTTCTGGTCGATGTCACAGATTCACTTGGCCACTGTGGAAATCTGACCTGGTTAAAGTACAGTCGTGCAAGATGTTGGTCCGTACGGCTGCAATGAGAACTTGTACTATTATGATTCCGTATATTATGGTCTCACCACCCCAAATGCCGCTCTCATTGAAATACATGTAAACTGCCTCAATTCCATGGGCCGATTTCACCCTTTTCGACATCATCCACATATAGTGTCGTATATCATGACAAAACCTGATCTGTCCTTTTTCAAAAACAGGTCCGATATATGTTTGGTAGCCAGACAGATTTTGAGCTACAGTCCATGACGTGTATAAACGTCAAAACAGCTCAAAATTAGCTCTAATTCTTACCCTCTGTTACAGACCAGACACACATCCTTTTAACCCCCTGCACCCCTGCGAGATAATCATGAAACAGTTATATCTGATATCCTGCATGACGGAAACAAAGTGTGTTTATTAAATATTCACAAAATTATAGCCTGTTCATATATTTTTTAACAGAACAGAAGCATTAAAAATAGTTTGTGTTATGATTCTTTTATTAGCAGACACCTGGCCGGATTTCGCCTTATTTAGGGTGGTGAGACCTTATGGGACCAATTATAGTCCAACCAATCACGGGCCATCTAGACACGTTACAATTATAATGAGATTACTGCGCGCGGTTTGAGGTTATAATGCTATATTTGGGCAAATTTTATAGAACAGATCTCTGTGAAATGTATTTCGATTATTTACGCCTAACTGAAATAACTTCACCAAGACTTAAAGTTACTTATGATCAAGTAGAGTAATATACCCCTGACCAATTAAAGTGTCACTGACACCATTCTTCGTGTCGTTGTTATTTAAATAAGGGTTAGAGTACCATACTTGGGCGACTACATTGTATGCCGGTCATTTGCATAGTAAAATAACATAGGCCTATCAATAGACTGTTAGTTGTCAAACATAAGTCGGTCGATATGGACAAGGCTACCTCTGCCAAATTGAGTCATAATTTTCAGACCATGTGACTGAATCACATGTATGTTGAATAATAAAAGAATACGCTCTTGCGTCATTTGGTTGTTAATTAAATTCATGTCTAGTGGGTGTTTTTAGATTATAAATTGTTGACAGGTAGTCCATCTTCAGTTAAGCTCATTTAAACTTAATTAGTGATTTCCATGTTATATAATGAACATACATAATGTTATGCCATAAATCGCTTATCTTGATGAGAATTGTTACCCGGCCTAACTTCGTCTTGCGATGTCATCGGGGTAGAGAATGGTATGACTAACCAAACTAAATATTGCAAATAATACAGAGCATAATTATTTATGATTAACTTTGAGCGTACTTGGAAGTAAAAAACATTTAAAGTTATATAATTTGTTTGTTATCCACTTTTATAATTATGCCAAAGTATTGTTCATATCCCCTTCAGATTTTCTAACATTAACTTAGAGATACTATTTTTAGAGACAGGATGATTTTTTTTTACTCACGGTGTATGGCGATCCCCGCCAACTTCCTTACGTCCATAACATTATATTGAGGTATGACACGGTAGTCAGACTGTGAATATGTAGCTGCCGAGCCACGGGATGTCAGGCGGTATCCATGTCTGACCGCACAGGATGCCTGATTATTAATAAAGTAAGCAGGCAGACAGACTGACATGTAGACAGTGGCCACTGGGTGGTCAAACAGCGGTCAGCAGACGATGTGGAGTAGCCGGTTACACCTCCCACGCCTCTCGCCATGTAATACCTCCGAGCCACGCGGGATAAACCAAGGATAATCTGCTTTTAAATTAATATCTAATTGCGCAATCCCTGAAAATCGTCTGTAAATATGGCTGAGACTTGAGGATGAGCGGACGAGGCGTAAGAGTCCACGAGGGGACACTTGAGATGGCTGCAGTCCACCTTTGTCACACCACAGAAAACTATGATGCCGGGTTAAAATGTTTATAAAAATAAATTACGCACCCTGTCAGGGCCTGTTTGCAGAAAAATAACGCACCACGCTCTGCTGAATATCATTTTAAAAATACCACTAAATAAATATGAATGTAATATTTTTACGTAATTACAAGCGATTACACATTGCATACATTGCCAAGACAAGATTATTGTTAGAATTTATCCCCACAAATTACTACTAAGGTTATCTACGCTTAACATAGTGACGTGCATTATCAATAGCATTATACTTGACAGTTAATGTAAATAGCATTAAAAAATGTGCAAACTAATCTTTTAAAATAAAAGTAAGCATGTAATGCTGGCGTAAGTACACCACCGGGATGTACGGGTAATCATAGGGAGAAGCTGTGAGACGTAAAGGCAGTTAGTGACAGCTGATAAGAGCTGGGGATTGTGACTGGACAGTGGCTCTCAGCTGATAACAAACTGGGTCCGCTTATCACGGGGTTTGATTTGCTCTCCACACCCTGGCGACACCTGCTTTCAGCAGCACTGTGGAGTTATGCCGCCAAAATACCTGATGTTTTTGACGTGTTCTTCTATGTACTCTTGCTCCTATAGTATGTTCCGTGGAATCAAGTTCCTGATGTGCTCTTCTATGTACTCTTGCTCCTATTGTGTGTTCTGTGGAATCATGTTTATGTTGTGTTCTTCTATGTGCTCCTGTTCCCAATGTGTCCTATGGAACCATGTTTCTGATGTGTTCTTCTATGTAATCTTGTTCCTATAGTGTGTTCTGTGGAATCATGTTTATGTTGTGTTCTTCCATGTAATCCTGTTCCCAATGTGTTCTATGTAGCCATGTTCCTGATGTGTTCTTCTATGCACTCTTGCTCCTATGGTATGTTATGTGGAATCAAGTTTATGTCGTGTTTTTTTATGTACCCCTGTTCTTGTGTTCTATGGAACCGTGTTTCTGATGAGTTCTTCTATGTACGTTTGCTCCTATAGTGCGTTCTGTGGAATCAAGTTTATGGTGTGTTCTTCTATGTACCCCTGTTTCCAATGTGTTCAATGAATCCATGTTCCTGGTCTGTTCTTCTATGTACTCGTGCTCCTCTAGTGTGTTCTGTGGAATGATGTTTATGTTGTGTTTTTCTATGTACTCCTGTTTCCAATGTGTTCTATGGAATCATGTTTCTGATGTGTTCTTTTATGTAATCTTGTTCTTATAGTGTGTTACGTTGAGTCATGTTTATGTTGCATTCTTCTATGTAATCCTGTTGCCAATTTGTTGTATGGAATCATGTGCCTGGTGTGATCTTCCAAGTACTCCTTGCTACTGGTGTGTTCTTCTATGTAGTCTTTTCCGAGTTTCTTCCATAGAATCATTCTCATTATAAACTCTTCTATGAATCCTATTCCGATGCATTTTTCGAAAGTTCTCTCATATCAATGCCCTTATGGTTATCTACATGTAATAATACATATTTTGATGAAATCAATGTTTTGGGTGATTTAACTTTTTTCAATTTCTTCACAATAATAAAACATTAACAAGTGGATTAAATATAGTGTTTTGGACTTCAATTCAATTCAATTCAATTCGGTAACTTCTATTGCGCCTAAATCCTCGGAGATGCGAGCTCAGAGGCGCAGAATCAAAATCGAAACCAGCTCAATGTCGAGAGTCAAAGCGTAAGTCGTCAACTGGGCGCCGAATCTCCGAGGAATTAGGGGGGGGGGGGGGAGCCGAGTTGAAAAGAAAAGTCTTCAGCATTTTTTTAAATGCGGTGACTCTGCTCGCAGTTCTCAAATTAACTGGCAGTGGATTCCAGGTGGAGGGAGCTGCAACTGCAAAAGCCCTACCTCCTTTATACTAAATATCGTATTCTCATATATTTATTATCTCATAACTTTGGTTTGTGCAAATATAATTCCTAGCGGTTTGTACTTTCAGAAAAATGCGGAATATGATTGCAGTGCTGGTGGGTCATACATGTTCTGCTATGAAATCAAGTTCCTGACATGTTTATCTATGTAATTGTCTCTGTTTTTTTATTCTATGACATCATATTTTTGCTGTGCTCGCTTTCATATGGAACAGAATTCCTGATGTGTGCTTCTATGGAATCATGTTCCTGATGATTTCTTCTATGGCAAAAATTGTCGTTGTGAATTCTTCCATGGAAGCATTTTACTGGTGATTTTTTTAATAGTGTCGTATTCTTGGTGAGTTGTTCTACGGAATCATGTTCCTGGAGAGCTCTTCTATGGAATCATGTTCGTGGTGAGATCTTCTACGGAGTGATGTTTTTGGTAAGTTCTTCTGTTGAATTTTGTTTCTGGTGATACTTCTATGGAATCATTTTCCTGGTGAGCTGCTGTATGAAATCACCAGTTCCATTTCTCATTTTTATGGAATAACACACAAATCAATGTAGATTGTATGGCATTAAGTTTTCCTTGTATTCTAATTGTTATTGTAATCAGATATTTATTAAAATAAATAATCAGCAGTATAATGTGAACGAGTCTGTCATATAATATAATATCAGATGCAGTTATCAGGTTATCTGATTGTTGTAATAATTATATACTCCGATGTCAGGGTGAAGTGTGACCATCGTGTCATAACGTGTAGTAAGTGCATACCTGACACTGTCCACTAGGTGTGGGAATCAAACAACAAGGAGGTACCTTATCACCAAGTCAAACGGTCAGCCTCCCCGAAAATACGAGACATTGATCCAATGATGGATAGATGTCGGATCCGCGTCGAGGATGAAGGTGGCACATTGATATAGTCCAACATCGAATTTGTCTCTACTAAGTCAGCACTACCCCGACAAAACAAAACTTATTTCAGCCTATGTATTGCCTGTATGCTCATAAAACAAGTACTTATGTCTTTTGGGCTTGCATAAAATTGTCATTCAATAAATCACCAACAAGTGAGGAAGACATACAAACAGTGGTATCACAGATAAGAAAATCGAATATATTTCACGGACAAATTATTATAAGTAAATGGTCAGTCAAAATTATCACATTGACCATTATTTAATATTTTCTGTTGTTTTTTCTATAGTTTGCAATAGCAATGTTATGTCATTCACCTAGATTGGTACCTTTATTCTATAGATCTGTTTTTGATAACTGTTTGTGTATTAATATATCTGTGTAGTTGTATCTAATTAAATTTATATTTGAAAGCAGAAGGGAACAGTTAATTTTAGGGCTATATCTGGTTGTGGCATTGGGAGTAGATCACACGTAATCATTAAAATAGTTGTGAGGGTTTTTGTGTAGTTGTATCTAAGTAATTTTATATTTGAAAGCAGAAGGGAACAGTCAATTTTAGGGCTATATCTGGTTGTGGCATTGGGAGTAAGATCACACGTAATCATTAAAATAGTTGTGAGGGTTTTGGGTGGGCATACATGTATGCATGCACACGTAATATCGTGTAATCAGTCGGACAGTATTTTCTAATGGTCGTGTTTTTTAACGGAGACGATCCTAATTACTATACGAACAAGAGACATTGACACTATGATGGGAGAATGTTGTGCCGCTGTTTGCACAAACGTCTCGTGTTTGCCTGGATCCGACAAGTCATTTTGGATAATTTTGTTTTACTTCTAAGCTAGCCAGCTTGTCCAACGTTGTCCCATGATAACCAGCAAAATGTGCACGTTTTGTTATTGTTGGACGCTAAAGATGGTGGATGGGTCAGTTTATTATTGTGGGGGTCATTCTAAAAGGCAGTAATTCCTTTGTAAACATACCTATTTTAGGTCCGAGACCGCCTGTAACAACAACAACCGCATCAAACTCTGACAGTTATAAAAATATAGTACATACACTAGATAGTACAGACCATTTTTTATTTGATGTCTATTAGAATATTTTTCTAGCTTTAACGCACCTTTATTTAGTTTTTCACTTTTTAGCAATAAGCATGCCGGATAGATCTTGGTTGACATGTTTAATTTGCATACAATCTACCAGATCATCACGATTTGCATAAGTCATTGTGTTTTAAATATGATGCGGATGTGAATTTCAGTCTAAAATCAAAGCTCTTAAGAGTTTTTATTTAGACAGATTAAACTTGCATTATAAAGCAATCTCCAGTAACTGACTGAAGATGCAGCCTAAAGCTTGGGGGATGAACCCTCACTCGAACGTTATTATTACCACTTTGCTTGCTAACAACATAAATGAAACGGAATTGTCATCGATTATAAGGCTATAGAGGTAGACGCGTAGTATGTTTTAGAAAATACAAAATATATGATCAAATATGTAATATATCTTACATCGATGACAATAGATTTGAAACAATCTAAATATATTTATAATTCTAATAAACGTATGGTTGTGGTCGAAAATGTACTTAGAGCACTTAAGCGGGGTTAACTGAAGATGTCCCAGTAAATCTACCACTCATAGCTATATAGTCCTGTTCCCCTTTACCCCTCGTGCTATGTAGAGTCACTGGGCCAGACTAATTACACTCATCTTCCTGTAAATGTGACTGGAAAGCATTGATCCTCTTGTACACACCGGCAGACGGCCGGCACATGTCACAACACAAGAGTGGTTAAAATCGGGTGAAAATCAACATATTATTCTTAACGTACAATTACATTTTGCAGCCAGATTTTCAGTGCAAATTTCATTGTTGTAATTCTCTAGTTGATATTCAGTAATTATACAACAATACTATGTCGATTTTATATAGCAGCAAGCACATACAAAGCTCGCACCGATTTGAAATATTTAGGTATTGTCATTGTCTAATCGTATGCATTTATGATCACATTGATAATTTCAGCTGAGTCTGTTTCGCAGTTGAAAATATGTATGTTTACAAAGGTAATACTACACTACTGTTATTATCATGGTTATTCCAACAAACTGATTAATCCACAAACTTTAGCATTCAACAACAATTCTGGGCCTGGAACATCGATCAAAATTTTTTAAACTAAGTGAATAGTTATGTAGTTTGATGTATCTGATGCTTTACAATTTGTTTTTCGGTATAGTATGTACATGTATCGATGTGGTCCTCTGAGAGCCGCCGTCTTAGCAGGTGCCGCCCGCATAGCCTATATTTGTGAAGGATATATCAAGAACCGCTAATCCCATTCGCTCGTAATTTTGTATGTAGGAATGCACTTACCTGCCTAGCCGCGAAATGAAAATCTTCTAGTAGCAGTTCAGCGGTTACTGTTTTTACCCCCCGCCCGTAGGGGAATGTGGATTTTAGTCGCGCCAGGATTCTGTCCGGCGGGTGGCGTCCGGCGTCACGTTTTTTTGTGAACGCAAAAACTGAAAAAACTTCTGGTTAATTTATTTTTAAATTGTATTATGACATTCCTAGCAACATGGGGATGTGCAAGTGATTTTTAAAGATGCTACCAAAATTCAAAATGGCCGCCAGAAGTCAACTCCAAATTTTTTTGTGGGCGCAAAGACTTTAAAATTTAACGTCAGAAATTATTTAAATTTTACAATCACATTCCCCACAATATGAAGATGTGCAGGTGACTTTTGGGAGGTTTTACTGAAATTAAAATGGCCGCAACGGATCAACTTCAATTTCCCCACAATATGGACATGTTCAGGTGATGGGTTTTGCTAAATTTAAAATTTCAATTTTTTTAAGTCGCAAAAACTTTAAAACTTAAGGTCGTACAAGCACATTCCCCACGAGATTGAGATGTGCATGTAATTTTTTCAAGGCTTTACGGAAATTAAAAATGGCCGCCATGCATGAACTTCATAATTTTGTGTGGGCACAAAAACTCAAAAATTAAAGTCAGAAATAATGTGCAGGTGATTTTACTGAAATTTAAAATGGCGCTTTGCATTATTTACAAATTTTACAGTACTCGGTGTCAGTATCTGTGTTATCTTGATCTAAGATTTGAGTATTTATACCCCTCTGACAGTCTACCGAAGATTCATTGATTCGGAAAATACTAATTGGTGGAACCCTTTCACACCAATATTATTGTACTTGCCCAAGAAACCTGGGAAGTAGACTACCTTCTTCATTTTTACATTGATACTTCTTGGTATTTTTTTTTTATTAAATACTAGCATGGCTGAATTAACTGCCATCTTTTAATGAGCGAGAAATAAGTACTGCACATTTGAAATAATATGATGGTGTACAATTTGAGATTTGAATCTACATGACGTAGTCTATATTTGTATTAGGATCAAGCCGTTATGAAATAATTTGAAACGTCGTCCGTGCTCGATTTAATAATAATTTTAAATGTCAAAGGGGCGTGTGTCAATGAGAAGTCAGTCCGTGCTGTCTGGTACAATTACATGCGTTATCTGGATACTTTGTCAAATGAGACAGTGGAGTAGAGCCAGCGCTTAGCACAAACTTAACACCAGTGTCCTAATGGATGCTTGGTGATATGGTCACACTGCACACTACCCGCCGATAACGGGAATCTAGGTTTTATAATAAGTACATAATCCGATAATTGACGATATTATTTCAAAGGTCTTGATTTGAACACAAAATCGAGTGTGTGCTACATCACGTACAACGCCAGCAGCTAATCATCTCTAGTCATCTTATTTAAATCGATCTGGGATACAATATTTTAGCCGTTTCGTTTTCATTAAAATAAATCATTTCAGTTATAAAATCACTTCATTTTACTACCCAGGAATGTCAGTTACCAGAATGAATACAATTATAAAAACTGATAAACTTCATAGAGATCACGAATAATCTGTTAAAACAACTGTATATGTCATTACATATCTATAGTCATCATAATAATTAAGTCATTAAAATGTAAGAAAAGTTTCTCGACAAGTGGTGGGTAGACGAATTATGAGATCAATGACAGCCGTATCAGATAAAATCAATGCACCTTGGTCAGCTATATTCATTACTATCACTATATCCCGGTTAGTTTTATCATTCACAGTCAGTCAGTCAGTCAGTCAGTCAGTCAGTCAGTCAGTCAGTCAGTCAGTCAGTCAGTCAGTCAGTCAGTCAGTCAGTCAGTCAGTCAGTCAGTCAGTCAGTCAGTCAGTCAGTCAGTCAGTCAGTCAGTCAGTCAGTCAGTCAGTCAGTCAGTCAGTCAGTCAGTCAGTCAGTCAGTCAGTCAGTCAGTCAGTCAGTCAGTCAGTCAGTCAGTTAATCAGTCAGTTAGTTAGTTAGTCAGTCAGTTAGTCAGTCAGTCAGTTAATCAGTCAGTTTGTTAGTTAGTTAGCTAGTTAGTTTAACATTAAATATCGTTTTGTGCGTATACAGTACAATTTTATTAAAATTAATTAATGTTTGCCCTGCACGAAATAGTATTTGGTAGACGTGAAATAATAATAATAAATAAAAATATAATGTAATTTATTTGTCCAAAATCAACCACTGTATGCGTCTGTGAAATAAAATAATTAATTCACCAGTAGTTGACGCCTACATTTGTCTTTATCTTTTCTATACAGGCCAGGTCGTTTATCACTGCGTTAAATCATCCCAACGGCAGACGATGTGCAGTTCAGGGTCTCCCAGCAGCTGAGCAGAGAGGGGCCCACAATGGGTGTGCTAGCATAAACCAAACAAGAACAGTCACACAAAAGGCAGTGTGATGTGGGACAGTCCACGACCCGGGGCGGGGTGGCCGCTGGCGACCATCCCCGCCTCGGGCAATGGAATGCTCTTCACCTCGCCTGGGCAGTGCAACCCCCGGGTACGGCCGTCTATTTTGATGAACAGCGACCGCCGGCCCACCCCGGACCGGGTCAAATTCATCTCCGGGAGACCCCGTCGTCTGGGCATCGATTTTGTGGCCCTCGCGGCCACCTATCGCCCTGTCTTGTTTGTCTTTATCGGCCCGGGGCGGCCTCCCCGTGGGGTGGGCTTTCTGGCAGGGCGGTGCAGGGTCACCTGGCTATTGCCACCCTCTGAAACCCATACCAATCTACAATTATTAGATTTACTGTTTGATAATAAAACCCTTCTAACACGCAATTTCAGTTTTAACGCACCCGTAACTAAATTTCACATTTATGATGTTCTGATTTTACTCATGCATGTATATTTCACACATTGAAATGGGGATTCTCGAAATCTATGCAAGATATATTGCAGCATAATCGAGGGCACATACTAGGTATGACAAGGTGAGTGATTGCAGGATGGAAACACCTAGATGTAGGCCTACACAAGCGATAAATAAATCAAAAGTGCATCAGCATAATCAGCATAATTTTCATAAATGAGTTTGTACTCTTGAAAATGAAAACGAACTTTAAGACATAAACATGATAAGAGAAGGTTAACGCATCCCTGAGTGTATTTACAACACGATTAAATCACCCTTCAGGCGCGAAACACCATTATAATAGTTTGTATTCTTTTTTAATGAAATTATATAGCGCAAAATAGACCAATGCGAGAGCAAAACCCACGCGACAACAGCACACGAACAGTCGCGAAATTCGACGTTTAAATTCTTGCATTTCAAAGGAAAAACCAGCGCAAACGCGTTCGCCTTCGCCTTCGCGTTGGTGTGTTTTGAAAATGATAAAATAGTTTATTCGCTCGTTTTCGCGCTCTGTTTGGTGTGTTTGTTTGACGCGCTTAAGCAAAATGTGTCTTCGATCATTGCAGCATTTTGTTCTCGCCGACTCATAAAAAAATACAGCATTGTGGGAAGCCTCCGGGACCAAGAAGTAGCGTGCTTTGCCTCAGACTGCCATGAATCCAATTTCGGGTGTCAACTGGATTTGAAGAGCTGTGACGCAAATGGTAACGCTACAACATAATATGCCAAGTTTGGAATAATCATGCTAATAAAGGAAAATTTATTATTCAATGGAATACACATGTCATCATGTCATATGTCGACTTTATAATAATAAACAGATTACAATTTTGACTAAGTACCATATAATGGTAGTCTATTCCTATTACCTAAGCAGATGAAGTATAATCTTATCGAATGACAGAACCAGCCAATTATTAGGTAATCGCATTTTGTAAAAGGGACGGAATACAATACCTGGGCAAATCATTTCAGTAGGATAGACGTTTCAAGCATTTACGTACTGCGTTTGCAAACAAACCATTGAAATTAGTAATTGCGTCAGTTAAGTCTCGTGAATGAAAAAAAAGACAAAAAAATATGTTCATGTTTACGTGATGATTATCTAATATATCAAAAAAAGCTTTTTCAAAAAAGTATACACTACCTAGTATGTACAATGTATACAAATAAAATAAATCAGGGAACTTATCTGGAAACAAGGAAAGTCCTTGCTAAAAGTAACAATGTGTAAATATATCATTCCTGGGTCACTACCAACCACGTATAAGTGAAATGTTTATCCACCTCTTTAAATTGGGCAATAAACTAAGGTCTAAAGTAGAGGGATCTCAACACAGGTCGCAAGTTTTATGTCACCCAGAGATATATGTCCAATGTATCGAGCAGAAAAGAATGATGTGCGCAAACGTAATTCCGGTTTGTTCTATGTCCATGTTTGAAGTAGAGATGCACAATCATGCATTATTATGAATCATAAATACAGGCAAATTGTTTAATGGTGTACCAATATTGAGTATATGCCCACATAGACATGATAGATAGAATCTATTGTAAATGCTTGACATAGGAGGTACTGAAATAGTGCAATGAATATTGACGTTGACTTTGTTTATTTTTAAATCTACATAATATTATAACAACGCACGTAATATAACCACATACCACCAGCGCCAAGTAAAAGCATGAGCGAGCACAAACACAGCGGTCGAACACTTTTCTGTAAGTTATTCAAAGTTAGTATACAGTATGAAGTATTTACTTGTGCATAGTAAGGATTGGAACTTCATGTGGTGTATCAATTTGTGATTGAGTATTAAAGAAAAACATGTCCACTATTTGATGTATAAAAAATGAGTATCCTTTGTTTTTTATATATATTATTATAATACCAGACAGAAACTTTATTAACAAATTATATATTCATTGAAAATAAAAGTAATTTTATTTCATAAACAATTCGAGCCATTCAGCCAATTCTCTTCCAGATGTAAATGGGCTGGTATCTCATTTAAAATCTAATATAATTTCCACTAAGAAATCACACTGATTAAATGAAGAAGCATTGACAAAAATGGTAACATTATTCACCGTGCGAAATACGTATGAATCATTACCGATACATATGAGGATTCACCTAATAATTATGTCATTTACTTCAACAAATAGCCTACCAACATTCAATCCCATTAATAAGTCATATTATGGCTGTTAAAATTAATTATGTTAAAACTGACTATAAATGAGGAGCGTACCGTGGAGCAGAGAACGTCGGGGATTTGGGCTGGGGTATTTTTGTTGGGGGTCCTCGCGCCTGGATCACTCACCAGCTCCAATATCTGCCAGTTTAAGTTAGCTGGGAGAAAGCCCCCTAAATCCCCGCCGTTATAATTCCTGATAAAGGAGCCGCTGCTCTGCCACTGAACCCGCCAGAAAACGACTCGCCCCACCAAACACCACACGTTCATAAAATGCTGATTTAATGTGGGCCAGCGTCATAGATGATCATTTAGCGTTAAAACAACATTGGGTGAACGTCTGTGTCTGCTGGGATTAGATCCGTGCTGCCTCACATTCGGGCCAAGTCAGTAGATACCGACCCAACGATGGGAGAGCGACTCCCAGTTTCATGATGGAGGCTCTCCTAATTAATGCAAGGAACAGCGCACCACGTCAACTGCCTCACCAACCCTTCACAGCCTGAGAGCTTGGAAACAATAACCAATTTATTGCATTGTATATTATCGACGAAAATGACCGAACTCTTTATGATGCAAACTGTCATGTACATAATTATTAGGTAATTTCTGTTTCCGCAAATAGAGACTCAAGTTAGATTTTGTCTACAAATGATAATGGTAGAATATGCATGAGGAAGCTGGGAATTCCTATGTCATTCCTCACAAAAACCACCGTGGGGATTAGGATGTCACGTAGCGGCGGACGCCCAGCTGAAGTTGACGCGACACATGATGCATTATTATGCTATATTCTGCATTTCCTCAGACGTTTGTTTTCTGACAAGAAAGAAACCGAGATCGAAAAGTATAATAATTTAATATCACATAACCTACATATTTCAGCCACTTCTATACATGGATGTTCAAATGTGAGTTTTATCCAGTCTTAATAATTAGTAATGCATAATCATCAAACTTGAGAAGCGAGCTCAACCTGCCCTTCAACTCTGACGAATCTGGTTCAAATCTGTTCACTTTTAAACATTAAGTCATCACTGGGTTAATATTATTTTATCGCCGTGAATGCGTAGAAAACGTTCAAAAATGTTCAAAATGGTGCTGATAAAATGCAAATTTTCATTTTTTAATAATAGCTGGAGAGATTTATAATACTTTTTCTCATTTTGCAAATTTGATTTTTTAATCTTTTGTATAATTTTCTGTAATTGTTTACAGATTTTCACACATTATAACCAAATGGACATTGAATGGTCTAACCAGTTAACATTACTAATTATGTTTTGAAGTCTCATTTGTCTGTGCCATTATAAAATAACCATTGAACAAGACATGTGTATATTGTTTGGTTCAAAACGCCTTAACGACAAGAATAATCTACAAGCACTATTTTATTAGACACATGATACAGATATATTATTGTTGTGACATTGTCTTATTTTATACTCATATTGAAGTATTTTTTTCTATGAATAAAGTCTTCTTCATTTTGGTTGACTACATGGGGGATTTATGTGCTACAGCCCCCTGGGGAATACTTGTAGAAATAACAGGCCTTAATAACGGTAAATAGATTTGCGCATGTTTTGTTTTATAATTTAAGAAACATTTTACCAATAATGCCAGCTGTCATGACTTGAATTAATGTACTCTTAAATACAATCAAGTATGTGCGTATTTAAATTACAACAATCGTCAAATATGGCAAAATTTTTGTATAACGTATTGCATACATGTATTTACCATTATTCAGTCAAAAAATGAAAATGACCCAAAACTCAATTTTGGTAATAAGTGTCAAACATCTCATAAAATTTAGGTATTTAAGGTAGGACTATTTATCCAACAAAAACGAGTCGACATTGATTTCTTTTATACTTTTTATACTTATGCATTTTGTATATGAATATGTATGTATGTATATAATTGCTACCTAGCTTACATTTGTATATACTATTATAATGATAATTATAATGTGTTTTTTTTGTATCTGTATTATATATAATTATTGGTCAAAAGCTGAATAAAATAAAATATTGATCACGACCTCCAGAGAGCAATATAACTTGCATACATTGTGAACGAGATTGACAAGAGGGGCTCAAAATGTCAACTGTGTTGTGATAGACCAAACCAACACTTGACAATAATTGCGCCATTCAACAACAGAGGCCAATTATGACAGCTATGGGAAATAGCCTTTTACAGCAAATGCCTGACCAATGGTAAGACCGGTTTCAGAGTAGATGTAATGACGTGGTTGGTGAATAAGGCAGCGGCCACACTGACCGGACCACTCGTGTGGTCAGCAGACCCTGACGAGATCATAGTCAGGTAAATCGGATCAGAGATGGACAAGCCCCTTACAAAGCGACCTACAATGACTGTCGCTTTGTAAGGGTTCTGCCCAACTTCCTATTTATGCTGAGTCATTCTCTGGAATGACTGTTACCATGGTCCCGGTGGGTACGTGTCGTCATTTGAATAGAGGTCATAAAAAAGAGCCAATAAGCGGGCGACCTGTCCTATCTGGAACATAAAACGCCACTTGAGATGATCCCGGGGGATTGCATGAAATCAAAGTAAATCCTCATTCAGAAGATGCGCACTGTCAAACCCTACTCAGTTGCTTCACATTTCACCGTTTAAGGAAAGACGGTTGAGACCATTTGCGTTCATCGGTGAAAATATTTTTTATGCGATTGTAATAAAGGACAGCCAATCATTAAACTTGGACGAAGCGTCATATTTTACTGATCAGGTAATGCATTTGTAACGTTGTGTCGCGGAGTGGAAAATATGACAATTTACGCACAATCAATTTAAAGGTTTTTTTTCAAGAAATAAGAGCTCATCGTAAAATTAATGATTCGGCGTCATTTGGAACAATAACACTATCTAATATTTTGCATTCCGTTTTTAAAGATTTTTAAAGCCATTTTTAACTTGTGTTTTTATACACTTATTATTGTAGGCCTATATTTTCACTATTAGTCGATCAATCAATAAATCAATCGATCGATCGATAACTAGTTTGATTGATTGATTGATTGATTGATTGATTGATTGATTGATTGATTGATTGATTGATTGATTGATTGATTGATTGATTGATTGATTGATTGATTGATTGATTGATTGATTGATTGATTGATTGATTGATTGATTGATTGATTGATTAATTGATTGATTGATTGATGGATTGATTGATTGATTGATTGATTGATTGATTGATTGATTGATTGATTGATTGATTGATTGATTGATTGATTGATTTATTGATTGATTGATTGATTGATTGATTGATTGATTGATTGATTGATTGATTGATTGATTGATTGATTGATTGATTGATTGATTGATTGATTGATTGATTGATTGATTGATTGTTTGATTGATTTTGATACCATATTAGCCTTCTAGTCATGGGACACAGTATATAACATACATGTATAAATGAAAATATGTTAAATCTAACCAATAACAGTAGAATGATAATTTTATACTGCTTAATCTAAACTGTTGTTATCAATATAATAATGTTTTTTTTATGTCCATATTACCGTAATGTTATAAAGTAAATACAGTGATATTACATAAAATACAGCAGTATTGTATAAATAATAGTATACTTGTTTTAGGGCTGGACAGAATGTTATACATCTTTTTTATCAGCCCCCCCCCCCCAATAGTATAAGTTACCGCTGGATAACATATTTACACTTCAATATTGATTTATATATAGAATAGCTATGTAAACAATTATATGAAAATGCCAAGAACATGTTGAATTTTAGGATGCAATTTGTGAAAGAATAACAACATTATTTGTTTATATTCTTTATAAAAGTATATGTTTCTGTGCTATATCTGACATCGTTTGGTAATTTGTTCCACAATATATTCGATTAAAAAAAACTTCGAATATGGATGTATGCTTTTGCTTGCTGCCTGCATTATATGAAATACAATTAGTTAAATCGAAATTACTTTGTGGTGTTATTAATCAATTCAGGGTAATTCCAGCTTGTAGTATATTTTTCTTAAATGTGATATTCACAGATGGAGTATGATAATTAATAAAATGTGAAAACGTACTTAGGAAGACAAAATGTATTGAAGTCGAAGTGTTTTATAATAATGCACTTATAAATTGCTTTGGTGAAATTATTAACTTGACAAATGGATTTTAGAGCTAAAAGTCAATGTCAAAGGCATATTCACTTTCTCAAATTATGTATAATTGCACAGGTTATAACTAAATAATTAAATTATAAGCTGGTTGTGGGTAATATTGTAATAATATTCTATATAATTATATCTTACATAAGAGTAATAACTTTAGGCCTAAATGTTGCGAAACGCTTCATGAATTTGTTACTAAAAACGCATGTGAATTCTGTGGTCAATAATGACGTGTTCATTGTTACCTCACACGGATCTACTAAATCATGATGACCGAAGAAGACTAAGCACAGTCTACGCAGACAATGGAAGTTTTCGTGTATGCGGTAGATATTTCGAAATTGCTCAACACTATATATAATAAGCTTGACCGTCAAAAATACGTCCCAGGCGAAAAAGGTAAATTAACATGGTTATTACATTTAAACACCACCTGAAGGGGTGACTGGTCTATGTTCAAACATGCTGAACGGTACTTGAATATTTATAATGGCCGTCGATCCATAACATAGGTATTTAAATCAAGCGGGTAGAGCTATGATGCTTTTAAATGTAACAAAACCCTCATGGCTTATACAAAAATATTTCAGGGTAGTAAGGGTTAAGCCCCTTAATATAAATCCCTTTATTTAACATTTCATCATATTCCTTTAATTAACTGCTCATAAATATGGATTTTGACACTGCAATAACATACCCGAGTATGCAATCCCATATAATTCCCGTCACCATTGTTTTTTAACTGTGAAAAACTAACAAGAGAATGAGGTCTAATCATTCCGTCCCCCGTTGTCGATCTGTCAACTTGGAAATGACACCGCCTCTCGTGAGTCTGTGTACTATTAGACGTGTAACACCATTTCCAGCAAATATCAAGTGTTGACCCAGTGCTGTTTTAACGTTGCCCCGTTGTTTGCGACGTTGTACCAACATCGGGTCAACACCTCTTGTTTGCATTGTTTGTAGTAGCTTACAGTGCCTTCCAGGAGAAGCTATCAAATCGGCGTACTTTCTCAGAGCATGACAGGATCAGCCGAGAAATCCATCGAAATCCTACGAGCTAACAGTGGAATCCGCCCTGATACTCCCAGATAGAACTTTATTGGGCGCAACGACACATCAGCTCAGTATTGAGTTAATGCTGGACCAATGTGGAGATGTTGGGCCCAGGACTGAGCCAGAGCTGGTTCAGTATCTCTTGTTAGGTAGGGTTGTATTAGGGCCCGACGATTTGTCACCAGCTCTTCCAATATTACAGGTTTTAGAATCGCGTTAGGGCGCGCAGCATCGGCTTTAAATCTATCCCGAGTTCTGCTTTGATTCCTGTAGAATTTGACAGGATTATACGATCTGTGTATCACTATGCACTGCGTGCTTAACTGCTTAGTTTTCAAGTAAGCGGTTATGTACCATACATGTATAGTTCCACAGAGCAGTACTCAGCTCATGTCATATTATTAATAACATCATAAAATTCACCCTGATATGTATCGTAACCAATGTGTCTTTTCGCCTTATTTATGCTAAAAAAAAACAGCATGCATATAATGTAATATAATATGTATCAAAAGATATTGTGCATTCATTTTTAAGCGACTGCTACACGAATTTATGTTAAACAACGACTAATCAACATGTGGGGCGACATCTTTGGAACATTTCTACGACCGTATAACCAATCAGAAAACCCCTGGGTGTCTGTTTATATAATTTGACAATGAACCGAAGCGAACTTGGCAAGTGATCTCGGAGATTCAGACTGCCTTTCCATTATTAAACAATCTACAGACGACAGTAAAGCGAAGCCTCACCGGGCTTGCGACCGATTGGCGACTGAGACGAATGGCGATTCATCTAATTATCTGTATTCATTTAGTCTGCAGTTAGTCGGAATCAGTATCCGATTCATAAATTGGTTGTTCACCTCGTTTGGCGGCGAATGAAATCGAGGTGAGCAACCAGTTTACGAACGTGATACTGAAGAAGACGGAGAACAAAATTAGACCAATCGCTATTCGTCTCAGTCGACATTCGGTCGCACGCCCGAGGAGATAGGCCTACTTTTTATCTTATATTTATAGGATACCAGTGTATTTAAGCTATATACGAGTGTATGTCACTTTGCTAAACGCATACCTGAACTATTGAACGCTCATATTCTAATTTGCCAACCGAAAATTGATCAAACACTTGGGTGTTATGATACGGCGCGTACGATGACGTAAATTCTCATGAATTCTGAGCAAGACGAGGGGGTCGTTTTCTGATAAAGGCTATCTATCACTATAACTTTTGCTATC
The DNA here is from genome assembly GCA_964017125.1 of Flabesymbios commensalis. Taxonomy (NCBI): domain Eukaryota; kingdom Metazoa; phylum Annelida; class Polychaeta; order Terebellida; family Flabelligeridae; genus Flabesymbios; species Flabesymbios commensalis. The sequence continues at coordinate 49,294,524 of OZ024904.1, forward strand.
ACCCCAACAACTGCATGGATTCCTGTCACAAACTACATCAATTACTAAGCTTACTCCTTTACTTTGGCATGTTCCTAGTTGTCATCGCTAAAGATTTTTTACACCATATGCCTGAAACATTTATAGGTTTATTAAGTAATAAAATTTTGAATGTGACAAGTCTACTTGTACGGTGGAATATATATGTCAACCTGGGATTACTACTGTATATCATAGTCAAGTGTTTGGCTGTTATAGGTGAATTATTAAAATATTATGTCACATAATCATAACAATAGAGCAAAGATATACATTCGTTTCCACCTGTAGATTGGCAACATTGGCAAAATATAATTACAATATAACACATAAACAGAAAATGATGTTCAATTTGATCATTTGTGTGGTCTTTGACATCAATCGAGTTTCCACAAAGTAAATGTACCTTTTGTATGACCTCCTAAATTTGTCTATACCAAGCAAACACGAGACATTGACCCAATGCTGGGGCAATGTTGGCCCAGCGTCTTATGGGTAGGCCTATGACTCATTTGGGTGGCACACAAGACACTGGCTGCTAGGTAAATATACGTAATTTAAATAAAAAGGACGTAATTATCCTGTTGTAGCGATCAAGCAGTTTTGATATGAAAAATGCATTTTCCATTGTATCACTTCCAGTAGAAAAGCCAAGGTATTTTTACACGCCGACTGATTTTCATGTTTCTGGGTCCATTTCCGAAGTGCTAACCTAATAATAGTGAATGTGTTGCTAACGTCCTTTATAAATAATATAGTGTGCTATTCAGAAATATTATGTTTAATAGTGTTGGAGATGAACAAAAACTCTGTTATAGATATGTTTAGTAGCCGTTGACATGCGCACTGTGTTTCTGAGATACGGATCCGATGCACGGATCTCAGCAACGGATAACGCCTACAGGAGTCTGGCTGATCCAGAATCATCCCTACTGATCCGGAATCATCCTTAAATACACGAAGAAAGCTGATAAGCGAGGAGCTATAGAGTTTATAGGCGTCACTAGAATGATAAATAAAGAGCTCTAATTTCTATCACAGCACTGTATTTCAGTCTTGAAAAGTCAAATAACAGTGAGTGCATACTTTATCAGTTCACATCATTAGTCAGCAGAAAACGTCATCTCAGGCACGAAGTCAAGGGAGACATAGACCTAGTCAGGCACAGATGAATGTGAAAGTATAGACGTGTTGCAACGATCGTGTACTGGGCATTCTCACCTTTCGATATTCCATTGGTAACCATAGTTACCAACGGCTATAATAATACTCGGCATGGTGATGACAGACTCTTTACTATGAATGATTTCACCATTTTCATCTAGTAACTGTATGTGGTCAGGGAAAATAAAAATAGTTTTTTGTATATATGTTCCACATTATAATTTATTGATTGGTAATAATTCGAAATAATATATAATTATCTGATAGTTGTTATAGTACATATTCCTTGGAAGCGTTAGATAATAATGTAAATACATTGTTCTTGAACAGTTGCTGACATTCCTAAGCCATTTTTTATCGCTGAAACAGCATTTGTGTCAAATTAAATCATCATAGTTACTTTACGATGTCTCTACTGAGACAAAAACAACCGTTTCGTAATTTGAATCTCGTTGTATAATTATTGATACTGCCTAGTTAGCTGGAGGTCCACTTGTGGGTTGGTTGCCATGATTCAAATCAGTAGTTCTGAGTCAATTTATTTCATGAATATGACACATGCAGATTAGAAGCACAGGTCTAACTGACACTTCTTTCAGCGATGAGCTAAATATCGGCTTGACGCCCTCTACTACCAACAATGATAGATACTGTGTAATATAGTTAATTTCACATTCAGTGAAATCTGCTTAATTTTTTATGCACATTTTAGGCAAAAAATGTGTTTTTGAGCCCAAAAGCAATAGCTGGAAAAGGGTGATGACGTATTTATACTGTCGCCATTTAGCACAATAAGCGGTTGCGCATTGTGGTTGCGCATTTTTTTTTATGATTCATAATAACGACATCTTCCACAACAAAAATGTTCTGCATTTACTCATCCTGTAATATAGTGTTGATAAATAATAATGTATTGTTGAGAGCGTGGAGAGAATAATATTATTTCGTCAGTCTGAAAGATAAAAAATTGTTGTCAATTGCAAATACATATTATTTATGACTTTCAACCATTTGATTTTGCGGACACGGCATCAAGACATAACTTCCATTGCATAAGAGTTTTGTGGTTTAAAGCCCCATTCATTCATTCATTCATTCATTCATTCATTCATTCATTCATTCATTCATTCATTCATTCATTCATTCATTCATTCATTCATTCATTCAATTATTCATTTATTCACTCATTCATTCATTCATTCATTCATCTCGTTCGTTCGTTCGTTCGTTCGTTCGTTCATTCGTTCGTTTGTTCGTTCGTTCGTTCGTTCGTTCGTTCGTTCGTTCGTTCGTTCGTTCGTTCGTTCGTTCGTTCGTTCGTTCGTTCGTTCGTTCGTTCGTTCGCTCGTTCGCTCGTTCGTTCGTTCGTTCGTTCGTTCGCTCGTTCGTTCGTTCGTTCGTTCGTTTGTTTGTTCGTTCGTTCGTTCGTTCGTTCGTTCGTTCGTTTGTTCGCTTGTTTGTTTGTTTGTTTGTTTGTTTGTTTGTTTGTTTGTTTGTTTGTTTGTTTGTTTGTTTGTTTGTTTGTTTGTTTGTTTGTTTGTTTGTTTGTTTGTTTGTTTGTTTGTTTATCATTCAAATGATTCATTCATTCCAGGCTGGAACTCATTCTTAAGATATGAAATGAATTTAATTTTTTTAACAGAAATACCTTTGGCCTACACCAATGAAAAAGTAAAGGTTATCGTAAAGGCGCTGCCAAGGAATTTCATAGAGTGAGAACATTCTGAGGGGATGTGAGACTGCAATCTTACATGTTCGCCCACACCTCCCCCTGGCTGCCTAGCGTCACAACTTGCTGTCTGCAGTTGGCTGCCCAATGAGAGCCACGTCACGCGTGAAATTGTGGGATTAGCAACAGTAGCTTCCGGATGGCCTGAGACTGGAGGATTCCGCCAGAAGAGGCGCTCTAGTCGCGGGATTAAGACGCGCGAGGGCCTAATTATCAGGCCGAGCTGCGCGCGCAGACGCCTTAACGCCAGGCGATAATTGGGTAAGAAAGGCACCCTTTTCGTGACAGAACCCTCAGGCAAAGTGTTATTTAGTTTTAAATTAGATTTATTTTATCAAATATTATGTCATGTTATCAGCAATGCAAGATGTAATGATGCAACTCAGGATAATACTCAACATGTTGAAGCCAAAATGGCCTCCTAAACCAGTGATAATAACATAGCACAAGTCACCCTACAAAAGTTAGCATCAGGCTCTCGTGTGTCAGATTATACAGATGTGGAAACACCCGCGTTCTACACGATTCATTTCATATAATAATTGTCAAGGATTAGCTTGATTTATCAAGTGCTCAGATTATATTCCAAGACAGAATAATCTATCAAAAGATTTTCAAGCCGGAGGTGTTTACTCCATGTGCAAATAAGTTGAGACAGACATTGTTTTGGTGATTGGTGTAAACGAAACATAATTTTTTGAAGAACTTTTTTTCCATTGTAGAAGTTTAATTGCGCCAGTCGAGCTATACATCGAGGGGCAGTAAGACAAATTACTAATATAATTAATGAGATAGCAAAGTTCAGGATATAGTCATGATCAGATAATTTGCAACCTTTAGGCCCAAAGCAAACTATTTCAAAAGTAAACATCATTTTTGTTATGCTAATGAATGTTGAGTCTCAATAGAAGTCAAACTAAAAAAGTGATCAAAATAAAAATGGCGATCCCTACCTATTAAAGCTAGACGCCCTTTTGTATGTTTTCACTTTAACAAATTTTCCACTGAGTCTACATAACTTATTTTGATAACATTTTCACCCTTCAGCCATTAAGACTGTGAGGTATAGTGATCACCAGAGGTGGGCGGTCGGTCGAGCGGGCGGTCGTGCGGGCGGTCGGGCGGGTGGCCGGGCGGGCGGATGGTCAGAAATTCAGCTCTTACTAAACTGATGAATTTTGTTTATTTTTTACAGACATGACCTATGTGCCTGGGTAATTCATCCCATAATTTTTTTTACACCAAGCCATAAGCGGCCATTTTCCAAGATGGCCGCCTAAAAAGCTTTTGGGCACGATAACTTATGAACCGCTCGCTGGATTGCATTCAAATTTGGCATGGTTGTTCTCTAGGTATGGACGCCTTTATGCACAACTGAGCCAACCCCAAAAAAGATAAATGCAGTTAAAGTTTAGGGTGTTCTGTAAATTCGAGAAATAAAATTCAGGAAGCGTCCATTTGCAACATCAACCATTGCCACCTCCCCAATATAGCGGCCGTACTGCCATCTGCCGGTATCTTCAGATGTCAACCTAGCAGCCCAAAACGTGCTCTGGTCTAGTTGTGCATTAATCAAAATGGCCATTTTGATTTATACACAACTGAACCAACCCACACTTATACATGATACATCTTTTACAGATAAACGCATACATTTATGTAGCCTACTGAACATCTTTTTCAAATAATTTTACTGTCATAGGGGCAGGAGTTGGCCGTTGTGAGGGTCAACTCAATAAGGTCAAATAATAATTCCGTTACCGATTACACTGCATTCCCCAAAAGTGTAGGTAAGTGATTTTTAAGCAATATGAAAACAATCCAGCAAACGTTTCCGAGATATCGTCGGGAAATTGAAGTCAATAATCAACTGAAAATGGTAAAAAATTGGGTCAAAGTTCATAACCCTCAAAAGGCACATCTAAGGGATGTGTGTATGCAATATGAAAGCAATCCGGCTAACGCTTTCCGAGATATCGTCCGGAAACGAAACACGGTCGCACGGCCAGATATGGTGATGACATCATCCCCCGCCCTTCCTTCGTGGGCGAAGGATACAAACTGTTCATATAAAAATACAAGCTAAAAAAACAAATTGGAATAGGACGGTCTAGGGGGCGGGGGGGGGGAGGGATTGAAATAGGGTCGGTCGTGTAAACGGAAAGAAAAGTATTAACATTTTAATTAATATTTTATATTGAATGATGCCACATGATTATAAAAGAATATCAGTGCTTCTACTCACAATTATTATTATAATTAATTTAGAATGTATTCAAATGTTATTGCAAAAATATGCAGAAAAAAATGCGAGAAAATTATTTGAACACTGTTATTGCGATAATGTAGCATTAGGCCTACTTAGAGCAGAAGTTTGAACATGATAACTTGATGCATTGTTTTAATAGTATATCGCGATGAAAAGTTTATGTCAAGCTTTGTACGGCATGTAACCACAAATTTTCTGAAATCGTAATCATGTTGACAGCCGTTTAGATATATTATAAAATACCAGTTTGTTTATGTATTTATATTTAATATCTTGGAGCATGACAGTATTTTAGCGCAGATGTCTGAAACGATCGTAAACATATAATTATTTATTTGCACTTTATTTTTCAATTTTTCACGAAGTTGTATAAAATTGCGCAGATTCAGATAAAACATGTTTTTATTACATTGTTGTTACAATAATATTAATGATACGTCGCCATTTAAAGCCTTTCCGTCGCCCTTTAGTGCCTCTCCATCGTCATTTACGCATCTCCATTTCCTTTGACACCTTTTCCTCGCCCTTAAATGCATATCATGCATCACCATTTAACGCTTCATGATCGCCTTTAAGCACCTCCTCATCGCATTTACCGCCTTTTCTGGGGGTGGTGTGGGTTGGCTCTGTTGTACATAGAGGCGTCCGTATGTCTTATGATCTGATTAACTTTTGGGATGAATCCATTAAAAACAGAATGGCTGCCGCAGCCACAAAAAAATTGACATGGTGGTAGTGGGGATCATTGTTTTCCCATTATTTCTTGATATTGATGGACAGAGCATACGGCTGAGGGGTCCTGCCATCAATTGATGGTTATTTTTTTTATTTTGAAGTGATTCTCCAAATAATTACGTTATTCTTGTATGAATTAGATGACCGTTATTATAAAAAAATCAGTGCCACGCGCAAGTAATTCAAAATCTTCGACCATGATAGCGTGACATGAGATGATTGGTTCAAAACGTCATTAGAAAAAAATAATCACAAGGGGTTTCAGATGTCACTATGCTGATGCTCCTCTCTCATTTAAACAAGAGACAATACATCATCTTCAAAGAAGATTATAGTTTTTTTCAGCTTGTAGAGTTAGAAAGAAAATATGATTGGTTAAATTTAAAAAAAATTAAAAACGCAGATCAGTTCTAAATTGTGACTGGTTGATGCAAATTAAATGTTATTGCTAGACTCATGCAAGTCCAAATATACATCCCTGGAAAAGGGTCTCCATTAGTAACATTGTGGATAATTGACGACGATCGTGATATTGGCACAATATGCAGCCGCCTGAGAGACTGAAGTGTTTATCTCTACCGCTTATATGAGGGATACTGTGTATAACAGTTTAAATCATCATTTTTAAAACCGTAAGTTTTAACATATCTAGTACTTATTTTACAATAGAAGACAGAAGAATATATCTTCGATGCAGGCACATAATAATTTGTGATGCTTTGCACTTCAGTCGTTACCACGACACATACATGATACATGTTTGCTTCCTACATATGATAATTATACTATTTACCATGTTTTCAGTTCAATCAGATAAGCGATCAGAATAAATTTCAATAAAATATAGTGTATTTTATATGGTTGTACAAAGAAAAAACAGCCAGTGAGCAAAATGCATTTATGGCTCAAATATTGTTCAATAAACAAAGCCCCTGTACCCAGAGTATTATTGATGATGGATGCAAACTGAGCAGTGTTTATCCTTGTGAAGTACTGCTGCTGGTCCAACATTCATTGTATATTGGGAAATGGTTTTAAATGGTGGCCAGCATTAAGCCATGGCTGGGCGAATATCTTGTGGTACAGCAGGGTGTGCCTGCGACTGTTCTTCTCAAGATTCAGCAGGATGAAACTGGCGGTTTCAAGTAAGCCTAACAGAGTCCGTCTAGATCCAGAAGATTATTAGACCCGTCAGACTCCCCTCCATATACTGCTGGATGAGGGTGCTGAATGAGAAGAGGCATTCGGGCAGCCAATAGACCGTCCCCTGCTTCTGGTTTGGAAAGGCAAACGACGGTAAATGATAACTCGAAAAATAAGCAGTTACTGTTGTTTTTCCTTTAGATTGCAGTGCAACGGCAACGACAAACAGCAGTAGCTGCTTACTTCAAAAGTAAGCTGTTACTGTTGTTTGTCTATATGGGTTGCAGTGCTTCTAATTTGAAAAGACAACTGCTGTATTTAAAAAATAAAAAGTTATTGCAGCTTGCTTTGTATTGCAGTGATTCTGGTTTAAATGTAAAAATGCCAAAGTACAGTACTTGAAAAGTAAACAGTTTCTGCTAATTGTGTTTACTTTGCAGTTATGGTTTGTAAATATTGAGCAATACAATACAACATACAGATGGTCAAGTTATCCGCATCGAACCAATGTGGGTAAGCTTGAACATGATAAATATACTAAAGATGAGTGAAAGTTGTTATGTCAAATCTGCCATCTGAAATTTCCAAATAGATCTCATCTGAAATACGTTGGTTAAATGTTGGACAAGTGAATGAAAAGCGTGTGTAGGCCTACAGGGGTGAGTAAATAGTTGCATGACAATAATCAATGATTGCTATCTGGAGCTGTATATTTTGACATATTGGCTGACATATAAAGGCAAATCAAGCCATTTAATCACCTGATTCGATGGCGGACTTTGAGCTATTTAGATTGACTTTTCCAACAGGTGACCAAAATCTAATGTCTTTACTAGGACCATTCTCTACAGGATTTGTACTACATAGCAAATAATATTATGGGTTATTTTTGTATACGGATATTGTACCTGAATTGAACTAGCTCTCTATAATCGTCAAGCTCTCTGCAATTAACTAATTCAGTGAGTAGTACAGCTTAATTGTTTTCTAATTGCTTTGTAACTTACAACATGGTCATTTGGCTCTGAAAAGTACTAAATCTCCAATATAGCACCAATTGACAATTTTAAGATGTCTAGTTTTCATTTATTTAAATCTGGAAATTGCAGTAACACCAGCAATGTCAATTTCAAATGAATTAAAAATGTCGAAGCATCATGTTGTTGGAATTAAATAGAACCTATGAGCCGCAAAATAATCAGATTTTGGCTGCAAAAGGCAAACTCTCTAAAATGATCAAGAACGAACTACTTGAAAATTAATGAACAATCGATCAGCTTAATGCGATGCCCTAAAGTTGGGTCGATTTGAATCTGATTTTGCTTATTTCATAAGTTTAACTAAACAAACAGTCTGTCAAAGACAGCAAACCTCCGCCGAAATTAATGATAGTTCTCCGGGTTTCAGATCTGTATCGTAATACGAATTATCCTTGAAATTTAACGAATACATCCTTGCCCCGTGACACTCATCTGATAAAAAATGCATGCAAATCCGTGCGTTTGGGATCGGATCCGGATTATAATTCAGATCGTGATCCGGATAATCTCCAAAATCTCAACGATTGTTGGTTGGCGCGAGATACACCTCTGATAAAAAAGTCATGTAAATCCTTGAGTAAGTTTTGAAGTAATCCGACGAACAGACAGACAGACAGATATATCAACAAACAACACCAAAACATAACGTACGTGGCTGAAGTAGCAATTTGTCAATAATCAGTGGCGCTACCTAGTGAATGAAACCTATAATAATTGTATGCCTATAGCAAACTAAATACAAGTTGACGTTAAATGTTTGAAATATACTCAATAATTAATGATTTGATGTAGGCCTATATTGGTGATTTAATACCTTTTTTTATTCGGAAGGCTATCATGCTATGAAACACAAGACATTTTATTATAGGCCCTACATTAATGTATTGGTGTAATAATCCTTGTTCTTTGACATGGACGTACGTCGGATGACGATTGAACCAATATTTCACCAGAGTATTGTTTTTTCTTGAGAAAAAATAAGATTTTTAGGATGTGCTGCGATGTGAATGTTAGATTGGAGAACAAAAGAAAGACGCTCAGCTATAGCAAATAGTTGGCTCATCATTGGGCAGTGCTCAAACTGCGTTGGCCCAACGATGTCTTAGACTGGCTTGAGATAAGATTGGTTAAGCTCAGGGAGTATCTGGGGTGTTAGGGGGTGGGGGCAGATCTCTTTCTATGAATCAGGTGGCCCCAAGGGGGAGTCACGTCCTTTGCTGTTGATACCTCAGCATTGGCGAGTCCGGCCCCTGGCTGGTTAGTCTGCCCTGTCTTTCCTGCACGCTCCCCTTTCTGCCCTCAGCCCTTCCTCGGTCCCCAATTCCTATTCCCATCTCTCGTGCGTGGATACATAGATCCCCCTGCTCCACCCCTGTATCCAACATGGTCGGGAAGGAAGAGAAATCTTTCGGTGTTCACTCTCCCCACTCTCTTTCTCTCTCCTCCTATGTCCCCACCAGCATCAGCCCTGCTACTGCCGGCCCTCATCTAGCGGTCATCGTAAAGCGTTCAATTAACCGTAATGGGAAATTCAATTCTGGCGAACAGGCAACCTGTAATCCCGATTGATCCTCGCTGGAACCAAGTTATTTTTGTTGCGGGCCAGCTCGGAGGCTGTAATTCCGGGGGCTTAGGCTGGAGCGGGCGCACGGCTCCCTCTCCTTCCCCCCGGCCCTGATTGAGAGCTTCCACTTTGCACATCAATTTTCAATAAATTCCGCCCTGCCTGGCGCGCCAGACAGCACTGCATTCAGTACCAGAGATCCACCGCCAACTGGCTGCCATGGGCGGTCTGGCAGGGCCGTGATGGCTAAGTGGGCTACCACGGGTGGGCTGGTGGGTCAAAAATCAGTGCAGTGCTCTGCGCACAGAATGGGACTACAGCTTCTGCTGCAGACCCGTGCTGTGTACGGGCCTTGACATAAATGACTGGTCTTTGCCAGCCGTACTGGCTTGACATTAGTGGCTCGCATTTGTCAGCAGCCTATCCATGATCTCTCGGGAAGCAGGACATAGCCTACCCTGCAGAAAAACGATGTTGTACAGTATGTGTTCTATATACGCAGTAGTTTGACTGAGTGAAAGTGATTTACGCAATTACACATGAACCATAATACCCAATGAAATATAGTGCTTAACAACACAGATATAATAATTATGAATTAATATTGTTTCATTTCACATAGACAAATACGTCTAACTATAACAAAAGGGTATGCATGAACAGCATTAGCATCAAATACTGTCATCTGCCTGGTCAGTTAACGTTTTTGGTTACTGATGTAAATACAGTACTTTTTGTATTAAATCCTTCATAATTAGTTGATTGGCTGAGTCATAAATTACATAAATTTTGTCATTCATGTTGTCAACTTTATTTTGTTTAATTAGCGAACCGCTAATAGAGTCTAATGACAAAATTGCAAAGCGACTAAGCAGAAATCACATTTTTATACTCAATGAGAAAAAAAATCTATATATTTACTTTTTAGTATAATTATATCTGAAATGATGTTATAGGTATCATGTAGCATTCTGACAATCATCTGATGACACTCAAGTAAATAGTGTAAATAGTGTAAATAGTAAATATTTTTTTCCAATTCACATGTACAGCTGATCAGGGTAGGGTGGCCGAGGATAATTATGTACATATACAAGAATGTTAATTTGTTAAAATCATATGACAATATCCATGGTATGACAAACAACTAAAATCATGTTAAGTGGCTTTGCCATAATAAAAACTGGGTATTTCGGTAATATAAATGGCTACTACTTAAAATAAAATTAAAAGGCATTGCCAAGATAACATGGGTGTCTATCATTTTGTTTCCCGCACCAAAACCAGATATAAAATAGCTACTATGTATAACATACTAATTATATATTGTACCAAAAAAGACACTCTGGAAAGCGTAGAAAGCAAAAATATATACCAGTGCATAATTATGCTACATTAACTGGAGTATGAAATAAGACAAGGGTAAAAATTATATGGTATTTTTAAAAACCAAATATAATATAAAGCAGTACAATAAATGTGGCAATCCGCGAAACAGGTAGCTACGAGCCATTTGACCATGCAAGCACAGTCGCTATGAGCTCGTAGATTCCCTGATATTAACCTGTTAACTTAACAACTAGTAACAGTAATAATGGCGGTTAATAATTATTTGTGCAATTCACACTGGACATGGCCCTCGCACAAAAAACATTACATCATATTTTAATTCACTATATTGTTTATTTCATACTTTTTTCAATCACGACCTTGTTAGTACCACATACTCGGAGTTACAAGAAAAACATTCCCGACCTCATAGAGACAATCAGTTGACTTTGCAACTCTGGCAACCATAAGGCCCCACCTCGTCTGATAACAAAGGCGACGGAAACGTCCTCAACCAGCCCTAAAAAGCCAAATAATAAATCCGAGAGCAACAGCCGTCCTGATATGTGGTAATACCTTACTCTAATGAGCTTTCGTACGAAATCTGCTCACGCTCCGTACTACAGTGACGAAGCCACCAGTGGCATCCATTCGTCCGGTCAGACGCCAGGTTAACGAAGACACCAGTGGCATCCATTCGTCCGGTCAGACACCTGGTTACCGAAGACACCAGTGGCATCCATTCGTCCGGTCAGACACCTGGTTAACGAAGACACCAGTGGCATCCATTCGTCCGGTCAGACACCTGGTTAAGTAATACCAAAGTCAAATCATGAAAGCATGATAATATGGATAATATAGCGACAGGTGACTTGTGATTTATTAAACTCAGTGTTTTTACCAATTAATTTGTTTAAAACAACCATAGATAAATTGCGCTGGTGACTTCACCACTGGTTATGTCTCTAGATGTCATAATTCTTAGAAACATTTCATTTGTCGGCTGTATATTGATAGTTGCGGTTACGGAGGTAAACAAGATTTCGCGTTTATTATTCATATCGTTATACAGTGGAGAAGAGGATGTATTTCGTCGTCAATTTCGTTTGATTCACACCTTGTGCATATTCGCTGATTTATTGGAGTGATTGGATTATTGTATCGTCCTCTTTCTATATTTAGATCATGTGAGCTCATTCAATATCTCGTCATTGATGTTATGAGATGGTTCCCCCTTGTGTGTAAGATATATTGTTCAACACAGAAATATACTTTTACTAATACATATGTGCGCAGCTTACTCGAACTCTCAATATCTTTTCTCCACTGTTGTGTAAATATTCTAACAATTGATTCTTTAAATAAAAGCACGAATTTATTTGTATCCCCAATATTCTGCGATTCCCAAATTTGATCAAGCCCGGCTCGTTCGAGGACAAAGCGAATACGGAACACCAATTCGTGAAGCCAATGCTATCTAGCTCAAGTAGCTTATTGTAGGCATTTCTGACTGGATGGCTCTGAGATAGTTTTAGAATTCTACACCAATATTTTACGGCTTTTATGTGTACACGATTATTTAAAATTAATACTGAATAGCTTTATATTTGTGACAGACCCAGAAACGGCTGATTGTAAATTTGTAAAATATATTTACAATTATTTATTTTTTATATGTATGTAATTTTACAAAGTGTTTCATCTTTAAATATCTAGAAGGCATCTTAAAAATATTGCAACGTGAGGCCATTTATACAATTGCCACGCCCAGGCGATTTAGGTCTATTTCAAACACAATGATGCCCATTCACTAAGGTAGCGCGTTCACACACATGCCTGAAAACCTGATGACGGCTTGTGACTCGTGGTCATCGATGGCGATGTTTACATACTTAATTGATGCAATTGATGGTGGTTCTAACTCTTAATTTCCGGAGGGTGGAGTGTTGAAAATGTCTGACCGTGTGCGTTGTGTTTAAGATTAGGCACAAACTACATCTCCCGACATAGGAGTGATTGAATGAGAGGTTTACAGGCGAAATAGCAAATGATCTGGGGGTCACAGAAGAGAAGCAATGGGGTTTACGAAGATATACGAAATATATTTACATAGAAACGACATCACAAACAAATCCGCCCGTAGAATTTAAAACAATGAAAAAATCCGCAAAATACGGGAAAGAAATGTAGAATGGACAATCCTGGCTATCAAGACAACATATATAGTTTCAAATAATTATACGCTATAAAAAGAAGGCCGTGCTTAGGCAAAATATCTGGGTTTTATATTTTTAATCAATATTATATTTTAGGAGTTTAAGTTTCATCATTTGTTATCACTTTATCACATTTTAATTGTAAATCAAGTATGTATATAACAATACGTTTATAAATTAAATTAAATAATTGGCCCAAATATGATATTCTACCCCCCGCCCCCACTGACCAATGCAAGATTGGCTCAGATTGTCACACGAAGAAATCAGGCTGAGCCAATATTTCATTGGTCGGAGGTAGATACCATACTAGATAAGCTATTAAACATGTTATTCCACAAAGTACCAGTGTGAAAAGCCTAAACCTGGGATGTTCACATCGATCATTTAAACATAATTATTTTTGTTGCTGAGATACACATAACTAGTTTTGGTTTTAATTTATTCAATAATTTATAATACGCATCAGGCACAGGGGAAGACATTATTAATGTAGTACAGAAATTAGCAATTTAAATTGCTGATTAAGATACACAAAATGCTCACGCAACATATTATAATTTAAATTAATGGGCTATATAAACAAATATAATTAGGTATGATATAAGATATTAGCTACTATGGCTATGATGCCTGTGGAATATATACTGGGCCAGCGCTGGATGTATGTCCCAGATGTCGGCCAGCCATATGACCACCAACTGTTACTGTGGCAAAGAATCACGTAAGCCCTACATGCTCTTCCCCGCTGGCCAGTTTAACCTGCATTTCATGCACAAAGAATGCTCATCCCATCACCTGGCTTTGAGCCTCCGGGAGTGTATTCATTGCGTTGATATTCAATTGAAATGATGTCGCCATGGCTAACGGCTCAATTTAGCCGGACAATAGAACAACGCTGGGTTTTCTAAATCGCAGTATGCATTATCTGGTGGACAATACACATAAGGGATATTTTAGCCACCGGGTTAATTTAAGATGCAATCCTGTTAATTACTGTGTAGGATATTATGCATAGGAGTTACTTTGTAGTTTACAATTACATATTATAAAAATTGCTTCCGTCATTGAAAACAAAGCACGTAAATGATATATTTATTCAGTTAGTTAGTTAGCTATGCCTACACCTGCATGATAAATCCACCTCTAACCATAACAATAATAATCTTGTCCGCTCACGAAACTCTTTTGATATCTAATCAATTAGATGTGAATAGAGAGGAAGTATTAGTGAAATATACCCCGAGGATGTTGTGTAAGACTCGATAACACCATCGTTATAGACTATTATAAAAGCTTGGCTACAGTGATGATGGATTAATACTCGTACTATGAAGTTGGTGGAGGCGAGAAGGACAGAAGACAAGAATACAGCAGCCACTATCACAAGCCTTGTTGTATTGGTTAGTTGATTTTCAAACGTTGTTAATATAATATTATTTTAAACTTATTACCGTCATTATGCATTGTATCTTTATATTACAACAAATATAGCAATGACTGGTATCGTGGATTTTAATCTTGCTGTAGATTAATTAAGATTAATAGTGGTAACTGCTTCAAAGACCTGCTTGTGTACGTATGCAATACGTACGATAATAAGCTTTTGCATAAAAAAAACCCAGTATAATTTATAATTTAGATTTTCTACAGCTTTTGTCTTGTGTGATTATATATAATAAATATTTGACAGATATCGATGTCATCACTAACTTTCCAAAAACGTTTTTTCAATGAGATTTGTCTTATCGGGATACGTTGGGACATTAATTGTTCATCCCCAACTGTGCCCTAATGTTCTGTCGGCGATTCTGTATCCGGTGCTGCCCAGCATTAAGACAAAACTTATAATAATAGTAATATTGACATTATTCAGTAGCGTGTGAAAATTAGAAATTATTTTACGATGACGTAGCACAAATTACAATAGGATGTCAAGTACTAGTTATAATTATTATTTGCAACGAGTGATTTTGCATGGGTTTTCAAAACGGCGGCTCTGCTCAATTTAGTGTGACCGATGAGGAGGCGTTTCTTCATACGTAATATCAATCAATGAAATCACGTGAACACGATGACTAATGAGCTTCAATTAAATTCAGTTTATTCAGTGTACAAGATACAATATTAATAACAGTTTGATAACATAATTATACAAATAACATAACAAGATATAAATGGGTACAAAATATTAAATAATAATATCACTGGAATATAAAAAAGTAATTGTACACCTGGGAGAGAAGCTAACATGATCTATTGGAGCCTTTGCAGGGTGGGGGCCCTAGGGTGGTGGTTAGCACCGCTGCCTTCCACGCCAGAGTTTGGTGTTCGGTTCCCGGTCTCGGCGGTTTGAAAGAAACAAAAATGTTTCTTCCCCATCCACGTGTGAAAGTCAGTATTGTGGGGAGCCTCCGTGACCGCGAGGTAGCGTGCTCGGCCTCAGACCGCCAGGGCTCGAGTTTCGAATCCCGTGATACATAATTTAAAAAATATTAAAATACAATGTATTCCCACATAGTTACTGCTGCTTGAAGACGTTTGTACGCCATTTACATAGTCATTTGCAAAAGGCGCTTCAGCATTTTTCACAAAGTCGCCTAGATGCAAAGCAACTGGTTCTAATGAATTAGCAATTTAGCAGTATGTTTTGTACCTTATATTTAAAATAGTACCTTAGCTAACATAACTGATGTTTAGCGACTACTGATTATATACTATGTGATAAAATGTATTTCCACATAATTACTGCTGTTTTAATCTTGTCAACTCGTATAAAGTAATATAATATTAAATCGAAGTAAGTATTAATCTTGATGTAGAAACTACTTAGTACTACAATAAAAAATACTGCTGCTTACTTAACTGTCAAGGCTATTTTACACAATCCGCGATAACTGTACTTAGAAAGACAAAAACTTTGCCCTATATTAACCCTTTCAGCGCCGGGATCATCTTTATACGTCAAAAACTGACATCGTCTGCAGACGTCAGATTCTGGCGTATAAAGACGGTCCTCGCAATAATAGAATCAAAATATTTCTAATGGCCGTAGATCCATAAAAATAAGTATTCAAAATAGGCGGAAAGAGCTAACTAAGACATTTATGATTATTTCAAATTAAAAAAACCTCTCTGGTCTCCATGGTTTGTGCAAAAATATTTCAGCGTTGTAAGGGCTAAGCCCAATTACACGGTCTACACTAAATGGCTCCGGATTAATTTTAGGCCAGCGTCGTCAATGTTTTTACTGGATAAAAATTCACTTTTTTTCAATGTGATATTATCGCGCTATGAAGCTTTTCATCGCGTGGCGCTAAGTATTGGATTCTGGTGCAATACGTTTCATCGCGCCATTTACAGTTCTCCCGGACTGTGTAAAATGACATTAAGGCAGATGTTCGATGATGGTCAGATGACGCTTTGAATATTATTAAATAAGGCGTTCCACCACGCAAAAAAAAAACGAGTGTGGTAGCATCAGTTTGACATTCGTTGCTCATGTGTCTGGTGCAATTACGTCACGATAGGCTTCCAATGAAAATCGATAGTATTGATAATAGCGTACCCTATCGCAGAGACATGACAATTTAACGCACATTATTATGGAGTTGCATGGGGTCGGTAGATGGTGTATCTTAGACTATTCTGAGTCGTATCTACAGTGATAACTCCATCTACGTCGCCAACATTAATTAAAGCTAGCATATACGAGTGTGTTTTTTCGCATGCGCGCCCCACGTTTTTAGCATGCGCGCCCCAAGATTGCTGCGATTTCTACATGAAATATAGAAAGGTGCATGTCAGTGACACTGGAAGTGTTCAAGTCACAGGCATGCCCTTGGGAACCAGATGCATGCTCAAATCATCTGATCATATCTTGTCACTCGCATGCTTGAACCACACGCTGGCCCAACATTACTCATAGTCAGGACCATATTCACCATAAGGTCCCGTGCGAATTTGTGTATGATGCTTGGCTGACTTTGGGATAGAGCATTACAAAATATCCAGAATGTATGATTATGAGCACGCTAACGTTTGTTGACTTCATTTGGTATATTGGTTACCTGATTCCACTATATCAAGTTAGAATAACCCTACATTGTTGCATGAAGGACTTATGAGGTCAAAAGAACGGTTGGGGTAGGCTACTCTCACAAGTATTATTTTTTCGACCCTATGTAATAACATAATCCTCATGTGTATAGTTATGAACATCTTTGATACTACTCTTCCTACATTTTTTAATTGAAGACATTCAGGACGAAACATACGTGAAGTATTTATTTTTTTACACACACCCTTAGAGCGCTGCAATTCGATATTTATGAAAAAAATTACACAGCTCGAGCACTGGTCGAACGTGTTTTAAAGACATTATTCACCTCCAGGTGGCAAACAAATTTGTCTTTGTCAGTAATGTGTTGTAGATTGTCTGGGAGCACAGTCATGCTGATATACTTAGATTGTTAGCAATATTTCAGTTATTTAGAAGAAGTGTCAATGTTCCGTAAATCAGCTATTACTCTGAGACATCATATAAGGTCTGATGGTAGCATAATGGTTATAAGGCATACACCATTAAAACATTTTTTTATATCAGAGGATGTATAATGCACCAATACATGGAAGAAACAGTACTAGATTCGCCTACACCCTTACACCACTGATCTCTTGAAGACTAACTCCTATTAGCGGAGTAATATTAACTTTTAGGGAGGAAAAATTGAGGACAGAGACCAAATTGCCATAGAGCTTCCAAATGTCCCACTAAAGCTTTTTAGAAAGTCCCCCCCCCGACTTGCCCAGGGGTGGAAGGCACCTAATTTGCATAATTCCAAGATGGCCGCCACCGAAAAGACCAGGACCATAACATTCGAACTAAAAGAGCCAGAAACACGTTTAATATATCTAATCCCATCAATTTGAGGTTGGGGAATTCATTTTAAAAGTGTCAATAATGTAATTTGTGGTTTATAATATGCCAATGTATTGTATAAAATGGGATTTATTTGGCTGTCAATCACCAGGCTGTGTCTACTTACACCGAAGTTCTCCATGTCATCAAAGACGGGTAGGCCTACAATTAGTATAATATACACATGGGTGCACATACACGACCTTCCTTTCAGCATTTGCACGTAGCGGTCATGTACCCCATTTTACAGCTAGGTCGAAATACCAGGTCAGGCAGTCTTTTTTTTTTTTTGGGGGGGGGGGAGATGAATTTTCAGAACCCACTGGAAAAAGTACATCAGCTCGCATCTCCCAACCTCACTGTGTACAATCAAGTTGCTGTTCATTTCCACGACACTTTTGAATCAGCAGATATACCTTCATACTATGCTGCTTAACTGAACCTGTTGTGGGAGGCAGGGTGGCAAGATTCATAACTTTTTCCAAAGACTGCTTGGAAGTCTTATGCTTGATTTTGGGGAAAATCGGACAGTATGTAGTGAGGGCAACTTCTTAGCACCATACCAGGCAAAGAAGAAGCGAGCAAAACATGAGATCCTTAAACACGCCCAGAGAAGCTTGCTGTTTGCCAATATTTACACTTTGGCTCTGATCCACCAGGTTGAGGACGAATTAGTGTGATTTGGACCCCCGGTGTCAAGCTTAACATCTACATCCTTGCAGACAAACATTAACACCAGGATCGACATGACTGTATTCAAGTGATGTGCTAATGGTTAAATTATCAGCCTCAGCTTGGTGGGTCATAATTCTCCAACTGCATTCAACTCTTCTGAAACCAGAGTGATCAGTGACGTCTTGATATGTACATTCTCAATACTCCCCTCTTGAGTGGTAGTTGTGCTATTCAATGGTGATACTGCTATGTCCGCAGACGTATCTTTACTGGCTCTCTTGTTTTTTTTTGATTACCTGGTACTAAACTTCTGAGAACCGTATTCATCAAAGACAATAATGACAAAGCTATTTTGGAAATGTGTTCAATGTACAGCACTGTATCAAATCTGCATACGAACAGAGTGTATTCCACACAACAGCATGTAGAAGATGACTTCTGTCGATGACTGTAGGAACAGAGCCTTGATGAGGCAACTAAGTTGGAATCAAGGATGCGATTTAAAACTGCCATTGCTGTTTTACTCATGAAGACTACATCCAAGAGGGAAGGAGCACGAAATTGACAAATTCATATTGTTGCAAGTCATTGCTGGCTAGATGAACAGCACAAGTCCTGTTGAACATCTGCTGCTCATTGACAACCAGCTAGTCGTCCATTCAGTACTTTAATAGTGGATCGCATGGCTGATAATAGCAAACTTTTCTATTTATTTGTAGTTTCAAATCTGCAAAGTTTTTCCTTATCATCTCTTTGGGCTGTTGTGACCCAACCGAGACAGCTTTGTCACACTCCATACTGCTATCTGCCTCAACTCCGGTTAATGTGCATACGAGCTTGTCAGTATATTCTAATGGAATCTGAACTATCCACACAAGTGATTCTGATCAGTTCCATCTTGAGTTACTCTAGCCTGCTTCAGCTAGGCATGATCCTTGTGCAGTGATGTTTTGCAATGAGTAATTCACCCAGAGCTTCCCACATGGGTATACACAATAGTTCAGCCCGTACCCACTGTCCGAGAGTACAATTACTGATTTGCCTACCTCTTGTAAGTCCAACAGTATCGCCCTCCTCAAAACTTGCTCAATAGTCATGTCTGAACAGACCAAAACTCCAGATCAAACTCCACACCGAAACTTACTTGCGCAGCGGAATGTAAATTAGGAATTCTCAGAAAATGTCTTGAAGTCTTCAGATGGCATCTCTTAGTCCAGATCTCCCATAGTTTGCAGATATACTTGAGATGACGTTGCGTACTATTATATAGTCGCCCTGTAGTATGGAAGCTGGTTGCGCTTGAGCAATGGCATGTAGATGAAGAGCAAAGTTACCACTGCGCTCAGCACGTACAAACTGCTGCATTAATACTATTTGTTCAACATACTGTGTCCACAACTTGGCAATCCTACTCTGGCAATTGACTATCTGGTACTGCTGATTCGAGACATTCGTGAGTGATTGTACTTCAGGTTTCAGTATTGCATCATTAACCCTTTTCTCTTCAGTGGTCATTTCAGACCAAATTTTATTCAGTGCTGGTTCATCAATACTGTCCCGTAAACCTGTTGTCTCTAAAATAATATTGATTATGGCCTGCGCAGTGTTTGAAGCAGCAGGGCACGTGAGTATGCATGACCGTCAAACATATGGTTAACACATTATGATAATATTGACTAATATTACTCCACTATAATATACTGATGCATATTTAACGTACTTCTGACTTCATACACCCTCAAGGTGACAGGTGATAGTTTCGAGTAAGACACATAGGTAAATCAAATGCATGTTGCGGCAAATCCAACAAACACAATATACAATGCCCATATCCATACAACTACACATGGAAATATTACGTGCTGGTGAACAATGAAAAAAATGTAAAATCCCAGCAGCTGATGACCTCCAAGGTTAGATTGATATTGTCAAAAAAACCTTAACTTCAGATATGTTACGTTCTGAATGTATTCAATGACAAAATGTGACAATATTGGTATTAAAGCAATTAATAACTATAAAAAAATAGGATTTTGTTATTACAAGCGGTCAAAAAAACGTATCTGGCGAGATTACCCCATCCGGACTTTTGGCCTCATGATATAGTGGTACCAGATGACAGATGTATCAGCTGATGTTAGCAGACATTAAAATGCTCATGATCATACAAATGTACAGGAAACGTCACATACTACGAACTGTGCTAATTTTTTTTAATATTGATTTTCAGCGCTCTAGGAGTGGGTTTACGTTTGACGAAAAAAATCAAAACATATTTTTCACTCTGAATATATTCCAAAAAAATGTGACCAGAATGGTATTAAAACAGTTTATAACTATAACAATAAGGATTATGTTATGACATAGGCTCGATAAAATGGAACTAGTAAGACAATGTGGGATTATTATTATTTGATATAGTGGTACCAGATGACTGATGTACCAAATGAAGTCAGCAGACATTAGCATTATGATAATCATCCAAATGTACAGAAAACTGCGAAATTAATATATTCTACGAGCTGTGTTAAAATTTTTTTAAATATTGTCTTCAGCGCTTTAAGGGTTGACTTAGGTTTTGTCAAAAAAATTGAAATTCTAATAATTTGTCATTCTATATTTAATGAATGATAAAGAGGATCGACAGTGATTTAAATGGTTTTATAACAATTGTGGTTTGGCTTTTTAAAAAAAACCTGAGGTTAAAAAATATGGTATTTAGGGCTCGAGGAGGTACTTTGACCACCCCTCATTTTAAATACTTTGCTGCCCGTAGAAACTACTCCACAATGTTCTGGAGATATTTCTTTAGGACATAATTTTTTCTCACCACTGACACTTTAGTGCCGAGAAAACTGAAAAATAGCAGTATTTTGAAATTAGGCTCATTCATTAATGCTCATTCTTATATAGGCTTTAGTAACCCCCCCCCCCCCCTGCCCCCCTCCCCCCACATATTTCATACTGCCATACTGGCTTAGCAGCATACAAAAATTCCCACGGGACTTATTAAGCTCCTCTGACTATAGTCATGAATATAATCTTGAATATATTTTTTCTTAATTCTTTTGATAACACATTTTTAGGATTGATCGTTGCACTAAAAGTAGACTATCAGGACCATTGTTAACTACATATAGTATTCGTATCTGCCTACAATTATGCGAACAATTCTCGTAAGAAAAGATATTATATACATT
Source organism: Flabesymbios commensalis (assembly GCA_964017125.1). Lineage (NCBI taxonomy): Eukaryota > Metazoa > Annelida > Polychaeta > Terebellida > Flabelligeridae > Flabesymbios > Flabesymbios commensalis. Next base: position 49,316,527 of record OZ024904.1, read on the forward strand.
CCCCCACAGAGTGGGAGGGGAAGGATCAATCAGAGCTTGGAAGAAAGTTAACTAATTAAAAGTTTTGAAACAAGATAAAATATTAATTAAGGTAAAAGAGAACATTCCATTGAACACTCTACGCCTAACAGTTTGAAACACTGAATATAGAAACTAGGTGTTATACGTTGAACCAATGTTGGCTTAACGTTGGGGTAGCGTCGAATTGCCATTGCTGACCATTGCGAGGACGGTCTGTGGCCAACAATATACATCATGTAACTAATATTAGACTATAGAGTTGACTACAAGGCTAATATCGCGGAACACGTATTTTGCTATAAAAATATAACAAGGTTATGCGGCGACTATTGGTGACATTTATTCCACAAAAAATACTTTACATCGCCTGATCCTCTTTTTGTTATATATGTTAACTGGTGCAAGTCATTCATCATTTGATCGGTGGGCGATATAACGTGAAATTCGTGCATGAACATCGATGTACCGTACCTAAAAAATAATGGATTACTAATGTCAAGCATGAGCATGGGCTTTTCAGCATCAGCGGCGCTTTCAAAATTCGCATGCTGGTGTCATATTTTAGGTGCAGCAAATCCTGCTTGTGTTGAAATTTCATATAATACATTGTCACAGAACTATTCCCATTTTATTTTTGTCCAAGCTGTGACAAAAGGCTCACAAGACATCGCAAAGCTATCGTAAATACAACTAAAGACTGTACTGATGGGACCGGGATATTTACCGACGCTTCGCGGAGTTATTGGACAGACACCGACGTCTCGTGAGAATTTCGGTGCACTCCAGCTGGACAAATACATTTGAATTGTTTGCGAAACATGAAAGTCTTTAGCTCCTGTAAGGTGATTAGGACTGCGCTGAAAGTAGTGAGACAGTCATGAGAGGTTGAACGGAAAGCCAAATAATTTATGTAAAACTTTGTGTCATATTTATAATAAAATCACTTAATATTAAAATGGTCTACAAATTATGTTTATATTATACATTTGAAAATGTCTTTCCTTTTTTTTGTCACAATAGAATGCACAATGGAGCATGGAGCGACAGAGAGTGTCAATCGGCGGGGGTCACCAGTTGCTAGCAAAATGACTAAAATGATTTCAAGCACAAATCTGGAGATGACCACCCACATAGATAAATTGATATCACAAGGCGAAACTAGACGAATCCCACATCTCAGTCGAATATTACTGGCAACGATTGTACCCATGGTGACTATAATTATAATGTCAGTTATATCACTGAACACGGCTATGGAACGACGAACGTCTGCAAATAGAGAAATTGAAGACATACGTCAGTTTGTGGTTGTTGATAAATTAATAAACTGTTTGGAGAAAGAGCGCACAGTCAGTTCGACTTTCTTGAGTTTAAGAGACAGCAGTGAAACATTATATGACGAGTTAAAACAAATTCAGTCGATCTGTAATCAAGCATTGCAAGATGTAACCGTGTGGCGCGAGACTCATTTAAATTCCGAAGATGAAAATATAAATATATCTCACTCTTTTCTCAAGATACTTGTCGTTCACAGACAAGCGGTGAACAATTTTTCAATGGACGCGGTGGAAAATCTAGTTATATACACAAGTGTAATGCAAAAATTTATCGACTGGACAGCAAATCTAATCAATTTACCAGGCCTTGATAACTTAATGAATTCGATGAAGACTTTGTCGGGAATGTTAAGAGTTTCCGATGTTATCGGCACACAGCGTGCATTGGGGTCTATATTCCTGAACACATGTAACATCACGTCAGCACAATATGAATGGTTCAGTGATATGACAGGAGAGGCCAGCGCATATTATACAATAGCTTTTTCAAACACTGAGGCTGCAATAATCTTGCATAAGGACCTTGTTGTCGGGTCAGATATGGAAGCAGCCATAGAGCAGCAAAAGACTACTTTTGTGAAAGGAAATTTTCAATCAATCTGCAAGAGCCTATCACACGAAGAACGCATCGCTAATAGAAGTAATTGGCTTTCTAATATGAATCAGTACATGACTATTATTAAGGAAATTAAAGAGCACACATTGATAGAGGCTCTTCGTCGATCTAAGCAGATGAATGGAGATGCGAGGAGAGATTTTTGGCTGCAGCTGATATCCTTAGTTGTGATTACCTTGCTGTGTATCGTGCTCGGCATATGGTGTGCAATGAGAATACATAAAAGTCTTTCCGATGTCATTTTACTTACTGATGAATTAGGATTGAAGACCAAGGAGCTGGGTGAAGATGTTCAGCGTACGGACAGGCTTCTGTATCGTATGTTACCAATACCAGTGGCTCATGCACTCAAGTCACAAAAAAGCGTGCTAGCAGAGCATTATGAAAACGTTACAATTTTCTTCAGTGATATCATAAGGTTCTGTGACATTGCTGCCAAGCACTCTCCCCTAGAGGTGGTTTCCATTCTTAATCTTATGTACAGGTGATGTTCTATTTATCATCGGATCGTTCTATGTATATATTGCATTGCATTGCATTGCATTGCATTGCATTGCATTGTAGTGCATTGCATCGCATTGCATCGCATCGCATGGCATTGCATGGCATGGCATGGCATGGCATGGCATGGCATGGCATGGCATGGCATGGCATGGCATTGCAGCATTCCATTTCATTGCATTTATAAAACATTGCATGCAATTGGATAGGATTGTATCTGATGTCACTTTTTTGCCTTCCATAGCATTATACTGATGTTATTTTGCTTACTATTTAATGAATTATATTGCACCGGGTACTTGTTTCAATGATCTGTATGGTGAATCAAAGACCTCAAAATGGCTAATTATTTTAAAGTATTTGTATACGAGTACAAGAATAATAAGAAAATGTACCAACCCATCAGTATGGATTATCCAGTGGTAATAAACTGATAAATCACAAATATCTGCTGATTTTGCTATATGGTGCTATTTTGTCTAAAAATATTTTTTATTCAAAATGGGCTATATTGTGCATTTAAATATTATATAAAGTGGTTGAATAAAATTTAATTTAGTATTATGTGTACTCTACTAGCATGTTCGACGGTGTTATCAATAGCTACCATGTCTACAAGGTGGAGACTATCATGGATACGTATATGGTAGTCAGTGGCTTGCCTGATAGATACTCTCAACACGCCAGGGAGATGTGCTGCGTGGCATTTGAACTTCTAAAGGGTTTGAAAGAATTGGAGATAGTTTCCAAGGATATGTCTGAAGTTCGTATTCGTATTGGGATTCATACTGGTGAGTGACATGGTGTTAAAGGTTTAGTGCAAGTGGTTTTATATTTTGCAAAACCAGTTTAGCAATATTCTGTAAATCAGATTTTATTGTTGATGCTCGAAAAAACAGCTTTTTAGGACAAATTTAAATATGCGAAGAGTATATAGTTACTGGAGAGTGATATCAACATCATAATTATATGAGTTATGGACATGCACTTGTGGATGTTTACTAGACCATAAAATGATTGGTCAAGACTACTGTTTTGTCACTTGGTCAAGCATTGGTACATGTTGACACTTAGGCCGCATTATGTGACTGACTATGCCGTATAATTTATGGTTATGTTGAGCAAAATGAGTCGCCAATTCACTTTAGCTACACCCTGCAAACATTTTGGCACGAAACAAATCCACACAGAAGCACCACCATTATTTAAGGTGTACTATTTTAATAAGTTACTGACATGAATTAGCATGTCATTTCTTTGGTCCGTATATTTGTGTAGACCTTGACACAAAGTCTTTGGTAATTCAGCTCGACGTTTTGCCTTGCCGACACGATTTGGAACAAGATTTTCCATGGATATAAATCAATGGGAAATACAGTTGAGCCTCGTTCAAACCAATACGCTTTCAACGAAACTCTGGTCATATTTTTGTATGCCGCCACGAAAAACTAAAGCACCACCCATTTATAAACTACAAACGTGATTATTATTTTTTAATAAAAACACAATACTATGGTTAGCCAAGCCTTTTTATATGTTCTTTAGGACCTTGTGTGGCTGGAGTTGTGGGCAACACTATGCCTCGGTATTGTCTGTTCGGTGATACGGTAAACACTGCATCCAGGTTGAGCACTAGTAGTCTGCGTAAGTATGCTGCTATTTATTTCTAACAAACTCATCCATCCTGACTACCAGAATACGAGACAATTATTGACTTCGTCAAAAGTAGGTACGTCATGAACTCCACACTCTTTCCTGTCTCAAAATTATTGGTAAACAGGCACTTTAGAGCTAATGTTTCTTTTTGTCCCTCAGCCATTAAGGCTGTGGGGTGTAGTGATCACCAGAGGCTGGCGGGCGGGCGGTCGTTCGGTCAGAAATTCAGCTGTTACTAAAAAGTTAACTGATGAATTTTGTTTATTTTTTACAGACATGACCTTATGTGCCTGGGCAATTCATCCCATAATTTTTTTGGCACCAAGCCATAAGCGGCCATTTTCTAAGGTATCCGCCTAAAAAGCTTGTAGGCACCATAACTTAGAAACCGTTGGTTGGTTTGCATTCAAATTTGGTATGGTTGTTCTCCATGTATTTTTGATGATCTGATTAACTTTTGGGATGAATCCATTCAAAACAAAATGGCTGTCGCAGTCATTTAAAAAAAAAATAACATGGTGGTAGTGGGGGTCGTTTTTTTCTCATTATTTCTTGATATTGATGGACTGAGCCTACGGCTGAGGGGTCCTGCTATCAATTGGTGGGTATTTTTTATAATATGTGACACGAAATTTGCAAATAATTTTATTTATTTTATTGTACATCTCAAGATTTATCAAAATAACTGTACAAAACTGGGTGCGAGGTGATTTAAAAAGTGCATTTATATTGCATCTTAGCTCACACGTGACTATGTGTATTATTGTGTCAGCCATTTGAAAATCCGACATGGTGCATCCCCAATATATTTCGTACTTGTTGTGAATAAAATCAACTTTTACTAATTATTTCCGGGTTGAAATCTACTGCTCCTGCACTAATCACTGATGCACTAATAACAAGATTATGATATTTTTACAGTGTATTATGTTTGGTGGAAATGTTAAAATATCATAATTATTCTTGTTGACTGCAATAATAATGACAATAATATTATATGTACATAATTATATATTCACAGCTAACCGTATCCACGTCAGTGAGAGTACCAGGATAATGTTGAAAGAAGAAGATGGTTTCGTCTTTAAGCTTAGGGACCAAGTGGATTTGAAGGTCAGTTGGTAGCTATTCATTCATGATATAGCAGAACAGCATTAATGTATTATTTGGCTGACAATTTATGGTGAGATGGTCAATACAATGTAGCTGATGGTAACAAGGCTCAAAATGATCATTGACATGCCTGTAGAGAAACAAGCATTGGTGCCAAGCCCATAAGTCGTTGCATTTGTTTTTAGTTCAAACAACATAGGTTTTTCGATGGTGAAATGGCGAAAAAGCTCCATGTGAAGAGCTTAGGTCTCAATAGTACATATTAAATTGAACCCTTGGAAACTACAACAAACGTTATTTATCCTAGCATATCAGCCAAAAATCCATAAAGGCCAAAATTAATATAGATTTGTCATGTAAAAAAACCCTTTAGACACTGAAAAGATCGATCATTTGACCTATGTCGTAAAAAACGTTACTGACGCTTTTGTGGTAATGGTCACTAGGAAATAGCAAAATAATTTATTATTATATCACTATCGTTCAACAATGATTATTGGCATACCTGGAATGCAGAGTGGCTGGATTGTTTTATCTCAAATAAGTTAACATAGTTAAGCAGTGAGCATATCCGCATGCATGCTAATACTTATTATGTATAATGTAGTTATTCGACATCTGGAGAAACCTGTTTTATATTTCCGTTAAAGTACATAAATAATCAGATGATAGCGTCTCGAAGTCATTCAACACAATTGTATATTCAAGTCACAAAAGCTCCCACAATACTGCATCTTCAAGAGCTGGCAGGCGAAGAAACATTTGAACACCAGTGCGATGAACGAGATTTCAAGCACTGAAGTGACAGGCATTTAGCGTAAGCACTACACCGCGAGACATAATATACGAACCGACAGTTCGTAGTAAGCTAACTAAATTTGAGGAAGCAACATTCAAATTTTGCATAGTACAATGCATGTTAATAAACATTATTAGCATTTAATAAGCGCCCGTATATTAGGAGGTTTTCTTGGCCCAGTTTAGCCTACATGTGCATAAAAGTGATCTGTATACCGATCAATAATTTATCAGGTAGACCTACGGGTTCAGCCGTTTTTAAATGGCCGCCCATTTAATAACCACCGTGCGTTTATAAGCACTCGCAGCGCACTTCCTGCGAGTGCTTATAAACACCCGGGCGTTTATAAGCGGAAGTGCGCTGTGTACTGCCGTGCAAAGCCAAAACGCAGTGTCTGCTTACTTGTTAAGTAAGCAGATACTGCCTTGGGCTTTTCACGGCAGAATAGCAAAGTGACCGGCCCCATAAAATTACGAATTACAGTGCATAACTTCATAAGAATTTGCAATATGAAGAAGCAGTTTAGTTAACTATATAAAAATCTCTATTTTAGTCGCTTTTGTTAGGTAAATTTCCGCAGAACTTATCTAGGAAGTGGGATCAATGACTGGGCTCCTAGATTGTATCTCTGTTATGTGCACTAAATCGTGTGTACAAAAAAGATGCCACATAGAAATTACAAATGCCGCATACAATTTGACCATCACTATATCCACCACCTCATGGTATTAGCAGAGTGTACCCCCAACGTATACATTTTTTAGCAATTACACTTTAAGGAGGTGGGAGTTAGTGGTCAGAAAATCTATTTTTCACGATTTTTACCAATTAAAGCATCGTATTTCACAGATTCCGCTTCTCAAGTTCATTACTAAGTAGTGATGTGTTGTGTCAATTTATACATTATGCCAAATCTGGTATAATTAGAAAAAAATAGCTGATTTTATGGGATAAAATGTACAGTTAACCAGTCATATTGGCCGACCGTTTATAAATGCCCGGGCGTTTATAAACACTTGCCGGAAGTGCGTTGCGAGTGCTTATAAACACACGGTGGTTTTTAAATGGACTGCCATTTAAAAACGGCTGGACCCGGACCTGTTTATATACAGATAAATACACATAAGATGCGGAACTAGCAATAAATATAACTAATATGACTAATATATGTGTTGTATACTGCCAGCAAATTTCTAAACCAGATGCTTAAACCACCCCTTGGCAACATAACATACTGGTTTATCTTCGTGTTAAGCCTAAACCACCTTCTGTCATACAGATTAGTGTTAAACTCAAGGTTACAGCACTGTTTTAGCTAAACTCTCACTAACCTAGCTTCGAGCATATGGCCCCCTAGACTAATCTCATCATATTTGTAAAAAACTTAAAATTTCGCATGTGTTTCGTCATGGATATATTGGTGGATAGTATGCAGTATGTGATAATTTATTTAGATAAAGTCATGTTTCTATATTCATTTGGTGATAATTTTTCACGAACATAGATTTTTATAAACGCAATTGTATATTATGCTAAGTATTAAAAAGCAGTCTGTGCTGCCTGTGATAGAAATGTTTTAGTATTTGATGTTACAGTATTTGATGTCAGGAAAACAGAAGATAAACGTACACTATTTGCACCCAGGAAACATTTATACTTGTATTTTATTCAGAAGTAAAATCTTTCATGTAGATAATATAAGTGATATAATGCAATTTATATCGATACAGTCTAAGATAAATCTGCTGATGGAAAATAAATGTGTGGAACATTAAAAGTTATGTGTACAAACAGGCTGAACTGGGCCAGAATAACCTCATTAGGTTGTTGATATGATATAAATAGCACTGTTCTCCGAACGACAGATTCGAAATTCAAAACATCGATGGCTGAGCTCGAGCCCCTTAACCCCACCCCCGCCTAATATCATGAATATTGTATCTGCACAAGTGGATGGTGATCAAAAACAATTTGTTTTCTTTGAAACCTAGATAGATTGTGAGACAAACCATTAACCATAGGGTCCTTGGAAATGCAGCCATGACATGATGGTTATATATTATGCTAAAAACATGTCACTGCTGTTTTGAGCTTTGGTGAGTGATATTTAGCAATGGAACGCTGATAGTAATATTACCATGTATAAATCAAGAAAATACATATTTGTATTCTAAAATTATGTACACAACGGGTTAACTCCAATTTGAGATGAGTAATTAAATATGTGTATAAGCTAATTATTGCGTGTTACATATATGAATATGTAATTTAGGTGATCAAGATGTAAAATAGGATAATTTAACCTTGAAATAATGTTATTTTTTTACAAGAAACGAGGTTTTATTGTTATCGTATTTCTGAACAGTAGCTTCTCATAATTTCAAACACATTTACTATGATTTAGTTGAAGAGAGGAAAACATTTCGTGTTGCACCAAGAATCAATTTATCTCAAATATTTATATGTCAATATAGATATTCAAAGCATCTAGAATACGATTACGATTAAGGTTACACATTTAAACATAGTTACAGTATTATGTGAATAAATTAATGACAGTTTGATCTCTATCATTTGTTGTGCTTTTTAAAAGAAATGATCCGTACAATTAATATTATATGTACTTAACTACTCATCATATGCAATATAATCCCTGTGCGCTAAAACAACAACTACTAGAATATCTTCTGCTCGTTTTGTTAGTTATGAGATCCAAATATATAGGTCACATAATACATTAACCCTGGTGCACTAAGGGTTAAATTCATCCATGTTGTCTTGTCACCTAGTCATCATTGTCATGAGTTTGGTCAACATCTGGTCGGAACAAGTTTCACAAACCTGATCTCAAATAAACAAAAATGTATCCAAACACAAGCTATTGTATCATTACCAGTATTTTTTGAATAAAACAATATTTTTTTATCCCAGGCAAATGCCTTTTTTACCATATATAATTGTGTTAATATGTTATATATTTGCCTTCTCCACTGGCTGCAGATGTAATCATTAGACTACATCTAACATATCTATACAAGTATTACGAATCAGATTATTTACAATGCACATTTATGTTGCAGGGTAAAAGTGACATGACGACATATTGGTTAGAAAAAAAGGAAAGGTATCGCAGATCGATGGAAAGAGAAGCGTTTATAATGACCACCGCGTAAGAATGCTACACTCGCTATTCATGTATTATAGATGTGTGTCATAAATTGTACTAGATAACGAATATTCTACTCGATGTATTTTAACCTTATTGTGTATTAGTTAGGTCACATCTTACTTTGAGGCACAGCTGCTATTGTTACATAACATTTTACACACAATACATTGTACATTTAGTGTGAACTTACTATATGTGACATTATAATTATATTATATTCTGTAAAACTTCAGGCATTAAGCATGCGTAGTGTAATATATTATCATTTCTAAAGTGATAATTATCTATAGCAAGTAATTACTTTGAGAAAAATAATGTTTATTATTATTTTCCGACATGTACCATACTTGCATACAATAAAACAAAAACAATGCGTATAGAAAAGTGTATTATATACACACAGTTGAATAACGAATTATAAATGATATTAAGGTAACATAGACAAAGGTAAAATAACAATACTAATGAGTATAGAACTATATCTTACATGTTGTATTATCTAGCTTATAAAGTGACATAGAACATTAGCGACATTATTTAATAATTTATTTATTTTGTTTTACATAGGTTGGATATTTGACAACCCAATTTTATTATGATTGTTCATGCCTGTTATGTCATATTCTAACAATATAGTACTCAACAACCTAATTGTATTTATAACTTTCGGTATAACGCTCTGCTGCAATTATGTTAGAAGATTCTCAAAATATTTCAATTTGTATACGTAGCTTAGGATTTGATGCTCTACATTCATTGATGATTTTTCGATGAGTTCAAAAATCGAATACATAATGATGTGCAATATACACTGATAAGTTCTTGCTTTCAGAAAACTGTTCACATTTAGTCACTAGGCTGCTCTGTTTGCAATGCTGCAGTTCCAATATTTTTTAATCAGTACATTAATTATCGTCGTTGACATAGTTAGTAAGTTTTGCTTAGCTATGGTTGGCTAATGACTACAACAGTACTGTTGTAGTCATTTCACTTTTACACAACGTTTTAAAGTTGTACCTAAATGCTAGCTAGTATACACATGATATCACTGTATAGAAACACTAGTCACGTTACGAAAATTGTTTTGTTGTTTTGTCAAGTCATCGTCACATAAGCGGGCAGATTTAGTTATATAAATATGTAAGCACACTCAGCAAAAACAATATTCATCAAGTCATTTGAAAATTTTTGTATTGTTGGAAACGTATCGCTTTATTAAAACATAATAAAACTATAGATGTTAAATTTTATAGATGTCAAAGTTATTACTAACTCTGCTTGTTGTATATGTGTCGTGAATAAAAACAATGGGGAAACTGAACTGTTGTAAGTTGTAATACTTGGACAACCTGCTCTGTCTGGTCTGCCAGACTCAAGCCATTAACCCTTACAACGCTGAAATATGTTTGTATAAGCCGCGGATAACAATTTGAAATGACCATTAATGTCTTCATTTGAGTAGGCCTGCTTATGTTATGGGTCTACAGACATATTACATTTTTAATTCTTGAATTTGACGCCTCTATACGTCAGATTCTGACGTTTAAATACGATCCCCAAGCTGGAAGGCGAAAAGTCGATTGTTGTCTCATTGACGTTTGTCGCGGACCGTCCGCCGTATGCGACCCCCCGTCATCACTCCCTAGGTGGTACACCCATTCTCTTCACTCACACCAATTTCACCCCAGTCTTTTTTTCCCTTTCGGAATCGGTAAGATATCACTGACTTATTATATTTATTTACTACAGACAAACAATGAAACAATTATCGAAAGGCCCGGTTAGCCTGGTTTTAGGGCTAGCAATATATAGGCAAATAAAGCCTGAACATGCTGAATCAGTTTTTAGGTTCTAGTAGTCCAGACTACATTATACTGGTAAACTAAAGCCCATGCGGACATCATGAGTAGAATTTGAAGACAACATCATTATTATAGGAAATTTTGCGTAGATTTAAAAAATCACTGTCTCCAAGCTGAAATATTGTCTGCTCACAGTCAAATTAACCATTTTTAAATTTGGCCACTGTAAAGGTTACTGTAACAAAATATAATTTCAATAAACGGCCAAAAATTGCATTTAACCCCTCTAATATCACTAATCTATGGATGCACAATAAATTATTCATTGCCGGCATTCTTTTTGCTTTATTGCTCATATGGATTGTTCTAATTCAAAATATCTGACAAAATGGCTGCCAATTCGAGTTTTAATCATAAATTGCGTATTAGTGCAGCTGATTTGAGTAGGCCTACTTTTTATGAAAATCGTTCAAATTGTGATAAAAACACCAAATTTGCCACAGAACTGCACCAGATTATATACTGATCCATATTGGATGGATCAGCTGTAATGTAGCGGCTCCGCTCAGGGCATTTTTAACCCCTCTTATTTTTACAAACAATTCAAGTAATTATTTGAAAAAGTATATGTTTTACAAAAAATGTCCACAAAACTGTTTATTAATGCTTTTAGCAGTGTATTTATACAAAATACGGATCCATAGTACGTGGGGGACTCACGCCCTAGTTTTCGACAAATTATTTTTAAAAAAATACCCTAAATTGAGTAAAATGGTTCAAAATGTGATAAAAACACCAAATTTGTAACACAGCTGTACAATGGCATACTAATCAATATTGGAAAGGGTACCCCCTAGTAACTGTAGCGTAAAGGCTGCGCTCATGACATGTCCACCCCCCTTTATTTTTTCTAAAAGGTAGTAATTAATATTCATAAAATATGTGTCACCAAAAATGTCTACAACACTTTTTATTAATGTTTTTAGCAGTTTATCTAATTAAAGAGACAGCATCTATTGTGCGTTTTTTTGACAAATTATTATAATGAGTACTCTAACTTGAGTAAAATGGTTCTAAATGGGATAAAAGCTGCACAAATATAATATTATACTAATATATACTGGAAGGTGAACCAACTAGTATATGTAATGTAAGGGCTTCCTTCAGACAATTTTTACCCCAACTTATTTTTTCAAAAAAATCGAGTAATTATTTAACAAAAAATATGAAAGAGCTTGTGCCTGTGCATTAAATTTCCTCACCTATTTGAGAAATTTTAATTAATAATTAACTTATGACCTAATTAGGACTTTGTCCACAATTCACAAGAAATGCTTCTCCTCCACCAATTCTTATCCGATTTCAATTTTGTTTCGTTTATTTGAAAGAGGTCGTACATGTGCATTAAACTTCCTGGTGGATTTCGTAATTAACTTGCTCTAATTAGGGATGAGCTTCTTTGTCATTGACACTCTGGTTAGCTCACATGGCCTTTACGCCCAGATAAGCTTATGCCATCGTGTTGCGTCTGTTGTCTGTCCACAATTCACAAGAAATGTTTCCCCTCCCTCAATTCTTATCCGATTTCAATTGTGTTTGGTTTGTTTGAAAGAGCTCGGGCATGTGCATTAAACATCCTCAAGGATTTCAGAAATTTTAATTAATAATTAACTTATGACCTAATTAAGACCCAATAGGGCACTCTGTCCACAATTCACAAGAAATGCTTCTCCTCCCTCAATGCTTTTCCGATTTCAATTATGTTTGGTTTGTTTGAAAGAGCTCGGGCCTGTGCATTTAACGTCCTCACGGATTTTAGAAATTTTAATTATTAATTAACTTATAACCTAATTAAGACCCAATTAGGGCACTCCGTCCACAATTCACAAGAAATGCTTCTCCCTCAATTCTTCTCCGATTTAAATTTTGTTTGGTTTATTTGAAAGAGCTATAGAACTGCCTCACGGATTTCAAATACTTTAATTCGTAATCAACTTGCGCTAATTAAGGATGAGCTTCTGTGTCATTGACACTCTGGTTTTAAATGCAATAGAGATTTTTTCGGCATTTTACAAAAGAAATGAAAATATTTACTACATTACCTAAAATCAACCTGTTATCTATATCTCAAAAACTAACAATTGTAGGTATATGAAATTGGTGGCTTTACATATGTCTTCATAGTCAATTAATAAAATGAGCATGAAGTAAATATTTTAAATACTTATTAAAGAGCCGACGTGGAGAAATTTAGGAGAATTAGTGAAGGACCAGTAGAGCTGAGATACCATTTCACATTTGATCATAAAGTTTGAAAGTTTGATTGTACCCAGCATGTAAACTGGGGAATATTGTTACACACTGTTAGTTACCATTTTAGTGATTTGTAATGACAAGCACATTTCCCACCTGAAAAAAAGAAATAACTAAAACGTGACGAAGAGTGACGTCTCAGTAAGAAGTGGAACAGCTGATAGGGTGGGACAGTTTCATACATGTATATCTATTTAGATCCATCGACACTAGAAATAAAGGGAATTGTAAGCAGATGTAAATGATTAAACCAGTATATGAACACATTTACACAATAAATATCCAGTTTATGAAGACGTACTAGTCACTTACGTGGAAAGTGGGACACAATAACGAAGGGAAAATTTTACCCAATGCCTATCATTAACCCTTTGAACCCGATGTACCGATAAAACGGTATTTTTGTAACGTCATAATACCGAAGTATCGATATATCGGTATGAAAATAAATATTGCACCAGTTCTCCCTGTGCTTCCTAAATTTATAATGCCTTCGCTTACTCAATAATCACTAATGTAATTATAGTGAACAACATTTCAATTATACATATATACACGAAGAAGGTAGCAAGGATGCTCCAACCACAATAAATATGAGATGGGGGGGGGGGGCTACTGTACATATTAAACTTACTTTACATCACTATAATGTACTGTCTGCAATTTGACTCTGGAAGAGGATGCTTCAAATGAAGATGAACAGTTACACCCCGCTTCTGATTCAAAGATGATAACAATATGAGACCAAACACAAACACAAACTTTTCACTCAAATCTACCTTATCACTTCCAATTCCCTTAAGTAAGGATAAAAATAACTTCTGGTGACATATCTCACCACTACTGACACTCCAACACCCATTTCCCATACTCCGATATTGATAACTACACACAGGCCTGGTCAATATTTACAGTTAAATCATCACTTTATCTCTTGAAATGTAATTGGTTAGTGACCTTCAATTACCTCTGGTGACATATTCCGCCACTGCCAACACATGAGTTCCATGTAAATATGTTACAAAAACTATTTTTTTTATTTTTCGAGAAGATAGACGTTACCTATATCAAAATAATATCTAAAGACAAGAGTGTGTTATATCAAGTACAAATTATGCATTCAATTCACGGTACGTGAGATATCGACGTGCAAACGTGAAAAAAAATTGTGGATATAATTATACCATGAATGCATTGAGATCCAGGGAATCCAGAATTCCTGAGATGGCCCAGAGTTGGCTCAGGGTAACTCAGGAATGACCCGGGAATGATCCAGGGTTGGTTCACGGATAACTCAGGAATGATTCTGGAATCATCGAATGTTGCTTCAGTGATAGTTTGGATGATGATCGTTGTATAACCCAGGTTTGGTTCAGGGTAAACTAGGGGATGATACCGGGATGGTCCAGATTTGATTCAGACATAACTCAGGCATGATCCTGGTATGGTGCAGGGTTGGTTCAGGGATAACTAGGGGATGCGATGGTCCAGGGTTGGTTCAGAAATAACCTGAGATGGTTCAGGGTAGGTTCAGGAGGGATATCTTGCAATGGTCCAGTGTTGGTTCAGACATAACCTATGATGGTTCAGGGATAACTCAGGGATGGTCTTGGGATAACTAGGGGATAGTCAATGGTTGATCCATCGTCACCAGGGTTTGTCAAGATAAAGCTGTGCCGAGGATTGGTTCAGAAAAGCTGTTATCGGGGTTTGTCCCTTGAAAGCTGTGGGCTACGCAGGTCCAGAGAATGCTGTGCTCAGGTTTGTCCAGCGAAAGCTGTGCCCAGGGTTTGTCCAGAGAAACCTGTACTCAGGGTTTCTCCAGAGAAACCTGTGCTCAAGGTTTATCCAGGGAAACCTAAGCTCAGGCTTTGTCCAGGAAAACCTGTGGCCAGGGTTTGTAGTGTTGTCCTAATGCAGGTTTGTCCAGGGAAAGCTGTGTCCAGGATCTTTCAAGGGAAATCTGTGCTCTGTGTTGTCCAGGGAAAACTGTGCTCACGGATTGGCTAGGGAAAGCTGTACCTAGGGTTTGGCTAGGGAAAGCTGTATTAGGGGTTTGGCCTGGAAAAGCTGTGGGATATTTCAAAGAAAATGCTGCCAGCAGAAATAACAATTACCATCAGCATAATCTAGGTAAAAGTATTCTAAAAATACTTTAGGAAAGTGGATAGTCATGAGTCCATATTGCGAATGGGATTATGGAACAACAAAATAACAAAATAACATTAATGCAATTTAATAATTCGACTGCAAATAATTTGACTGACGTGTCAGTGTTGTTTGTTTGTTATTATGGAGTTATCAAGTCCTGCCTATGATTTTAAATCATATATTGTGTGAACCTAGATGAGGCTCTGTGGTATTTTTATCTCGAATCAAAAATAATTCTGCCACAGTAATTCTGTCATAATTTATACCAGAGCTCACTACACTCTGCTGAAAAAGTAAGGCCTTCTCATAAAAAAATAACAGTGTCTGTTTTGAAGAAAACATAATGTTTAACCATATGTGAGATTGATTGTACCGTTGGATCGCCAAACAGAGCAGAAATAGGAACCATTTGTTAGTGGTATCGGGAATATTCACTATTGTACACATGTAATTCCGTCACGTGACTTTAGTGGTTCTATTTAAGTGTGTACTCAAGAAAACGAGCGCGGGTAGCTGAAAATGAAGGTCTATACACAGGAAAGGTGTCTTCATACAATAAAAAATTAAAATGCATACCTAAAAAAACAAGGACAAAGATCTGATGATTTTAAATTGTGAAAAGTTGTACAGATTGTAACTACGTCACGATGAAATTCATGAACATATCAATATCCTTTTGTCAGACTCTAAGATAGATAACCTTTCCAATGATACCAGACACAAACTTGTTTTTAGTTAAATTACCCTTATCTTTGAAGTGACCTTGGACGATGCCTTTAAATGACCCCTGATGATCTCTTCCACCACTACAGGTAGCCGAGCTATCATTTCCCATACTCTCAGGTAGATACTTTACCAAACACACATAACGGTCAACTGGTTTAGTGAAATTGCCTTTACCTCTTAGTGTGATTTGAAAGTTATGATCAAAAACAAGATTTCTCAGCAATTTTGGCGGCCATCTTGAATTTGGACACAAAAAAGTAAAAATTATGCCGACATTGAATTCTGCACCAATAATATTGTTAAAACATTGTAGCGTTTGAATGTATTTTTAGCCCGACTATTTTGATTTGAATTATTTATAGAATTTGAAGTGTCGATTTTGAAAATGGCTAATTTGACTGTGATCGGACTATATTTCAGCTTGGAAACCAGTGGCGGATCCAGCATAGGGAGGAGCCGGCGTACGCCCTCCCCCCCCCCCTTGTTGGTGAAAATATTGCATTTTCATGCATTTTTTGCGATAAAGTGAAGCTAACACCCCATTTCAGCCAAAATGTGGCTTACGCCCCCTCCTCTTGTACATTATGGATACGCCACTGGAGACAGTGATTTTTGGGAAATGTCCTATCAGAATGAGGGTGTATCGATATTCTGCTGATGGCTTTTTTACAGGCTTTGTTTCGGAAATGGAGTCTCGACTATAGAGTCACCTGGTGAGTAATCTGACATTTTTATTGCACAACCTTCTATTCAGCAGATGGCGCTTAATCTTTAATTCCCTGGCGCAGTTGAAATGTAATGTTTTATTTTTGATGGCTATATGAGTCTTAGGTTTGAATAACATACGACCTCATACCCGGTGTTGAGAATATATAATATAACACAGTGACGTCACTCGGTTATTGTACTATTATAGAGTGAAATGCAAGTAACGTTACCGTATAAACTATAGCTATGACGCATAAAACCGAACTAGTTTTACAGCAACTTTCGTCCCCTCATAAAGATATAATAATGTGGGGAGCCTCCGTGACCGAGAAGCAGCGTGCTCGGCATTAGACCGCCAGGTCTTGAATTTCGAGTCATGTGTCTGGAGGGCAGTGCCATCTCATTCATCTCACCATCCTCAGGAGGTGCTCTTGGCCCACTTTAGCCTATAAATGCACGAAGGTGGCCTAAAACCCCATTCATTCATTCATTCATTTATTTATTCGTCTTCTTGTGTAGACCTACTAGAAAAAATACTTTTTCAGATTATCACAAATAATAAGGTAATAGTCAATTCTGTGAAACGCAGTGACGTTACTCGGTGAAAACACGGTTATGTAAGACCCCCACCCCCATACTTCATTCTGTGGAACTCAGTGACGTCACAAGGTGAGAACAAGGTTATAAGACCCCCCCCCCCCATACTTCATTGTATTAGCCAGCTCGGTGAAAACAAAGGAGGCCAAGGTCATTGAGTTTCACAGAATTCATTGAACAGGATTATTTCTAACGACGCGATCACTTTAAAGTGAAACACTGGAATTGTAGTTATAAAACTAAGTTACCCTGGTAAACTATTACAGTTACGGTATTTGGCGTGGTTATAGAGATTCATAGCTTATACCTACCAGTTCCAGTTTACCTGTACCAGACAGCGGGCTGAATGAAATGGAATCGGTGGCTGTTGATCTCACACTTGATGTGGTATCTCTGTTTGCCAGCCCTGATGGTTCAGGAGTTGTAGTGGGGGACCATAATGTCCAATTAGTGTATAAATTTGCACATCTGGCTAAAATTGTCAAAATTTGTTTACAGGTCCTTTAGACCTTATAGATTTATAATTTTGATGGATCCAACTTCAAAAAGTACTGGAACCACCATTTTAGGCAAAATCCGAAATGGCCGCCACTCGCGAACAATAATTATTGTAACTTTGTAACCAATGAATCAAAATTAATGATGTTAACATCAATTTCATATATTTCGAGTCCAACGGTTTCATTGGTCTCGGTCTAAGCATGATTAGAGCCATATATTTTATGTTTCTACCATTTTTAGCGTTTTTGAGACCAAAATATATAAAAAATTCAATCAATCTACTAACCCATTAGATCAGTTGTGGCCATGATAGCAAGTAGACCTGCAATAACGTTACTGTATGCTAGATAAATACAATAGAACACAAACTAATAAATAATACATATGTAGCTTATTGTCAATTATCGTCATAATTTACTGTCCCGACCAGCCTAACTATTATAAAGGTAAATGTGCAGGTTTATAGTGTGATATCAAGGCTGAAGACATAGCATCCGACTTTACATTTCACCCCCCTGGTCACTGGACCTGCTCATTCGTGTGCCATTTCAACTCAACGGAGAGCATACAGTCCTGCAGCCATTTCGGCGCATTGAACTTATCGTACACATTGCCATCTCTATCCTACCTGGTTCTCATTTTCACCTGAGTCAAGTGAAGCATTTGAGAATGAAGTGCCTTTCCTAAGGACACAACATCGAAACAATGTCCCAAGATTGAGAGGGGAGAAACATGATTTTTCTCTGAAAATCCTGCAAGAAGTCGGATTCGAAACCGTGCGGCAGGAAGCAACATTGTCAAAGCGTCACGCTCTAACCATCGCGCCATGTCCCTCTCTATGAAAATATACATAAGTTTGTTTTGTAACATTTGGACGATCATCAGCATGTATCGCATACATCATCCCAACCACTCCACCGGCAGATATTTATGTTGCCCTCCCAAAGTCAGAGCTTCTCGTTCGTCCACATCATGACAAGATAGATGACGCCAAGTTGAAATAAGCCTATAAGATGCTCTAAACAAACTGCATGGGCTTTTTGATTTTGACAGCTGGGATAACAACATGAGGAAATTGTAATAATATAAATTTCATATTAGTTAAAACCCGTTTAATGATTCTTGACCTGTAATAAATACAGCTGATTTGCTTGATCACTTGTTCGTGAGGGTGGTTTCGACCTTCATATGTAGGTAATAGATGACCTGTGCTGATGTTTGTTTGTTTGTTTTCAACCAAACAAACTACTCTGGCTACCGCTATATGTCTTCTCTATTTGACAATCCTGCTGTTATCATATATGGATGAACACCTTGTTCCTACACTGTTCAAGCACTGGTTGAATTTGCATCATCAGCTGAATTATCGTCACACTCAACATCATCTTCTTTTGTTTATGGTCATCATGAAGAAGGGCGAATTCTCCAAACTCGTTTGTCTAAAGATGTTATATCCCTCCTGTATATACTCAAGGGCAATCCTTTTTATTTAATGACACTTGTTCAAATATGCTCACATTAGATACAAGATAAATAATTCCTGCTGGTCCAGCAGATACATAATGCAATATGCCTTTAACATGTTAATAGAGGCATGAATGTACATGAAAGTATATGATGAATGTGTCTGTGTCTATACTGAAAAGGGTATCTCTCCCAACATTGCAAACCATCGAGAACTGAAGGCAAAAATATTAGTGTACAGAAGACAAGTACTTCGTTGGTTTCTCATTTATTTAGTTCTCTCCAATCACACCCAAATGCATATGATTTTCGTTATTTGAAAATCAAAAGGAGCCACCATTATTATCTGACAGAGAGAAATGGAGGAGTGGAAAAAATTCTGACATCTTAGAATGGCTGAAAACGATGTGTCTATGAAAATTTTTGATGCTGCTGCCATCGTCCATATATGGTCCGAACCATCAAAGTTGCAAACTTTCAACAATACGTAGAATGTCATTTCTTAACATTTGTCCAGCGCATGAAATCGGAGTCCATAATAACCAGACTTGACCTGATCTGGGATTCCTATCCTGATCAAAGTTTGACAGGTTTAACCTAAGAGAAAGGTGGTTGTCGAACCAAGGTTCAGGGGTCAACACCCATCGCTGGTGACTAGAACAATTTTTGAAAAGACCAGCGAATAAGGCTGATCTCTTTAGATTCATAGGTCAAGAAATGGTTAACGATTAGAATACGTTTCCCAAATATCATATATTCCACGAAGGATGACCAGGTCACATCCTTCCGATAACGCTAACCTCTTTCAATTTATGCATTCTGATCAAATGGAAGCTGACAGTCGCATGTTCTACACATTATTAAGACATAAGAATATTTATATCAGGAAAGTGAATAGCATTAGTATATGCATTGCTGTTACTAGCCTTTACTAGCCTGAGATTGACTGAATTTTTGGGTTAGTTTCGGCTCTGGCAAAAGGTTTCAGACAATCTCTATCCATGCAATCGTAAAAATAACTTGGTCCCCAAAGGTGCATCTCACTCCCACTCTTCTTTACTTGCTGCAATAGGCCTTCTAGTTCATCTTATATGAGTATTGGCAGAAAAGTGCATTGGCTGCATTGGGTGCCTACACAGAAATAACAGACACATTCGTGGCATATACCGAATATCCTCTTTTGTCCTCCCTGGACTCCATTGACATGGCTGGAGCGGTGCATGGACTGTGACAAGCGAGCATTAGAAAACATACCACCCAAGCAAGAGTCTTCTAGACGAGCACGGCATCAGGCAAAATATATTTGCAGAAAGGCACTTGAAATGCAGCAAAATATACAATCCATGGAGCTGGAGCTGGAATGGAGCTGGGTCTGCTGAATGTTTTACAGATGTTAGGGTTGTGCATTGTTGCAACACTGCAACACTGTAATCAATAATGGCAAAAAAGCATAACCTGATAAGGGGAATTGCAAATGTGCTAATGCTAATCTAGGATGCACACATCTATGTCACCCTGACTGGAAGTGCAAAAACAATGAATGTCCAAATAATGTTTGCTAACCGCGATACATGTACTAACTGAAGATTTATTTAACTGATGATGCTTACCAATATGTATAGGCCTATATAAATTATGTTGTTAACAGTCAAATATGAGTCAAATGTCACTAACTATTTTTTAAATGTGTCCAGCGTTCGATATTTCGGTTTTTAGCATATTCTTTTTACAAAATGTGTTATTTTGGACATTTTAAATAAAACTAAAACATGCAATTTCATCCCAATCACTTTTAAACTATTAAAAATAGATTCCTCGTCATCCAAATATATAAAATTGATGTTAACATCGTAAAATTAGGGCCATATGTTGCCAAGATATGATAATTTTGGTTTTCGAGTGGCGGCCATTTTGAATTTTGCCTAAAATCGTGGATCCAGCCATTTTTCAGATTGGATCCATCAAAAATATGAAAGAGTATTGTCTTGTGGGCTTGTACACCAATTTTCACAATTTTAGACAGATGTGCAAATTTAATACATTATGGTCCCCCACTATTGTAGCTGAGGGGATATCTAATAATTCGAGTAGACTTTGTCCCCCAATTGTGTCACTTCAAGCTGTGGAAACGGTCTTAACTTTTCTGATGAAAGACGCGAAGATCGTGGTGATCATAACGACCAGTGTAGGCATACGCAACATGGGAGTTTTCTCAAACAGTCCATGGGTCACAAGGTTGATCAGTACCAAAAGGTTGGCAAAGAGTGATCTTGTTAGTAGGCCTATGTGTATTGTGATACTGTTTCACTATGATAGATATTTAAGATTAGTAGCCTCACTAAGATGGCGGTAAACTTCAAAATTACGGCGAATTTGAGCTAAATTGCATACTATGATTGTGTTGTTTACATGCTTGAAGAGTTTATCATACAATTCAAATGTATATCAAATACCAGTGTAGTAAATCTTGCTGACTCTGTGCACTTGATCCATGAATGGCAAAGTGGTCTCCATACCATGACAAACCAAACATAAACACATGTTCGGTTTTTGTGGTGTAATAGATGACAGGATTGGTCACCCGCTTTCGTATTTAGTATCAAAGAAACAAAATATTTGTTTCATTCCCCTGCGACTGTAACAGAACTCAGAACAGTTTATTTGACCTCTTAAAAATTTAAACAATGGAGGTTGTGGGGGGGGGGGGGTATCAAATTCCCAAATTCAGAACCCTGTGCCTGTCGAGAGCAGTGTGACTAACTGATTCATCTCATCATACTGATAGTCAGGGGGTCAAATGCATATTTTTGGGCGAACCTGGAAAGTGGGTCCAAAGTTTTTTTCTAAGTGTTTTCATGTTATATAGGTATTGTAGTCCATGAAACTGCATGATGGCATTCTCACAACATTGAGCATTTTTATATAACACGTTTTATAAAATCACGTCAATCGGAATGCAAACTAATGGTTTCCCACGGCTCGAAAAATATAAATATTTATATAAATCACTAACCTAATCTATATTTGCCATTATTTGAACTAGTATGTATTCAATATTAGCATTCATAATATTGAATTTCATAATTGTATAAACTGATTGAACCAGAAGTTTTGAGTTATGTGAACCCTTTGACCCCAAGGTCTTGCATAAACCCAATTACCAGTTATCAAATTTTATAAAAATATTGGCGTGTGACATATCAAAATGAAGGGAATTTCATTACGCACCTCAATGTGATATCGCAAAGCAACTATAAAACTATTGTACCGCAATGATTATTATTTATATATATATCGACGAGATAATATAATGTGTAATTGTGGCCATACGTTCTAAAATTGTATATATATTTCGTCATCCAATGATGTTAACACTTAACATCGAAATATTTGTTTATAGATTTATACATTTTCTTGAAAGAAATCATTGTGTGGTGTATTACCTCCGCCATAAGAGGTTATGTTTTTAGTCGGGATGGTTTGTCTGTTTGTTTATCCGTCAGCAGGATTATTAGACCAGACGTGGGTGGGGGTAAGGTGTCACCCGGAATGGGAATTTAAGCCACTATTATTTTCACATAGTTGGACTATTCAGGGGCCAGAATCAACCTGCTGATCAGGTAACTGTAGCTGCTTTACTGAAATATGGCCAAAGGTGTACATGACCTATGCGCGATTTTTTCTGATTTGGAAAAAAACTAGCGTATTAAACATTTTCGCCCACTGAGTAGTAAAGCTATATCAATATATTTGATACCAACAGAAAGCTACTGGAACAGGCTTTCCCGTGGATGTAACATATTTTCTGTCCGATTTTTGAAAAATGCACAAGCTTTAAGTTGGTATTTTAACCCTTAATTTTACCTATTTTTATTACTTTTTCAGTAAATAGTCAAAATACTTTTCTCTTAGCTGATTTTTGTATGGTACATGTGTTTAGTTTTGATTCAAACATGTTCTAGAACTATTGTTGACTTAAAATAAACCCATTTGGAAGTAAAAAATAATTAGCTATTTCAACATATTACACACTTTTTTTGTTGGACGTAAAATTTGAACACTTTTCTTTCGGCTCAGGAAAATAGACTGTGTCTCATATTTTTGCCCAATGAGTTCCAAAATTTAAACAATGTACCAGCATCTTTGATATCAGTTGAAAGTTACTATCAAGGGCTTTAACGTAACGGACATAATATTGTATTTCTGTTAAATACGAAAAAGTACAACACAGCGCTAAGTTTGTATTTTATCCCTCCATTTGAACAATTTACAACGTTTTTTAGTGAATACCAGCAGGACTTCTCTCTCATGTTAACGTTATAAGGTACAGATTTTCGTTATTATTTTTACATTCTATGGAGCCATTTTTCAAAAATGATCTTGAGCACTGAAGAAGTGATTACAGAAACTTTAAATGTTATCTCAGCGTCCACAAAATTGATCTTGGCCACTGAAGAAGTGATCTCAACCACTTTAAAAACTATCTCAGCCGCTACAAAAGTGACCTTGGCCACCGAAGAAGATTTAGTGATCACAGACTTCAAAAGTTATCTCAGCCTCTACAAAAGTGATCTTGGCCACTGAAGAAGTGGTCACAGCCACTTTGAAAATTATCTAAGCCACTAGAAAGGTGATCTTGACCACTGAAGGAGTGACCACAGCCGCATTAAATGTTATCTCAGCCACTACAACAGTGATCTTGGCCAAAGAAGAAGTGATCACAGCCTCTTTAAAGGTTATCTCAGCCATTACAAAGGAGATCTTGGCCACAAACAAACTGGTGTCAGCCACTGAAAAAAATATCTAAGCCACTACAAAGTGATCTTGGCTCTGAAGAAGTGATCACAACCACTTTATTAGTTTCTCAGCAGCTACAAAAGTGATCTTGGCCACTAACAATCTTATGTCAGCCCCTGACAAAATGATCTCGGTCTCTGCAGAAGTAAACTTGACCATTAAATACGCCATCACAGTCACTTTAAAAATCATCTCAGCCACCACAAAGGTGATCTTGGCCACAAACAAACTGGTCTTGGTCACTGCCGAATATTCTGACCTCATTTCAAACCTGCTGCCAGTACCCTTCTTATCTCGATGTGATGCTATGGCTGGATGCATTGGTAATGGAATCATGTTGAATATCATCCAACAAAGCTTCTTGGGGATAGTAATGATATCTATTTCTGTAGTTATTCTGTAGTTAGTAAGTCGGCCGGGGGAGCACCACCTGTTCATAATTATGTTGATTGCCATCAACTGAGAAAGCCTTGAAGGAACATTTGAAAATATAACAATTACAAACTTTCAGGTGAATAATGCCCTGATAATCCCCTGAGCCAGTTAGATACATTAGTATATGGATGAAACATGAAAGAAACTAAGCAGGAATACATCGTCTTGTATCAGAATATGATGTATACTAGTACCTCATTAAAAAAGATGATGAAACAAACAATGAACAGTAAGGTAGTAGCAATTTTAATATTATATATAGCAGATAACAAAATAACGATTACGTGCAATTTTGATAGTTTACAGCAACCTCTGAATTATTACACCACATTATTGATAATTGATGTATCCATATAGTCAGATATAGATATGCTGTGATATTGGAACTATAAAAAAAGCAAAAATCATGAATTATTTACTCATCTGTTAAACTTTCATACCGCAAGAATGGAACATAGTTTCGTCATAGTTAAATGCAAACCGCATTGTCATTGATAAACAAAATTTATAGTTTTTTGAAACAAAATTAAAATAAAATTTATAATTTAATTTAAGCATATGCCTGACACAGAGGCTAGCCAATTGGCATTTAAATTTACCTTATTAAGGCTCACAAATTTTGTCTGAGTGTCTCAATAACGGCCGGGCATCTAAACATTGGGGGAGCGTTGAGTCAATGCAGCGCATTAATGGTGATTTCATGGTGTGACAGCGTCGCAGATGATGACCCAACATTGGGTTAGTGAATCATGTTGACTGGCCCATACAATAGAATGGCAACGTATAATCCATTGCTACACAATTCAAGCCATATAATGTTACCATTATATTTCATCCTAGCAAATGGATACGGTAAAATAGGCCACATTAGGAGTGGGGCCTAAAGGAATGAGAAAAGGTGAGCGACAGGTTATCTAGTTTATCAAGATGCATGGAACTTCATAACAAAAACCTAAATTATAAGTAAATGAATGCAGGTTCAGCTATATAAACATATAAAAATGTGGAGTGTGTAATATACAAACGATACTGAATTAGGCATGATGGACCTGAATTATTGACCTTTGACCTTGAATTATAGCCTTGACCTTTGACCCAATGATATTTATTATTAATATACATCAATATACAAACAATCAAACTAATAGCTATCAGTTATGTGAATATATACAGGGATTTTCTGTTTTTCCCGATCACCTAAAACCACTATTTTGTACCGCGATAGGCGAAAAAATGTAAAACGCGTTATTTAAAATTGCTCAATGCTGTGAGAATGCCATCACGCGGTTTCATAGAGTACAATACCTATATAATATGTAAACATTGAGAAAAAAACTTTGGACCCACTTTCCAGGTTCAGCTCCTGGCCCCCTGACTATGATGTTCAATCTGTATATATGCACGAAGTGGCCTAATGAGGCCCGTTCAATCATTCATTCATTTATTGATAGTTTATAGCTAGAGTTCCACATGGATGGCGGCATTTAAATATAGACTATCACAATGGAACAGCTTTGCATGCGAAAGTTTTATTTCAGGGGCTGTGCTCCCAGACCCTCCGAGCAGGGCGCTTGCTGGCGGCGAGCATAGGTTCTGGGCTGGAAACACAAATCGCCCGCTTTTCAATTACTTTAACTTGGCATCTCTGGGATATTCATGTTGAGTTTATGAATTATTGATACATGTCAACCTTTACATCGATCACAAGTTATTGGCCTGTGAAAAAAAATAAAGGGAAATCAACATCTATTATAGATATCATCAACATATGCATGCCAATTCTGACCAGGGTTTGAGCCAGGGACAAAACTCAAATCTGCAAAGCTTCAACTGCACTACGAGAAAAAAGTCATAAGTATAGTCCGATCAAATGCTTACTGTGAGATATGACAAATACTTGCCATATCCTCTCTGTACAAGCATTCTACACAGGGAAACAAAGTAAAATGTATTGTTCCGTATATTATAGACACGTACCATTAGAGTTATATATAGGCCACTCCATGCATATTTATGGTTTTAGTTGTACCATGCAGTTGCCTCTATATCAGTAATTGGCCTGGTGCTTTCTGGGTACAGATATGTCCCTCTGTTCGTACACAGTGTATTGTCTGATTTACAAACACGATAAGAAAACAACCATATCATACCTGTTTTCCAGTGGAATAACATGATATGTGCCTCGAAAATTATGATAATTTTAAAGCAGGAGAATTACGTTAGGCACGATAGTATGGTACAGGAGTTGACGGCCACTATTCAATTACCATGGGGTGGGGGTGAGCTGGAGTATTTTTTAAATAAATATTTTTAGACTAAGTTTTCGTTGAATAAATAATTGTCTGAAGGACATTTTATAAATAAATAATTAACTCTAAAAATATATTTGAATCAAATAATTATAAAAGCTCCTGAGCAAAATTGTAATGGCCATTTAAACACTTTTGATCCAAGGACCCTCAAAAAACTACTAGGCCAAGTTTGTCATCTAACTTTGTAGACAGAATTTTTTAAATAAAGCTAAATATATATTTGTCACCATACACAAACTGAAATAAATATTTTGCTTCAGGCAGAGTGTGAAAATATTTTGTGTAGATTGAAAGTGAACTAAATGATTTGTCCGATTCAAACACTCCAGCCCCTTACCCCCCCCCCCCCCACGATAACAAAGTTTAAAATATACACTGACCGAATTAGGATACCATGACCACTTTAGGTCACCAACTATGACTTACTTGGGACACCTGGTCCATGTCCATATTCAGTCACAACAGATTATTTTTTATAAACGTTCATAATTTTTTATTTTACATCATTTTCTCTCATTTTCAAGAGAATTGTTGAGCCAATGAATTAAATTTCAATTTAAAATGATTTGTGTTAGTTTCTAATGCACTATAAGCTGAGGATATTTGAAATTGTGAAAAGTATGACGGAATAAGGGCACCTTACGTTAGCGATTATTCAGATTTGACAGAACGGAGGTCAACGATGTTGAAATCTCGTTGATTGATATTGCGTTTTATCTTTAGTATGCTCAAGAGCTGGTATTTAGTATGCCAATTAAAAATATAAACAAATATTAATTTTAATTGGAGCGCTTGTTAAAAGGTTAAAGGTGTAATTTGAAATCTTTATACATACCTGAGGTTCTTAGTCCTGCGACACTATCGTACATGCATCATGGATCGATATCACTTATGCTACCGATATTACTTACGGCAGTTTTTCCGAATAGGGTTTGTCAGAAGCGTGCTTGTGTCTGGATTCTCACTTCTAATTATGACATGTGTCGTTTTAATTTAATTAGTTTGCTAGTTTCCTTGACTATGAAGAATTTGTATTCTACCCCCAACCAATCGAAGAGTGGTTTAGTCAGTCACATGACAAGATTGGCGAATCACCGTCGTCATTCATGTGTTATTTAATTTAGGGGGTAGAATGAAATCGATCTATTTAACTTTACTTTTGGGACACGATCTAAAGCTTCCTTGATTCTTTGGGACAAGCTGCGTCTATCTCAGACGGCCATTCATCTTCGGTCATAATTAGCTTATTAATGATATATTTTCTAAATCTGGACCAATCCTTTGTTTCGTGCTGGAGTATTTCTTTACTTTTTGTCTGGTTATTTTTTATGTATTTATCGTCAGGTGTACAGAGAGGCGGCCGCTATACCTACTACAAATCTCACATGTTTCCACTCGTGTCATATACTGCGGCTCACTAATACCAACCCCAGTATTTCACCTGGAGCGGTGGTATCTTAATAGATTTTTGGTTAATACTCATTCATTACTAGTAAATTTAATTCTTCTACGATGTTGAATAGAAAGTCTCTTTCTTTATTTGACTTTCTGCATTTAAAATATTTATGTTTTGAGTTGTATTCTCCCATACAAATCGAATGCGGAAACCTAATTAATTGTTTCAAGTTTCTATGTTTGGTTTCACATTTGGAGATTATATGTAGTGGCTAGAGCTATCTTAAGTTTATCTGAAATAAACGAAATTGCTATAGATTCTTCGTTAGATTCTGATGTATCAGTCTGATCACTCTCGGCCTCCTAAACCATGACCATTTTTCTCTCTTTCCTAATTACTAGTATGTGATAATTTTGTATTTAAATTTTATGCTGTTTTCGGATTTGGCACTTCTTTATTGTTGCGAATTGTGTTCGTGTAAGTACTGATTGAGTTCGGCCCGCGTGTTTCAGATGCCATTTATGTTACGTCCAAACTAAACTAGTTGGTCTGTTGCTGAATCAATATGAAATTTGTTTGGAGATCAGAATAAAGAGCCTGGTTGAGCGATAATAGGGGATTTTAACAAATTTGATACGTTTTTACCCTCAGGCGCACCATTATTGACGAGTTTTATCGTCCATTTCGAATTTGTCGGGCATTTTAGAATGTAGCAAAATTTGTTCGGAAGACGTCCGTCTTATACAACACCCCTGGGCCCAAATTTAACTCCTCTTCAGCCTCAGACCCAATGTTTCCGATATATTGCAGTTTTTATCCCACGCCCACGAAGTAGGGGCGGGGGGTAATGTCATCAGCAGGTCTGGCCGTGCAGCCTTGCGTCTGTGCGTCCGTGTTTGTTTCCGAACGATATCTCTGAAACCGTTAGACGGATTGCTTTTATATTGCATACACACATCCCTTAAGGGGTGTAGATGTGTCTTTTGGAGGTTGTGACCTTTGAACCGATTATTTACCTTTGGTTTTGAGGCTATTATTGATTTTAATTGATAGCAGACGATAAGTTCATTTTCTGGACGATAACTCGGAAAGCGTTTGCTGGATTGTTTTCATATTGCCACACACATCTCTTATCCTTAGAGGGTATAGATGTGCCTTTTGGGCGGTTGTGACCTTTGTCCTATTTTTTAGCCTTTGACTTTGAGGCCATTGTTAACTTTAGTTAATGGCGGGGGATATCGTTAGCGTCAGCGCTCTTGTTTTCCAAGGTAATTTCTTTCCATCGAATTTTACCGAGATCTCGCGGGTGCCAATAGGGGATTTTCTTGTACGATTATGATTATATGTGATTATAACCCGGAAGCCTAAATTTCACTCCTTTTTAGCCTGCAGTTTCTCAACTAATTCGCTATAGATTGGATCGCCTAGAGAAGTCATAGCAGACTGCCTGAGTAGCCTATGATTACTGAGTTAAATTGCACGGATCACGGCACAAATTTTGAGTCAATTTCAGTTTTGGCAGCAAAACAGCAAAACCATTTTTGGAGTGATTTGGTGCGTTGCAGAAAAAAGTCACTTTATATTTCGCTCAATAGGCCTATCGCTAATAACTGAGCAGCTAAAATAAATTATCGCAGCCACTTTAAAAGTTATCTCAGGCACTACTATATAGAGTGATCTTGGCCACTGAAAAAGTCATCACAAAAGTAATTCCAAAATCAGATCACGTGGTGCCTTTCAATCAGGTATTTCCGCACCCTGAATAAGGTTTTAACTGTTGAAGAAAAACAATCAAAGTTGTTCAAGATATAGGTCAAGTAAAATTCAAAATGGGCGCCCAAAGCGATCAAAATAAATGTCATGATACTATAGTCCCCCAAATAGTCAGATTTTGATGCCCAAGTTGATTTTGTTATTGATTTGGATAATCACACAAATCCACCTGGGCATATTTTTTTCGATGAACCGAATGGGGTTATAAGACGATTTTTTTTAAGGGGGGGTCCAATTTTTTGTGATAATTATTTTATTATTTAATCATGATTACATTTTTTTTTTTGAATGTTTTTATGTATTTTCACAGATTTATGTGTCGAAATACCTAATTATACTGTATAGGTTAATAAGTATTCGGATATATTTAGACAATTTTACATATATCATTTCTGTGGATATGAAAGGGCGTGTCTGCCACTTCACAGAGTGGCAGATACACACTTTAATATCCAAGAAGACGATATAACACATTATTATGTATGCCTAATTCGAAAACTAAGGCGATGGGGCCGTCATTTAGCCATTGGGGAGATCGCCGTCATTATTGTAAGGGCTAGTGGATTTTGCTTAGAAATGTATGCTAAATGATGGTAAGGGCTAGTTGAATTTCGTTCTGGGCTAGTGAAACTTACAGATGAATTTGCATCCCTGGATCGGTGTTAGTTCGGACAAATTAAATATAAATTATGTAACTCATTATATGATCAAATTAGGAAAATAATATTATTGCCGAGAAATATTCTTCCACATTTGCTATTTCAGCATACATATTCTTCTCAAATTGAAAACAAAGTAGAGAGGTTGTTAACAACATTGAGTAGCAGTACAAGAGGAAACTGATAAGCTGTTGAAAACAGGGCAACAACGTTGGAGGGGCCAGAGAGCTGTTAGCAAGAGGAGCAACAGTATATGAAGGGCCGTGGATGCTGTTAAGAACAGGAGCAACAGTGCTTTATCAGGGATACTGTTAACAACAGCAGAAACAGGGCTGGAGGGGCCAGAGATGATGTTAACAACAGGAGCTATAGCACTTGAGGGGTCAGGGAGGCTGTTAACAACAGGAGCAACAGTATTGTTGTGCTCAGCTTTTATGGCCCTTCCAATTTTGAGGGGCCATAAAGGCTGATAACAACAGTAGAAACAGGGCTGTTGATTCTGTCTCTTAACAACAGAATCAACAGTATTGGAGGAGTCGTGGAGGCTGTTGACAACAGGAGCAACAACATTGGAGGGGCCGGAGAGCTGTTAACAACAGGAGCAACAGCATTAGAGCATGAAGTTTGCTAACAACCGGAGCAACGGTGCTGGAGGGGTCAGGGAGACTGAACTAACAACAAGATAAAAGGTTCTGGAGGGGCCATAGAGGCTGGTAACAACACAAGCAACAGGGCTGAGGGCAAAGAGGCAGTTAACAATAGGAAAAACAATGCTGGAGGGGCCAGAGAGGCTGGTAACAATAGGAAAAACAATGCTGGAGTGGCCAGAGAGGCTGTTACCAACAGGGGCAAGAGTGCTGGAGGTACCAGGGAGGTAGTTTACAACATGATAATCAGTGCTGGAGGGCCGAGGGACTTTGACAAAAGGAGCAGCAGGGCTGGGGGGGGGGGGGGAGAGATGCTGTTGAAAACAGGAGTAATAGTTTTAGAGGGGCCAGGGAGCCTGCTAACAACAGGAGCAACAGGGCTGGAGGTGCCAGAGACACTGTTAACAACAGGAGCAACATAACTGGATTGGCCAGTGAGGCTGCTATATAAAAACAACAAAAGAAACAGTATTGGAGGGCACGAGAAACAGTCCTGGAGGGGCCAGTGAGCAGGAACAACAGTGCTGGAGGGGCCATAGAGGCTGCTAACAACAGGAGAAACAGTGCTGGAGGTACTAGGAAGATTTTTTACAACATAAGGATCAGTGCTGGAGGGGCGAAGGAGGTTGGTAAAAGCGGAACAGTGCTTGAGAAGCCAGGGTCTTTGACAATAGTAACAACAGTATTGCAGGGGTCAATGATTAGGCTGTTAACAACAGGAGCAACAATACTGAAGTGGCGAAGTGAATTTGTTTTTTTTTGTTTCTCTGTATAATGGAAAACCAAATGAAGATCTTGATGCACTCCGTTATATGCGACTTTGTGAAAAATTAGGCTGTCAGACTGTACATGGTCAGCCTCAAGACTGAAAAGGCTGTGCAAGCAGACTTGTATCTGAAGAATGGGGCTGAAAGATTAGGAAAGGGAAATGCTACCCATCCAGACTTCTCTGCCACCTGCACCCATTATATTAATGGAGATAATTAGGTGCACTTGCAAAGCTGGTTGCAGTACAACCAGGTGCACATGTAAGAAACATGGACTACAATGTGCATATGCATGTACTATCATGTAGAGCATGTAAAGGCATCAGCTGTTTAAATTCGGCTTCTCCTCTAAATAGAGATAAAGCCTCAGAGTCCGAAGAAAAATAAATTGTGTTTTTAAGTTTTTAATAACTACGAAAAATTATGATCTCAATTTTAAATAAATGACTATTCTTAAAGTTGTCACAAGTTATTTTATTTATTCAAAACATACGGAAAAAAATACAAATCACATCAAATGTTGAAAAAGTGTTCTGCGTATAAAACACGACCATTTTAAAGGCCGATAGATAACAACATAACCGTACTGTAGTATTATTTAACCAGATATATCCTGTTAAAATAAATGTTGTATTTTGCTTGTGGTTATCCAGAAAATAGCCAGAAAATGATTGGACTATGTGCGTAGGTATGTGCGTAGGCCTAATTTTAAGTTTTTATATCGAAGAAAATCGCTTTATAAGTTAATATTACGCCAAATTTTTAATACAATTTAGGACATTTTTCTCGTTTTTTCTTATTTATTTCTCTTAAATGTATCTGGCATGGTGTGGGCTTAGCTACCAAAATTGTGTCTTCGACGACCACTAGTTGATTAGCGGTAATAATCCAATGGCTTAGCGGGGGGGGGGGGCGGTCCTGTGTGCATTTTTAGGTCCCCTAAATTTTTGTTAAAATTCGTTTAGGGGACCACCCCAAGAGTAAAAAAAACTTGGGTGGACATGCTGGATCATGTTAGCAACTCAGGAAAACGATTTTCAAAATGGCCGCCAGAAGCCATTCTGAAAAAAACAAAAATGTCAATATGTTTTGTACCACTTGGCCAATTTTGATGATCAAAATGTCCAGTAGGGGGGTTTTCAGGGTGCTGAATCGATTGGAAAGGGTTTTAATATGACCTGACGTAAGGATCATGCGAAAATATAAATGGCCGCCATTTTTACATGAGCATATTATATTTTTATTCATGCTGATTTATAATTGACACAGGTAGTCCATGGGCCACAATTGGTCACCATGCACCACCACCACTCTCCATTTTGATCAGGAGCTTCCTGGAAATGTTGTTAGCGATCTTACGAGGGATAACTTTGAAGCGAGATATGGGGTTTAGGCCATTTTTTTAAATGGCCGCCATGATAATCTAATTTTGCAATATTTCCACTTTTAAATGACATAGAATCATAATTTTGGTGTCTACACGTATGTTTTCAGGGTCAAAAAATCGAATGAAACCACTTAGAAAAATATTGGGTCATTCCTATATGACGAATTCGGAAAAATTCAAGATGGCAACTGGTGAAACTCATTTTATGACAAAATATGAATGTTTATATTGAAAACAAAATTGACATGTTTGACAACAGTGAACTCAAATCCGCATCTGTGAATGATGCACTTCTCTTTGATGATTCTGATGGCCCAACATCCTAATTTCCGCAAGTATTTGATTCTCAGCTTTCACAAATTATTAAGCGTATGCCTGTCCGTGTTGTTGCGAGTATTGTGCTTTGAATTCCTCCGCCAGATCACTCATACTGTTAAATTTACGTTCTGTTGTCTGTTCTCGTGTGCTGAATATTATTTTTGTTTTCATATGGTGTACATTCAACAGACAAAGGAATTATTTATAAGTAACTATTATGAATAGTCAGATATCCATACTCTTTTTCTTGGGTAAATTTACGATAAATGAGGGTGCACATGGGTTAAAAATCGAATCAAACGGCGAATTGTCTGTTCTTAGGGTCCGAACATCGAGGATTGCAGTTTATAAATAGTGTAAAAACGAACCTATTTTTTTCTATTTTTAACTATATTTATATCATTTTTCCCTTATAAAATGTGAATAGTGAGGCAAAAAAATGGGTAAGAAGTGAAGAAGGAAGAATTCATAATAATTTCCAGGACCCATGTGCACACTCATAAATGATAACCTGTGTTACTGAGTTTTTTTTGTTACAAAGTAGCTGCAAAATATTTTGTTTGATGTGTAGTAAGCCATAAAATATATCTTGTGAATATA
Organism: Flabesymbios commensalis; assembly: GCA_964017125.1. Taxonomy (NCBI): domain Eukaryota; kingdom Metazoa; phylum Annelida; class Polychaeta; order Terebellida; family Flabelligeridae; genus Flabesymbios; species Flabesymbios commensalis. Next base: position 49,351,092 of record OZ024904.1, read on the forward strand.
CACATATTCTATATAGCCAAAAGACGCTGATCAGCTACATATCTTTTGTAGTTGATGGTAGTCATTTTGATCGAAAAACAGGATTGCCAGGGAGTAGGGGTGAATTAGTATGAGTGCACTGGACAAAGACTGCACAGCACAATACTCTACAGCACTCGCAGATTTCCACATGTTCACATACTGTGACACCACCAGTGCATTGAAATGTCAAAACTGCTTCAGCACATTTATCGTGCTATTTATCAGATTTCTGTAATCATGCATGTATGCATTCATTCTTGCTGTAGTTAAATTAGACGCCCCTTCATCAAAAGACTCCTTGGTTCACAGAGAGCGCTATGTTTGCCCCACCCCACATGTTGTAACATAGGATAACTGGAGACATGGATCATTTTGATTTTTAACATGCTCTATATCTGTAACACCAATAATTCATTTGTACATTTTTTTGTTTTCACACAAAAGGAATGACGATAGGGACATATACGATTTCCAATGTTAGCTATACATGACAGTTTAAATACACGAAGTGATGTTTTCTAACTATGCATGTCTTCAGTACCACGAGATAATGGCCCAGCTAAATTTCCATCATAGAATATTAATACGTATTTCTGGACGATAACTGCATAAAATAGAAGCTCAGAGACACAAATATATCTTTTATAACCATACCTGTCCTCATTACTATACCATTTTATTATTTTTATTCAATGTTAGCAAATATAATTTGGTTTTCAATATAGACATCGTGATTTTGTCATAAAAAATATTTTTGCTGGCAGCCATTCTGCATTTTTCCGAATTCGCTGTATAGGAATGACCAAATTGTTCTATAAATGGTCCATTCGATTCTGTGACTATGAAAACATATGTGTAGACACCAAAATTATGATTCTATGTAAATTAGAACTGGATATATTGTACAAATTAGATTTTCGTTGCGACATGTAATTTTAAAAAATGGCCGAAACCCATATCACTTCACAATTTTTTTTTGGTAACATCGTTATTATTATTATTCACAGGAGTCCCCTGATCAAAATGGTACCACTCGTGGAGAGTAGTGGGGATGCACGAGAACCAATTCTGGCACATGGACTACTGCCTGCAATTATAAAAAAAGATAAACATGGAAATTAACTTTGATGAAGCAGAATGGCGGCCATTTTGAATTTTACATGATCGTTATTTCAGGTCATTTCAAAACCCCTTCCAATCGATTCAGCACCCTAAAAAACCTCATACTGGACATTTTGATCATCCAAGTTGGCCAACTGGTGCAAAAGATATAGATATATAGGTTTATCAGAATGGCTTCCGGCGGCCATTTTGAAAATCGTTTTCCTGAGTTGTTACCATGATCCAGAATGTCTACCCAAGTTTTTTTTACTCCTGGTGAGGTCCCCTAAACGAATTTTAATAGCAACGTAGGGGACCTAAAAATGCACACAGGACCCCCTCAGCAAGAGGACTATAAATGTAAAATGACACCAGAAAAAACGAAAAACGACACATTTCTTCGTACCTCAAAAAATATATTTCCCATTCCTCTATCGGAGTAAAGTTTTGTCATTCTAGGGATACTAATGAGACCTTTTGCAGTGAAAAACTTTCTGTTGCAATTATTTTGAGGTCATCCGAAAAATGGCCACAAAATGACTGGATTATTATGTGTTTTGATAAGATGTGCCTTTTATTGATAGTCACAGTTTTAACACACGTAATCTTTTAAAGAGTAAAATATACGGAGATATTTCGGTGTACTCGCAATACAATGGGCTTACGCAAAATAAGGGGGTGAATAACCACTCAAATTATAATATTATAGAAGACTATCTGGAGCAATGTGTTGTATAGTTTAATCAATTATCCACGAGAAACAATAAATACGCGGTTGAGACAGAATTATTTAGGTGTCACGTATCTATTAAAATAAGGTTTTGTCAACAACTCATAGGTATAATACAATAATATATAACAACGACACTAACATTACTAACATTTTTTTCCATAAATTATGCCAATTTGTGATGGTTTATCAAGTTAAATAGGTGTATACTATTTACACATCGAATAAATGCATCAAACGTAATTTTTCAACAGCACCAAGTTAAAACTGAACACTACATTGTGGATAAACTTGATAAATGTGTGGCAAACGGCAGGAGAAAAATCATTATGGACTGCTGACATAAATTATTATAAGACTACGATAAAAATATTGATTACAGTCATCACAAGACGAGCATCGATATATTTTGTGATATTCACAAATTATATGGTATTTCTATTTTAATCTTTCACACAAGATTATATGTGATGTTGCATATATTTACATTTTAAAACTATTCACGATCTATAATTCCATCCATGTACATAAACAAACGTCACTTCACAATGGATATCTACAATATCGGACACGAGTGCAGATAATTATGAATATAAAAAGTATTTGTTTTCAAAAATAAAAGAATCATGTTTATGATTTCTCTGAAGAGCACAATTTAAAAACAAATATATATATATTTATTGGATGATCAAATAAAGCGGATACTTTAGGCGAAGTATAATTACTAATAAATCATTATGTCCATATCAGTCGGAACAATGATTGTTAGGCCACATCCCGACTGACCGGACAATATTATGACCCGACTTGCTGCGAGTTTTCTAACGACCAAAATATGGCTTGACTAGTCCGGCATAATATTCTAGTTTAATCGGACCATTAAGTCACGACAAGATTTAGCCCTCCCATAATCACTATGCGCATCGGAAACTTATCGGGACATTGTCTGGCAATGGTTTATCTAGACCTATTACCACTTACTGAATTCATTAAAAAGTGAATACAATACCATACATTATATAGCCTAGAGACAACATGTCAGGTACAACAACCCAACGACTTAACTCACTTCTTGTTATCGTGGTCAATAATAGTAAGACTTCGTTGAAGTCACTTTTAAATTCCATACTGTTACGAATGGTCCCATAAAGCTGGGATGACCAGACTGAACCAATTTTGAGAAAACATTTTTGTTGGACATTATATCAGACATTGAAAATTTATTCATTTCGTATTTAGTGTTCTTGTGTGCTAATTTGTGTAAACCAGATCACGATATGAAATCTTTGAACACTTCCCAATTTTAAATTTAAAACATTCAGACCAAAATATCAATGCGATAGTGACATTTAGAGCTCCACTATACTGGACTGACTATTTACACTGTCCATTACAGTACTTGGACCACTTCTAAGTGACGGGGCGTCTTTAATATGTGCATTCTGCCGTGATCTGGCACTCTAGTGCAGCGGCCAGGAGGGTGAAAAAAAAGTGAACCCCTCCCCACGGTAGAACAAAGCAAAACCATATTTTTTTGATTTAGTGATATGTCGGGGGTACAAAATGGATGGTTGTGAAAAAAATATTTGAGGCGTTGCCATGGTTACGGCGTTATTCCAACACAGTCTCTTTTGCGACATTGACGCCATTTTGTGCACATATTTTCCAAGGCTGTGAATGAAGCTGAAGTGATAAAAGACATGTAAGTGGCATTAGCGATTTGGGACGAGCTAAATATGTAGCAGTTATGATCATTAATACATCTCTGCATTAGAAAATATATCTTACTTAAGCATGATTATATTTTATTACGCTCTTATTTCACATAATGTGTGGAATATCCAGTGTGTTTTTGCTTAAAAGTTATATCCTTAACTGGTGGAAATTCAAAAATATGCTGACCAATATTTAGAAAATAGGTTAAATAATACTGAGTTAAATATCACAATGTACATTGCCGTATATCACTTGATTGAATACCTGACAAAAAGTAGTTAAAATATAATTTTAATTTTCAAGGTCGTCCAAGGTTAAATAACAAAATGACTGCATCCGGAATCAGTGAAATATTATAAATTTCAGCGCTCTGAAATCGTACGACCAGATTGTTATGTAGTATATCTTTCTGATTAGTTCAATTTGGACCTTATCTTTAATAGAACTATTTCTAATGTAGTACAAATATCACAAAAAAACGACCTCTCATTTCTGAAATTAATTGGATTATTCAAGGTCATCTTCAAGGTCAAAAGGTCAATTTTAGGGTCAAGTGAGTGAAAATATCATTTTTGAACAAATAAAGCTGGGAGCATGTGTAATACCTCTTTCTCGTGGGATTTTGAGTGGAAAAATCCATTTATAGCCTTATTTTGTACAAATATCACAGAAAACGACCTCCCATTTCTGAAATTAATTGGATTATTTAAGGTCATCTAAAAGGTCAAAAGGTCAATTTTAGGGTCAAGTGAGTGAAAATATCATTTTTGAACAAATAAAGCTGGGAGCATGTGTAATACCTCTTTTTCGTGTGATTTTGAGTAGAAAAATCCATTTATAGCCTTATTTTTGTGATTCAAGGTCATCTTCAAGGTCATATGCAAGGACAATTTCAATTCAAGGTCATGAAAATGTCAATTCCGAGGTCAAAAATGTAAAAGTATGATTTTTAACAAAAGGCCAATGTGTCAATTTCTAGGTCAGGTAATCGAAAATATGATTTTTAACAAATAGATCTAGGTACAAGTCATACATCTTGATGTGACCATCTACGTCAAATGGACAATTCCACGGCCAAATATGATTTAACGGACAATACAGTGCATAATAAACTTCCTCTTCGAAAATTCGTAAATAATTAAAAATAATTATTTCCTTTATCTTTTTTTTTAAATAGATAAAGCAAAAATGTTTTTGCTTTAAAGAAAATAATTTCCGTTTTTGATAACAAAAAAAAATAATTCTTTAATATATTCTTTTCTGAGAAAATAATTTTCGTTTGTGGTAACAGAAAGTAGAAAAATGAGAACAAAACCGGAAGATACAAATATGCAGCGACCGCAAACGACTGCCAACAGTCACTTAGTCACACATATCCACCTCATCTTATCCTTGAAAATTCGTTAAAATGACAATTCGTGCAACTAAGAATTCTCGAAAAAGAAAAATGAAGAATTCTTTTTTAATATTTTTTACGAATTTTCTTTTCACGAAAAAAACACGACAATTCTTCACAAATCTTGGAGGAAGTCTATTATGCACTGTAATTTATTTGCTACAAATTGGAACACACATAATACATTGTTTTGGTGTGATTTTGACTGGATAATCACATTTTGGCAGAGTTTTGTTCATTTAACATCATTGAAGTGAAATTGTCAGGCAACGGAAAAGCATTATAGGTCGATGGTGAGGCATTAAAAGGTGAAACTAAGGCATCAAGGGACAATGGGGAACGTTAGAGCGCGGCGCCGAGGCGTTAAGGGGCAAAGAAGAGGCGTTAAAGTGCGACCGGATGCATTAAAAGGTGGTGGGAAGGCATTAAAGGGCTATGGAACAAAGTACACGTCGACCAGGAAGCGTGAAATAACAATGGAGGTGTGGTACCGGTCGATGGGGAGGCGTTAAAGGGTGATGCGTGGAGGTCTAAGGGCGAGGAGAAAGCGTTAAAGACGAAGGAGTGTCGCTAAAGGGCAACAGAGAAGCGTTAAATGTCGCCGGAGAGACACCAAAGGCGACGGAAAGGTTGTAAAGGTCGGTGGAGATGCATATAAGAATGACTGAGAGGCGTTAAAAGGCCCCACAGATGCATTAAATCGTCATGGGGAGGCATTAAATGGTGATTACAAGGTGGTAAAAGGCGATTAGTGTTAAAGGGCGACCATGAAGCATAAAATTACGAAGGAAAAGCGTTTTGGGGTGGGGAGAAGGCAAAGATGACGGAGAGGCGTCAAGTGTCGACGGAGAGGCATTAAAGGGCGACAGAAAGGTTTTAAATGCTGACTAAGAGGTACTAAGGAGCGACGGGAAGGTGTTAAAGGGCGACGAAAATATGATAAAGGTTGACATAAAAGCATTGAAGAACAATGTTAAAGGTGCCGCTTTGACGTTCAATAGCGATGGGCAGGCATTCAAGGGCGATGGGGAGGTGTTGACGATCAATGGAGAGGCGTTAAAAGGCGACAGAGGGGCGTTAAAAGACAATGGAAATGCATTCAGGGAAAAGATCAGGCGTTAAAGGGTGACGGAGAGGCCTTCAATTGCAACGAAGAGGTGTTAAACTAAAAGCATATTAAAGGCGAAGAAAAGTCGTTGAATAGCGACGGAAATGCACTCAATTGCAAAGAATATGTGTTAAACTAAAAGTGCTACAATGATGCAGAAAGAGCGACAAAAAATCGTTAAAGCGTGACAGGAGTGTGTTTACAACGCCCTATTGTGAGTTTGTCGTCGCCCTTTAACGCGTCTCCATATCCCCTTAATCCCTCTCCATCACCTTATAAAGCATCCAGTCAATCAATCAATAAAAACTTTTATATCGCCTAAATCCTCAGCGAACAGAGCTCAGAGGCGCACAGATCCTCACAATGATCTCGTGTTCCGTCAACAGGGCGGCGGACCACCAAGGGGCTATGACGGGATAATCAAAGCTATGGCGAAAGCTTTAGTCCCAGTCTTAGTTTTAAGGGGAACAAAAAAATTATTGAATTTGTGTAGCATAAATATTTTGAGCATTTCTACCAAACAAGTAAATCTGTAAGATATGCAGGCTGGTTTTCTCTTGGGGTTCAGAACATTATAATGCATATTTTAAAATGAATGCGAAATTTGACAGGACGCCAGTGTAATTGTTTTGGAGAAGGAAGAAAGAGATTAAAACGTGATGCTTTGGTTACCACTCTAGCAAGGCAGTTCTGCACACTAGCGATGTCCTTTTCTGAAATGTTGTGAAAGAGCGATTTTCAAATAATCTAATTTGCTACTAACCAGTGCTCTCTGGATGCTGCAGATAAATTTGTGCCTTGACCTATATAATTCAGCATGAGAAATTAGTTAAGTATTTTTCTCGCTGAAGTTTGGACCCAATGAGAAGCCAGTGTTAAGCTACAGCTTGGATCCTGCCATTCAAGCCGATACACCAAATAAACAATGTTGCGACTTCTCTTAGAGATTCCTTAGATGATAGGGACATGTAAATTTGGATATCATCGACATAAAGATGGTGGTTTATATCTAAACTGGAGATTGTAGCGCTGAGTGGTGTGGTGTATAAGGCAAAAAATGGTCCCACTGCAGAGCCTTGTGAAACTCTATAATATTATGAGAGTGTAACTTTAATCTGTCAGAGTGTCTACAATTGTTATCCCCCGCCCGACGAAGTTGGGGCGGGGTATTACGTCACCTCTGATGTATGTCCGCCGTCTGTCCGCATTTCGTTTCGAATTCCGGAGCAGATCACTGAAATCCATGGGGGTATTTTTTTCATATTGCACACACACATCCCTTAGGGGGTATACAAGCGCCTTTTGGGGTATACGAACTTTGACCTACTTAAATAGCCGACCATCAGCCATAATTAACTGCAATATGCTTGATATCTGACAGCTATCATTCCCGGAGCAACTCTGGGAAACCTGTAATATTGCACACACACATCCCATACCGTTAGGTGGTGTAGATGTGCTATTTGGGGTTTAAAAACTTCGACCTACTTAAAAAGCCAATCATGAGCCAACATAACCTTTCATATGCCTGATGTCCTGCAAACCGTGCCAGATAGCCAGACCATTACTATAAAACCAAATATGCGGTTTCAGGTAGGGATATGCACTGAACAAGTTCAACTCGATCAAATTCAAATGGCCGACCATCGGCCATAATATTAGCTTTAATATGCTTGATATCTTGCAAATCATGCCAGTTAGCTAAATCATTACTACCTTGCAAATCATGCCAGTTAGCTAAATCATTACTACAATAGAAAATGTGCGGTTTCAGGTAGGTTATGCCCTGACAATTTTTACTTCGATCAAATTCAAAATGGCCTACTCTCGGCCATAATTAACTTTAATAGGCCTGATATCCTTTCCACTGCCGGGTAGATATACCACAGCTATGCCACAGCGTATCAAAACGGATGGAAAAATCGACCCTCTCACAAACACTATGATATACCGCACTCATACCAGAGCGTTGTAGTCCGTATCCAAAAAGTGGCCTTCTCTCACGCATAGCGTAAAAATCCGTAATTTATCTCAAAATCTCTCTCATTCATGTATAGAGCAGCTACCGCTATTACGTATTTTTACGCTACGGCAGACATGCGAGGTGAGATATAACGATTTGTTACGTTATAGGTTCCCGTCTACACAGCGTTCATGGTTACTCTACATAATGCATCTGGACCGCTTGTGATGCTGGCCCACTATTGAAAAGGCATCGGGGCAACTTTTTGTACTTGAAGGGAAAGTTGAATGGTGTATGGCACCCAGTGTAGTCTTTTGTCATGAATCCACATGACTATGATTAATATAATTAGCAGGGAGTATCAATATCATAAACCTAATATTTGCTGATGAGACATCCAACTATAAAGGTTGAATTTACATAGCCGGGTATGTTAAACATATATCACAATATTTAAGGTGTGTAGGTCTAAAATTGTTAAGTCACTTAAGTTTAAAATTAAACTCAGCGTGGTTGGATCAAGGTATCGCAAGTATGACTCATTTTCTAGAGTTCTATGTTTTTGGTTGCGTTTCTTTGTTTATTAGTTTGTTTGTCCGCCTGGGAAAACATATCACTGCACATTATTATCGTCATCTATCCAATGTTCAAGTTTAAAGAGCATCATAATATAGGTTACAGTTGACAACAATGCCGACAAACTTACCAGAACGAAATGGTTGACTGTTTTTTTGCTATCAAATTTTACAAGTGTGAGTTGCTTAGGCCTACCACATTGGGAAATGTAGTTCTTCTAATGAAGACAACGGCATAAAGACAAAAATACTAACATGTCGTTATGATATGCCGTAATTTACTCTTGTTGGAATGTATTAGAATAACAGAAAGGTCAACATGTCACGGCCGCGTAGATACACACGGAGATGACAGCACCCAGCACACACGATAATAGGCTCAATGCTAGATTAATACTGGTGCAGTATCAACGACGCTGACCCAGCATTAAACCAACATTGTGACAATGTATCGTGTGTGCTGTGAGTGGCTGGCATGTATCAACGCTGTAACGTATTGTGCCGTGGTGATGGATACACATTAAGTGCTACGGGGCGGCTGGGGCATAGCTACGCTACAACGTATTAAATCGTAACCAGACGAAATGCCGTGGAGCAGCCATAGTGTAATGTTCTGTTATTGACCCCCCTGTTCATTATCAAGATAATGTGTGTAGAATTAATTAAAAAATAAATGTTATGAAAACCAAATTGTCTTCACAAGACATAAAACTAAAGGTTGCAGGTGTAGAATCGGGTATATTTAATATCTATGTCATAACATTTGAAGCATGTAAAAGTGACGAAATAGCTTATTTCACATAATCTTATAACTATCCATTTATAATTGCTAATTAGTAAACATCATGATAGGTTAGAAGCATGCCGACAAGTTTACTTGGAAGAAATGGGGAAATACTCTCTGTATATCAAAGCTTACAAGTGTGAGTTATTTACCACCTTAGCAAAAATAGTTTTAATAATGAATAAAATGGAATTAGAACGAAAACTACTGACAGGTCTGCGACATACGATGGTGTTTGTGAGAAGGCCGTTTTTTCACTACGATCCAGCATGCTGTGGCATGCCTACACTGTATGGTACTGTTTCTGAGAGGGCCGCAAAAACGATCCGGTTTAATACGCTATGGCAGTGGAAAGGATATGTGGCAAACCCAGACATTAAGTAGGAAACAAAATGATTGTGTGGTTTCAGGTAGAGATATGCCCTGAAAAATGTCGATCAAGTTTAAAATGATGGACTTGAGGCCGTTATTGACCTTAATATGGGTAATATCGGGAAAACTGTGCCAGATAGCTAGACCATTACTGTAAAACAAAACTATGTGGTTTCATGGAGTGAAAAGCCCTCAAAACTTTATCTAATTAAAAAATGGCTGACTTGTGACACTGACACTGTGCTAAATAGATAGACTATTACTGTAAAACAGAATGTGAGAGTTCAGGAAAGGATGTATCCTCAGAAATGTCTAACACGCGGGTGGGTAGGAATTATGATGGCCGACTGGCCTCTTGGTACTGATTGCTGCCTATTTTTCAAATAAGAAGAAAACCAAATTTGAGTCTGAGCAGACATTTTACTGCTGTGAATTCTGGCAGAGCAGGTGGTGGAATTCTACGCAGAATATTATTTATTATAGAGTTCCATAGGCGACTTGGATTGTCCGAATTGTGTGAAATGTTATCAGCTAAAATTCAATTTTGCTTTAGTCATTATTCTTTACATAGGTGGCACTGATCGCACTATAACGCTTCTTCTTCGCCCTTTAACACCTTCTCATCGCCCTTCAACATGCTTCCTCGTTGCCCTTTAATGCCTCCTCATTGTCCTTTAACACCTTCTCATTGCCCTTTAACAACTCCTCATTGATCATTAAAGCTTTTTCTTCACTCTTCAACACCTCTCCATTGCCCTTTAACGCCTTCTCGTCGCCTGATCATTTCACCTTAAGCATGTTTAATTATTTAAAACAAACAGAATTAGATTATCCAGTCAAAAGCATACTCAAACGGGGTAATATATTACGTGCTCCAATGCGTAGCTCATATGTGTTACAAATCATATTTAAAAAGAAAATGATTTTACAATCAAAATCTCAAAGCTTTATGTGTTAAAACTAATATTTTTCTATACTTGAAATTGACCTTTTGACCTTGAAGATGACGTTTAGTCATCAAAACAGTACCAGAATAGGTTATTCAGTCAAAATTACACACAAAGGACCTCGGAATTGACCTTTCGACCTTGAATATGACTTTGAATGATCATAAAAATACCATAAATGGTAAATTTTTCCTATGAAAAAGAGGTATTAGGCCTACACATGTTTCTTGTTTCACTTTGAAATTTATCTTTTGACCTTGAAGAGTCATGAAAATAATACCAGAAATGGATTGCCCAGTCAAAATCACAAGGAAATGAGATATTACAGTTGTTCCTAGCTTCATTTGTTGAAAAGTCATATTTTACCTTGCAAATGACATTACATTCACAAAAATGCCTGGCAAACTGTTGGCTTTGTGTACTCGACGCAGACGCACAATCGGACGCACGATCAGACGCAGAAGAACGTTCCCATGTTCCGCAGTTCCCACGTTCCGATAACCATGATAAAGTCCCTTAGTCTTTTTGCCAGGCCACCATATTTATTTGAACCTTACAATTCATGAATTATGTTTTTTGCTCCAGACGTATAGCTGATAGGTCTAGATTGTAAAACCACCGGGTGCAATTTGTTCACCATTGAGCATTTATTTTTATTTTTCGGACTTGGTGGCCATTGCTGAATATCTTGTTTTCACTCATAACAGTTTGTTCCGACTTCAAGCTCCGAAATTCTGAAAAAAAACAAGATTATTGACAGCGCCCAGCAAACACAAAACATTTGCATAAAATTTGTACATCGTCCGCCAAACGTCTTCGACGTTGGTCCAAAATTGTAAAAATGTTTTGTGTTTGCTAGGCACTGCCGCAGATGGCACCAATATCACTAGGCCTAACTAGCATGCTAAATGTCGGCTATTGATCACTCTAATAAGTTACGTTAAAGTTAAGGTGATAAACATGATAAAGGAGATAGAAACTCATACTCGATCAGACCGATGTTGTTGTCACGAATCCCTCATGGCGCAAAACATTCATCCTATGTTGACTCAATGTTGGTCCACCGTCCGCGATGCGATGCTGGCATATAGTCCAGTTTCGTAGTCGGTGGCTCAACTTTTGAAAAAAACGTTTTGTCAAAATGAAAATGGAACCAACAGGAAGGTCTGCTTTGAAATGACGGATGAGAACTCCCGTCCTTTCCGTCAAAGATCGACATTGTATTCAAACAACGAGAGTCATTTGTTATAGGCCTATTACCGCCTTGCCATAAATGATATAATAACACACACCCCCCCTTTCACAGGGTCCGATTCTATCCCCACCACATTGTTTTATGCGTCTGAGTCTTCGTGTGCGCATGCGTGTGCGTCTGTGTCGAGTACACAAAGCCAAATTTTTCAAGCTGAGACTCATCGGATTTTAATTGAGCATAAAAACATCAAAAACATTATATATGTAACAAAACAAGGTTAGGTCAATTTTATAAAAGCCCTCATGCTCGGATTACTTTGCTTGATATCTAATTTCAGTGAATTCAATTGTTAATTTGTTACTATCTAAACTTCCATGACGTCATACATCACCATAAGACATATTTTTGTGAATTTAATGAAACCACTTGTGAATCATTA
>OZ024904.1:49363638-49388638 GCA_964017125.1 Flabesymbios commensalis
TGGAAGTAGTATGCAACTCTTATTTATTTGTTCTTCTCATATTGACGAATAATAAACTCGGATCTATCAGGTACACGCGCAAACTGTCACTGTAGCTACGTTTGAAATAAGTCATGAAATATACCATCAATAAGAAAGAGTGCGAGTGGTTAAGACTGTTACACCTATCATAGTAGGTTGATATCATACATGATGCATTTACATTACAATGTTACTGTCTTATACAATCTTATTATTTTACTCTAGTATTTATTGGGACGAATAATAGAAGCAAACTGGTAATAGACCATATTTTATATTGGAAATTGTTTTTGTGGTGGTTAATAAGAGACGAATATTAAAATGTTACCATAACGGTACATTATACAAATATATATCGGTATGTCATTTCAATATGCCTCCTTCTCAACACCGAACGTACCATCGTTTACTTTTGTATGGTCATACACGTTTTTGCCGCGCCTAAAATAATTGAAATTTTGAAATAACCGGAATTCATTCCACACAATCATATGATGGTATATTTCTTGAATTACATGAAGCTTCATTTTTCTATTTGTTTTTATATTTGAGAAAAATACCAATATGCCCTACAGTAGAATTCGGGACAACATTTTGTTCGATGTCAAGTGTGTTGAGTTTAAATGTGGATATACATGTATATAAAAAGCCAATTGAAGGGTTCCATGCATAAACATGCTAACTCGAGTTAACATGAATTTGAGTTTTGTATTCCATGTTGTTCTTTGTACCCATATGCATCTTGTGTGAACAAATTGGAGCTCTAGGGTCAATATATCGCTAGTTCGAAAAAATGCTATGTAGAGTTGGCATACACATTATCTAATATATAGGGTGCAAGTTCATGTAATGTTGGATTGACATAGACTTGCTCTTGGGAAGCTGGTATAGCCAGTGGATATTCACAAGCACTATTATGCTAACTGAAGAAAACACCCGCATTTTTTTCAAATATTTACTTGCAAGATGGTGCTAACTAAGATAAGCATTGATCTGGCGGATCATAATCTGTATGCTTTGTCCACATAGCATATCAAAACTACATTCAACAATGGTATAAATGTGGAGTTTATCGTCACCACCACGTTTTGGTAATGAAACATAGTGGCTATGTATGCAGAAATCTGGTTATCATTGGTGTTCTAGTGATATGTTGTGTTATGTTGCATCTTTGAATATAACTATGAGGACATACTTCCTTTCAAAACTGTAATATTCATATCTCTGCCCTTATTATTTCTATTTTAATATTAGAAATTAAAAAAAATAACAAAATATCTTCCTTCGGACATAATAACAATATATGTTTCCCATCTGCACAAAATCAGTCGCATATCGCATTTTCAGAAAATGAAGTACATGTAGGGCCTAATCATGCTAATGTAATATCGTAAAACAGAATGATTAAAATATTGCTGTGGTCCTAATCGCTAGTTATTATCGTTATTCATATCCAAGTTATGGAATGTTAGCCATTTCAAAATATGACTAAATTTTAAAAAGATGTGGAACGCCTCAAAATGTGAAGTATCCCCTGATGTATCCACTATTGTAAACAAAATTATGTAAAAAATAGAATAGAACGCACACAGGTCGATTAAAAAAACACCGTTTTTTATGCGTATGTATAAGCCTGCAAACCGATATTACTAATACATGTTTTAAGGATATTGAAAATCTTGGGGGTCTTATGTTATTTTTGGTATTTTCATGTAAAATGCGTTATGTGACTGATTACCTGCAGATTGTTCCTATATTATGTGAATAATTTGGTGTATAACAACATTCCTAAAAATAAATAAATATCAATAGGAATAGACCTCTTGGTGAGTTTTTTTTCGAAATGAGCAAACACTGTAGGTTAATATCGATATATTTACTAATATCTGAGCGAAATCAATCTCGATATTCTATAAAATATTAATATTGATGGGTTCAAAATTCCTCATGTAAGTAGTGATTGATTAGATTAGTATAATGACATTCATTATAATAAACACGGATGTCAAATTCGCTGCACCATTAACATAAAAAAATATACACCAAGAAATGTACTTTATCTGACAAAAAATATTTATCTGTCTGCAATGACGAAACAATACATTTTATCCTTCTCTCTACAGTTGTTGCGTACACCACGCTAAATTTAAGACCAAGACTACATTTTCTCTTGCCAAAAAAAAAATTCGATCGATATCTCCTAAATAAAATAAAATCGAATTTTAACATACAATATTGAGGATTCACTTTTTTCAGTAGAAAAAAAGCAACACAAATTTGGTCAAACTTGAAATTGATTAGCGAAATAGTTCATGTTTAATTATAGGAAAAACCCAATGAATGAGGAGCTTGGTTACAAATCGCTACACACTATTTTCATAAGTGCAAACATGAGCTACTCGCATTGGATGGATCTAGTATAAACATCGTAACATGGGATATCCAATAATGGAAGAACCACATGAATATTTCGCCTTGTTGTGTCACATATAGGGTTATTAAATAGTGGACAGCATGGCACCAAATTTTCGTTATGTTCTTTTGTCCTCTGTTGTAAAACATCATGGTGTATTGACAAGAGATTCAATAAATAACTCTTTATTTAGCGAAAATAATCTTTACAATATTTTTAAAATAACTCAGCTCTTCTGGGGCGCATCTCTGAAACTCAACTGAAAACAATTTGAAAGACTTAATCACCTGTCTAATATATGTTGAGCCTTCATGCTTTGTAACATCACCAAACACGTTTTAAATAAATTTAGGGAAATATTTATATGTACAGTATAATTTAATTTATGTACAAATCATATTGTTTATAATAATAATTATAATAATATGCACATGTGCGAAATTTCACATGACATATAGGAAATCAGTAAGACCTTGGAAGGCTATAGGTGATCTGCATACTTTTTCTGCGCTTTGAATATGTTAAATCATAGTACAGTGCACTTTAATGGGGGCATTCACAGATATGTCTCAAAGTTGCAAAGTAGGCTGATCATGATCTTATTTTGCATGTTTACCTCCCAGTCATTTGACAAATAAGACAGCAAAAAACGTACTCTTATGTATATCTCTAGCTAAGAGGAAATATTGGGGTGCAGAAGACTCAAGTCACTTGACCTTCTAATTAAAACTAATGTGATTGGTATTCAGGAACACGATCAGATACATAATTTAAGCTATAACTCACAGCTTGAACGTCTCACCAAATGATTTTCCTGGCAAACGTTAACTCATATTGCTTCCTGTTGCACAGATCACTTCTTGTAAGGGAAATGTGTAGATTTCTCGTCTCGAAGCGTTCTTCAGTGATTCTTCTCAAATCCTGAAGGGCGTTATAGTCATGTTCTTGCTACCACTCAGCTTCTCCAATTAGAGTACATTTATAAGAGGAGGAGCGGTTGCGTATTAAAATTACTGGCCTGAACTTCAAATGTTGCTGGATGTCGAGAGTATCAGGCCTACATAGCAACTTGAATCGATATTCGGTAAATGAAAAGATCTATAAAATGCGTACTGTTTTCCTCAATACATATCTGTTGCTTTCATTAAATAAGATTAACATTTATTTTTTTCCAAACTCTTCTGACTGTCTTACATGGTAACGCAACTCCCCATCCAAAGAAAATAGAATGATTGTTTGGAGAGTCCCTTGTTAATTTGATGACTCACCAATATATGGCCACCGTACGTGATCAATATCAGTCACAGATAAATAATTAAATATAGGCCTATGACTGGGTTTTAGATGGCATTTTTTATATTGATCAAATAAAAGAACAAGTGGCGGCGTCTCTTGCAGATACATACTATGTTGTTTCAGAACATCCTCTATTCACCTTTTTGTTCGTGTCTGTCTAAAATTATAATTTGTGAAGTCTTCTCGGGTATCATTGAGGTGAACTGGCCTCAGCTGGTGGCTCCGGAGTCCTAAGCACACGCACCTTATGCCTTTTTTTTTAAATCTATTGTCTCTGCCCATTCTCTTTCCTGAGTGTGTTGATGGCTTTTTTCGGCTCGTATCCTACCCCCTAATTTGAATAACAACTGAATTTGAATAACAACTGTTTAGTAACATGCATAACAAATTTGAAAAGGATATGTAAAAAACTTTTCAAGTTATCGCGCCCACAAGGTCAAATTATTGACGTAAAATGAGAAAAATCGCAATAAATCGGCCTTTTTTTTCAGCCATTATTGAACTTGTCCGAGAACTGGTCATTCTGATGTTACTAATAAGTAGTTCTTGGACAAGTTCAATAATGGCCGAAAAAAAATGGCCGATTTATTGCGATTTTTCACATTTTACGTCAATAATTTGACCTTGTGGGCGCGAAAACTTGAAAAGTTTTTCACATATCCTCTTCAAATTGGTTATGCATATTACTAATAAGTAGTTCTTGGAGAAGTTCAATAATGGGCGAAAAAAAAAAAATGGCCGATTTATTGCGATTTTTCTCATTTTACGTCAATAATTTGACCCTGTGGGCGCGATAACTTGAAAAGTTTTTCACATATTCTCTTCAAATTTGTTATGTATGTTACTTATAAGTAGTTCTTGGACAAGTTTAATAATGGCTGAAAAAAAAAAAATGTCCGATTTATTGTGATTTTTCTCATTTTACGTCAATAATTTGACCTTGTGGGCGCGATAACTTGAAAAGTTTTTCACATATCCTCTTCAAATTTGTTATGCATGTTACTAATAAGTAGTTCTTGGACAAGCTCAATAATGGCTGAAAAAAAATTCAAAGTGGCCGATGTATTGAGATTTTTCTCATTTTACGTCAATAATTTGACCTTGTAGGCGCGATAACTTCAACATTTTCACAAGTATTCTCTTCAAGTTTGTTATGCATGTTACTAATAAGCAGTTCTTGGACAAGCTCAATAATGGCCGGTAAAAAAATCAAAATGGTCGACTTATTGCGATTTTTCACATTTATTTTACGTCCATAATTTGACCTTGTGGGCGTACATCATTCATCTCATCAATTGACTACAACGTTTTTATTGTAATACCCCTTTCCTCATATATCGACTTTGATCTTTATGACACCAATAGAAAACATTTTTGTCAGACGCATCTTATAGATCTGCTTGTAGTCTATGCAAGTATTATATAGTATATCATATTATATATGTATCTATCTTAGTTAACATACCATTTATATCTTGGGTTGTTATTTACGTGATGACATTCGTCTTTACTTTCTTTATCATAATTCGGCGGCGGGCTATTATCGAGTGTGCTTTTGTTGTGATATTGAAATGCATTATGTACATAGCATCGGCAATTTCTTCAGCTTTGAAATTGCTATCTCGATTTGGCATTCTTTTGCATGCAGGAATAAAGAGTCATATGCGTGCACAAATATGTTAAGTCCCTTTATAGGCGGTTCTGTCAAAAGCTGTCTTTAAAATTATTTATTATATAACTGAATCAGAATGTAAATAAAAAAGTGAAGATAATTAAATTTATTGGGATTCTCTACGATAAAAAATAAAACAGTTATTAACATTTTAGGACGCTAAAAATACAAAATCGCGTTTATCTCAAAATGGCAAAAACAGAGTTGGCATGTTTATACATGGAACCCTTCAATTGTGTGGAGGGTTGTGCATTTAAACTTACTATATCCATATCAATATCCTGTATTAACATTTAACATTATTGTAATAAAAAAAGGATACGGCATACGTAAATTAATATTTTAGTGTATGGTCTTATGTAATTTCGTGGGAATCTCGTGTTAATTCTTGTCACCTACGTTTTTCTTGTTCAGAATTTTATGCTGATTCCAAAAAAATAGGGTGTCATTTGTTTAGGTCCCCTTAAGCTCATTTTTTGACCCCTAGAGGTCATGACCCCTCGATCTCATTTATTATTATTATTATTAATTTAAAACACATGTCTTACTAGTCGTGTAACACATCAAAATGACCGAAATTGTTCATGAAATATCATCAAATTAAAAAAAAATGAAATAACATTTTGGAACCACTCGAAGGTCATTTCAAGGTAAACTATTGCAAAGTTTTCAAATATACATATTAGTCCATGGATCGGTCGCCATGTATCCCCCCTCCCAACTACTCACCCCCACCACCTTTTTTTAAGCTTTGATATGTTCAAAACATGAAATTAGATGTTACCAGTAAAAAAAAAGGACGAACTTTATATTTTGACCGCTTTTATGGGGGTACCCCCAAACATGTCTGAAATAAGGGGGTATGGTTACGTAAGCGTCTGTCGTTGATGTTCTGATTAACCAATATGCACATGCAATATACCATATAACAGATAATTAAATTCCCGCTCGAATAATATATCACTCCTTGCAGTAGAGTAAATAGTCGTCTCTCCACAGACGCTCAAACATGTTTTTATTATAAAATAATCAGAATGAACAGCAAAACAAACCACTCAACATGGTCATTAAAAACAACATATTAAATAATAGTTATTGGCCATATCTGTTTTCTGAGCCCAGATATGTGTATGCTTTCAAATGTGTGTTATTTATATTTATAAATATCATACATATTGTTTTAATGAAAGAATATTGCAGCCTTTTATTAGAATAAGTCTAGTTAGCCTGGGTTGAAATCTGAAACATGCACCTTTGCTCGGGATTTTAGTCTAGGACTATACTTTTGTAGTTTACATAATTTGCGTGTGCTGAATGTGAATCTGCCAGATAACGTTCTATATTTGGAGACCTTTACTTTCAAATTAGCAAAACACAAAATGGCCACCAAAATATTTCCCATAGTTTGTCGCAGATAAACGCACAATTTGTGGTATCTGCAAAATTTGTAATTGCTAATTTTATTCTTGTGTCTTTGGAAAGAAATAACCTTTATTTGATTTTTAGATCCAAGACATCCGCCGTTTTTTATGTATTTACTGTTACTATAAGTATACTCCTAAAAATGTTGACGATAATATGACCTATTTGTGGTAACATAGTGGATTAGGACTAAACGTTACTGACGAGTAAATTAGAAAAGAAAAAAAAAATGGCCGCGAAATTTACCTTCATATGAACAAGAAACAAAATGGCTATCAAAATGTAAGTTAAACCTCTTTTTTTTCATTTGTGGCTCAGAATTGCTCAATTTATTGATTTTGTATGACTTGGGGGGCGAAACAAGCCTTTCTGGCGTTTATTGTTCATCGTCTGACCTATAGTTTTTCGTAAAATCCAAGTTGCACGTCATTTTGCATATTTATTTTTAAAATAATAATGTCATTCTCAATACTAAGCGCATCAAAGCATGTTAGAATATATTGTACTTAAACACAGTTTCAAATGCCTTGCAACCTAATCTACCGTAATACGTAGTCTACTTTTTAGATTTCCATTAAACAAATGTTGTTTATGATAATATAGTTCACGTGCATAAAAAACACTTTTATTTGTCTGTTGGCGGTAACCATTTTGAATTTGAATGTCATATAAAGGTCAATTTGATCGAAAAACATGAGAAATAAATTAATCAACCTAAAATCATGCAGAAACCAGAAATCGTGCAATAATTTGTAACAAAAATATAGAAAAGATGTTGTTTTGGCGGCCATTTTTTGTTTTGCTTATTTAAAGGTGAAGGACACCAAATATAAAATTTTATCCGACAGATTCGAATTCAGCACACACCAATTATGTAAAAACAAGCGGGACAAAAAATATAGACTTAATAGCAGAGCAAAGTTCAATGTTTCATATTTCAACACAGGATAAATACACTCATTTTCAAAAATTATTTCGTTTAAAAATATATATGCAATGTGCAATGTACAGATCTAAAAATCACGCAGTTTTAAGGATATACACATCTGGGTTTAGAAAACATAGGTCAAATATATATGGCCAATAATTATGTTTTACTAAGTCGTTTCCATCGACCATATTCACTAGTTTGTTTTGTTGTCGATTTTGATTATTTGTATTTAAAAAATGTTTAAACGTATGTCTAGAGATAACTGTTTAATTCACTGCATCATGCAATACATCAGTAGGACGGATATTTAGTTATCTTTTATATGGTATTTTGCATGTTTAGATTGGTCAGCTGCAACTGAAACGACAGATGTTTGCGTAACCCTAACCCCTAATTTTAGGTTTAGGGGTACCCCCACATAAGTGGTCAAAATATATATTTCGTCCTTATTTTTTTAATGGTAACATCTCATTTCATGTTTTGGACATATCAAAGCTTAACAAAAAGTTGGTGTTGATGAGTAGTGGGTGTACGTATTTAGGGTTATGACCTTCAAAAGACCGGAAATGACCTTTAATTTGCTATATTACACGACTATATTACTTTGAAATACAAACGTTTTAAGAAATCCCCGTGTGTTTTTAGGGGCAATACCTTTAAGACCCCGGAAATGACCTTTGGAACTTCAGAAAAAAATGACACCCTATTTTATTTTGTTCAGTATTAATTTTTCTTCAAATTGAACATAAGTGTCAAGAATTAACATGCTATTCCCACGGATCCACATTTACGGACATAAGACCCTACACTATTTGCAAGACCAAAAATAATATTAGTTTAGATTAAAAACTCACAATTCTGTAAATAAGAACAAGATATTCGAAGAGAATGACGGTTTAATGCTGGTCACACTTCAGTTCAGACCTCAATTCCGACCACGAGGACTGGGTTTCACCAATACTGGCGTGCAAATGCAAGCATCAGTGACTGCTTACGACAGATGATTGAATCAATGTTGGTTCAATGTCTACGCTGCGTCTGGGGGACGTCGAGATTGAATAATCCAAAGCAGCCGGTGACCGCAATAAGGGACGCAGTATGATTCGTCCTGACAATTCTTCTGCGATTGAATTACCTCTCGGATCAATGGAAGTGATAGTCATACCACACCTTAAGTCAGCGATGGTTAAATGTTCGCTGTGGTTTGGGATGTGCATTTGACATTAGACCAACGTTATTAAGCGATTCTGTTGTGGGTGCTGAGCTACTGGCCACATATAAATAGCTTAAAGCAATACTTCTTCATGAGCAGGGCCGATGATGCCAGACATACAAACAAATGCTGACCCTTGCAAATTACGTTAAACCTGCCCAGCAAACACGACACCTTGAACCAATGTTGGTTCAATCTTGACCCACCGGCTACGACGTCGGCCCAACAACTTGTCGTGTTTGCTGGGTGCTGCTCCGATGAGCAATGACTCATTAGAACATCTGTATTATAGTATGATGTAATAACCACATTTTATTAATTATGCTATTATTTATAATGATAACATAAGGAACCCACCTGATGATAAGGTCTCGGTCGATACTCAGAATAGAGAATGGCAGCTTGGAGAGGTAGCCAGCATATGACAAAAACTAGCAGTAATACGGCTAGCATCACCACCACCTGTCATCAACAAAATCGTATTGATTGTGACATTAAATGACACCAACATTAACTCATTCAAGACGACACCATGATATATCAGTACATGCCTTATGACAGCACAAAACACAACTTATCTCGCGCTCCTTTTTTTACCATCGAAGAATCATCTACTGCATAGGGACATTGTTGGAATACTGTTGAATGTTCTACAGTGTAGGCTACTTGCTTTGTCGACCATCATTCTAATGAATACCTTGAATATCAGGTCAATTTTAATTTAACTCGTTTCAATAATAGCTGATATATAAGAAATTATTAATTATTTTCTAGGATATATTTTAAAATATGTATAGTATCCTATGTGCATGCATGTAGTAGTTGATTGGCAGTATTCCCATTAATTAGACAAGGGAAGTCAGCTCTCGTGTACATTGACATTTCATCCACCTCGCCCCATGTGTGGTTTCCTGCGGTAATGACGAAAAGAGGGGACGCTACTTCTTCCAGTATAAAAATAGATTGTACGGATTTTCAACCTTTATCTTTCCACTGTCTGCAATATTTTAATTGTATCGTGTCTCTCACATGTACTAGAATAGGCGATAATGTTAATACGGTGTATTAGTTTTAGTTAAAGGAATACCATTAAGATAAATAATATTATGAATAAATTATGATTAACTAATAAGAAAATTATCTCTTTTCATTCATATTATGTTTTTTTTCACCCCGGATATTTATTCTACACCGGAACCCAACATTCATGATGGCTGTGTGTAGGTTGTCATGGTATAGATCGTCTGGCGTAGGCCTAAGCCTATCATGTTGCCGTCTTCTTGTGTGTCACACCATGCACGCGGGGTCACGAGGTCAACGCATGATAGGTGCGTGGTCAGTTGCTACTTTTTAGCACATCACATGTGTCATGTTATTAAAATTTGTCTGTAAATTGCGTGCATATGATATATTTATTTTGTGGTTTTCGGTGTTTCTATTTGCAGCAAAATATAAATTCAAATAAATATTGGTTTCGAAATGTCATGTTATGACGCGAATCCGGCAATAACGTGGATTTTCAAGGGGATGTCCCACAATTCAGACATTAAACCAGTAGAACCTACATTGAAGTACAATCTAGGGGACAGTCCAGATCCCAGCCTCCTTCTCAGGGTCAGACTATAGCCCTGCTACAGAGCTTTGATAATCTCTTTGATAAGCCCTCAAAAACTGGTGTCTGATGACCCATACCTGACCCTAAAAACTATGTCAAGTTCGAGGTTTCCTTGTACCTACGAGATACAAGTTTATATCATTATGTCACCCCTATACTGGGTTATGGTTGTCAGTATATGCCTAGTATTTTTATGACCGGTACATGCAATCAACCTGTACTGTAGTATAGGTGGTCCATCCTATACAATGACGGCCCAGCATAAAAGCAAGATTGGATCTGCGTCTTTTACTTGTGCTATTGTAGACTTGATCTGAGCGATTCTGTCACAGAAATAACTTATTCAATGCTGAAATCATTCACGTCACAAATGTGTATTTCCATTGAGGAGGAGAATATTCCTGTATATATCAGTGGATAAATTTGTCGCAAAGTGTCGCGATCTCTATGTCATGAATGTAAAATAATGTTGATGCCTATAATAAATCACACACATTTCTGTCAAAGAAGTAATATTTCAATATCCAGGGTGTCGGGATTTTAATCCACGTCAAAATATAATACAATTAATTAGTTCAATTGAAAGAACTTTTGGAAATATACCTGTACAGATTCTACATAGTAGTAAAAAAATAGATCAATTAAGACGTTAATCAAAAACAAACTTATTAAATCAAATGCAAGTTTTGAATGTTTCATTTTAGTATTACATATTTATGTCCCATTTCGATTATAATATGTAATGCGAAAAAAACAATGAACACATTATTACCAGCGATGGAAGGAGCTATAGAAAAGTATTAAAATTCAACCATGAATAAATAAATTGTGTCATAAAAAAATGAACGTTTCTTGTTTCCAAGATATCATTATACTGTTAACACTCCAGTCCTCAGTGACATTGATGGCAGTGAGGGCGGGGGCCCTAGGGTAGTGGTTAGCACCGCTGCCTTTCACGCCGGAGTTCGGGGTTCGGTTCCCGGTCTCGGCGGTTTGAAAGAATTCTTCCCCATCCACGTGTAAAAGTCAGTATTGTGGGGAGCCTCCGTGAGCGAGAGGTAGCGTGCTCGGCCTCACACCGCCAGGGCTCGAATTTCGAGTCCTGTGTCTGGAGGACAGTGTCATCTCAATCATTTCACCATCCTCAGGAGGTTCTCCTGGCCCAGTTTAGCCTATATGTGCACAAAGGTGGCCTAAAGCCCGATTCATTTCGTTTGATGGCAGTGATCCGAGAGAAAAGGCTTACATATTATAATTTCATAATATTACTCATGTGTTCTAAATTGATTAAAACAAATAACAAAAGTTTTAATCAAAATAGACGTCTGTCAAGTTATGGTTGTTACCTTTGTTTTGCCCGGATCTCCCTGGTCGTCACTATGCTTGACGACATACCGTCACTCTCCCGCCCGTTCTGTACCCATATATTTGTTTACTTTCTGTACACAGCTCTTCTGTTATTTAAATGAAGACAATTTAATCTCTAAAATTGTATCTTAATATCAGATGAATTATCTGCTATAGGCCTATTAGCAGTTATTTTCGTTCCAAAAATAAATGTTGCACAGATATTGTCATAACTGTCAAACCCAGAAAAACATTATGTTTTATTTTGAGGCTGAGGTGATGAAATTATCACTTGTTTTATATGATGATACACTTGCCAAAGCGTAGTTCCAACTCCCGTTAAAAGGTGACACACCTGCATAATGTATTACATGCAATTGTATGGTGAAGCATTTTATTATGGTTGGGCTATGTTGATTTTGTAAATGTTCTATCTTATTTTTATTTCTCTGTGTCCAAATTTCGGAGTATTATTTCATCTAATCGACTTCAAACCTTGGCACAACGATTCTTATGTATTGAGGTGCTATGCTCTGACTTTAAGAATTCCCAGTTGTTCTTCCGGATTTATTCAGGATTTTCTGGATCGCTATGTGGAAGGATGTTGGTCCAATGATGTAGACGTCTGCAGAAGCCCCACGAATGAATCCTGATTACCATAGGTGCCCTTTGTCAGAGGCGACACGACCGCCTTTCACCCTTTGAGCACCCTCTACATTTAATAAATTAAAATACATAGGCATATATCCAACAATAATGTTTTCAGGTGGGGCCAGCGTCGCTGAGAGTTGGGTGTTTGATATGAACAGTAGAACCTTTCAAATGCTACATATTAACATTGAACAGTTGTAATTCCGTCAAACACGAAACGTCGACGCAATGTTGTTTTAAAGTTTGGCCAGCGTCGCAGACAGTGATACAACATTAAACCAACAAAGAAGTCACAATCCAGAAGTCAAAAATTGTAATTCAAAATGATTTAAAAAAAAACATAATCTAAATTCCAATCAATCTGTCATACTAAAAATAACCCAACAAAATTCAAAATGGCTGGCCAAAGAACGCATAAAACTTAGTCCAAACATTATTGTTACTTTAAAAGACACTATTCCCTTCTAGTTGTAGATGGTCTTTGGTGCAAGGATAGTGGATCTGATGAATAAGAATGGTGGCTCTATAAAAGCACCAGACGACGGAGGTGGGTTTGTCAAGTTCTTATACATTTACTACTGTACCTTTCTTTTGACTTTTTCTTGTGCTATCCTGCCCATTTCTATGTGCTCGCCTGGTAGCTTAGCGGACCAAAGTCTCCAGATTACTAGTGAATAAGCGGTGACCATGACAACAATGGGCAGAAAAAACAGGACCACTGAAATGAATGTGTAATAGAATACACGAGATGGAAAGGTAAAGGCTTCTTGTCCAGATGATGTCACACTGCGCACGCGTGGCCATGCGTCATCACACCACACTTCCTGTAAAATACGAGAACAAAATATGTATTGTAATTGTGCTGTACAGAGCTAAAATTAAGTAGCTGCTTACTTTGTACTTTTTGAAGTAAAGTATAATACTTCTAGATTACTGCATTTTGGCTTTGCACAACATACTTGTATGATTGTACCCTATCATAGAAACGTTTCCACTATGGTTCTGCATGTTGAATCTGTATTACTAAGAAGTATTACAAATTGAAAGATTGTAATTTTTACCTTGTGATAGTCAATATGGTAATAAAAAATTGTATCTGGTACTTTACAGATAATTATGACCCTTTAATACCAAGATGACAACATGACACTGGAAACGTTGTCTCAGCATTCAGTCTACACAGCATTTTGGAATTGTCAATAAAAAAATGTTAAGATGACAAGGTGAATATTATCACTTTAGAACAGTCGCTGGGTGCGAGTGCTAACTCACCTGGTGATTGCTCCATGTTCTGCTGAACTGTACCCTGTAGACTAGCAGAGGGGCGCCCACCCCAAGGGCACAGACCCACACGCCCAACAGACAAGACCTGGCCCTCCTCTCAGTCAAGTGGGCCTTCATGGCAAATACTACTCCGAAGAAACGGTCACACGAGATGAGAGTCAAAGTCAGGATACTAGATACCAAGGCTACCACTGTAAACATAGCATACAATGATATAGTACTCCAGAAGTCCACATAAATAATTATCAGAGTATATAATTATATCTATTAGTTTACTACCTACCAATAGAACAACATTTCTATAAAACATCATTATAATAAATATAGTTATAAACAAAAGCAGGCCTTTCGTTAGCAATGTTCAGTGGCGTTCGAAAAAGTGGATATAATTATGACCTCATAATTATAAAAAATTTAGTAGCCTATTGAATATAATTATTCTGCCTCCTTGTAAATGGGTTATATAAACACGAACAACACAAAGTCAGGCGAAACATTTGGAGCTGGGATGTTACGTCTACGTCTACGTTACGTTACGTCTTCTAGATAACACAACACGTATTCAGTGTTGAGTTTGTGACATGGGAATCCTAGTTATGCATCTCCCGTGATCCATGTGTGCCGTCTCCGGATTCGACTGGATATCTCAACAACCGCTAATCGAAATCCCTCCTGATTGTGTATGCAGGGACTTACCGACCTGGCCGCGACCTGGTTGTAGTTCCGTGAGTTTCATGTGAATGGTGGCCAATTTTTTTGAGTTCTTGTGAACGAGTTATATTATATCGAGAACCGGTGGTCCTGCCTGGTCACAAAATGAGAATAAATGTTCCGGTTGTGAAAGTTTGGTTGATTATCGTGAAAATCATTTTATCTTAATTGTCGAGTTCTTGTAAACGCGTTGAGAACAGTTACTCTGAGTAATGTAGTGTAGGCACAAGTCTGCATTGTAATTATCAGTATAATGTTGCCTCAATCAAAACAATGAATGCATTCGTTTCATTAATATATAACAAAGACATATTTCTAGTTTGATTCTCGAAACGTTATGACCATCTTTGGATGTTGAACAAAATGTAATGTAAACTAAATTCGACCACCAATTGCATTTTGTCTTTGTTTACGGAATAAGCAATTTATTTTACACAGTTAAAAGAACAGTACAGCATAATAATTATATAGTCGGTTTTGTCGCCGTGCGCTGTATTTTAAATATGACTTGATAAATGTATGTCCACCTAGTTATCACTCTCAGGGCTTGAACTCGAAAGGAAATTTGACAAAATAAACTTGCAATCCATTTTGAAAAAAAAGTAGTACCGCAAAAATATAACTAAAAAAATCAAGGTACACCTTTCTCCTGATGTCACGGGGCAGGTGTTTCGTCTTCCACTAAGGCTCCTCACTATCGTATATAGTTACATCAGCTGACTCAATGCTGGACTGACGTCTGTGTTGTTGACCCTGTTGTGATAAAATATCAGATACTCTTGCCACATCTGGGCTAACTCACAAAAATTCACTTTACAGATCAGACTAGTGTTATTAAACATATACATTTGGCAATGAGAAGACGTGTTTCATATACTTTTATGCACGCTATGAAAATAGGGTAACTTTCATAAGAGAAAGGCTTCACATTGTACAGCAGACACCATACTTTTCAAAAACGTTTATGATTTTGAATGAGCCAAGATTCAGTCATTCTCCACCCGCTTACGAATATCGAACAATTATATAGGAAGCGTCTCTAAAATGTCAGCGAATGTTGCGAATGCTGTCATTCGCCGTCAATTTTTGTAAGCATTCGCAAGCCATTGGTAGCGTTGGTAAGGTATTCGGAAGTATTTTCAGCGCTCGTAAGGCATTTGCAAGGCGTTCTGTAGCGTTCGCCGTTTCCCATTCCTTGCGAATGTCTTACCACTGTTGCCAATGATTTAAAGTCAAGAAAAAAATGCACCCAGCGTCATATTCACTCCGTATTTATACCAATCGCAGCCTCGTTATCAAACATATGAAAATGGCAAGGCAATGGCAACGTTGGTAAGACATTCGCATCGATTATAAGTACGTTTGCAAGCCCATTTGTAAGCATTCTCAAGCATTCAATTTGCAAGACAGCCGCAGCATTTATTTGGTATTATTCTTAAGCTCATTTACGTTGGCAAGCATCAGCAGTTCATTTGCATTTATATTTGTAAGGAGAGGTCGAGTGATGACTGAGGTGAAAATATTCGCTATATATTTATATTTTTGGGCGAATTCACTGAAAATTTCAAAGTTTCATTTTCGCTAGCATATTCGCCTATGTGTGAGAGCAGCATAAGACACGCCTATCATGCTGCTCTCAGTTACGATCACCATTCCACGACTTAATTAGCTAGTAGACATACTAGTGGAATACTACTACTAGTATTTACTACTGTACTAGTAATACTAGTAGTAATACTAGTAGTAATACTAATAATAATATATACTAATAGTAATACTAGTAATAGTAATACTAGTAGAATGATGTGATTGCGATAATAAGTGCCACACAGTGTACCGTTGTACAAACTGGACTGGTATATGGTATTAGGGGTGGGACTTACGACTCGATCAGGAGCTTTCTGGTCGGCAAAATCCATATACTCCAATCCCTTTCTTTATAATAATTTTAACATAAATGATTTGCCGGATGTACTGTATTCCTGTTCGCAAATGACTGTTTTGTACTTGTTGCCGACAAAAACGACATCCACCAGCTCCAAACAGATATTGATATGATTGCATAGTAGGAGTAGAGTTGGGGTTGTCCTCTGAGGTTTTAAAAGTCAGGTTATCAGCCACGCTGCTAATTCGCCACATGAATGTAGGCCAACTGTTTAATATGGAGTCAAATATCAGCTTAACGTTAAAGATTGTCTCATAACACGCCCTGGTTGATAAAATTTAATTTCGACCTCAGACCTGAAATGTAATAGCAATATTCAGATCGAAGCAGACGTCTAAGGCAATGTTAAGAAGAAAATATCGTCGAAGCCAGTAAAAACTGAAGCCTAATATGAGACACCGGTGAGATCACATTCTAAAATATGTTTGTACAGTGTGGTGCCCCAGCTGGATGTTGGAAGGCATGACATAGTGCAAAGGAATGATGCCCGCTAATATTGTGCAACCGCTGTTATAATACCAGTAGCGTATCTTTTATGCTTAATTAATTAGGCTGGTAACCTTTCACCAGACGGAGGGAATGTAGGCAAAATAATACATGGATTGGCAACAGAACCGGATAACAAATCCTGCACTGGTGAGTCTCACTTGTAGAAATATGCGCCCGTCTGCGATTTGAAATCAACGTTGATTCAATATTAGTTGAACGTATAAGGATCTCTCAGCAAATAAACACGTGTCGTTGACCCAATGTTGGATTAATATTGACCAACCGCTGTCCTGAAATGATAAGGGAGCATTGAAATATTTTAAGGGTAGCATTCCAGCAAACAGGGTACGTTAAACCAATGTTGTTTCAATGTTGGGCCACCGTCTGTAACGCTGTCCCAACAATGAAACAACATTGGTTCATGGTATGTGTTTGTAGGAACACAACCTGTGTGGATACGCCTTTTTTTCACTTTGGTATTAACCCGTGTCCTGCTGGGCCCGTCTATATACGGTTTCAAGCATGTTTCAGATAAGCTGAATAGAAATATAGCTAAATTAGACAAGATAGTTTTTGGTCGTTCTTAGTTAATCCAATATTGGAGATCTATTCTTCATAAAATATAAATATGTTTCGCCTGAAAAATTGCATGAGCAATTCCAGTTTCGAATAAAACAATCAATTTAGCATGACAAGTGTTAGCAGGGCGAACATGTTAGTTAGATATAATAGCAGCAATACCAGTAACACAATGATGAATTATTCATAAAAAATAACCCAGGTAATTGACAAGACCAGGATGTCCAAGGTTTCGGTGAGCGGCCACTGCTCAGGATTAGGTGACCCTCTGCTGCCCTACGGGATGGGACACCTTATATCTAATCCATCATACACGACGGGATGCTTTCAGCGTGGGACCCTTCGCAGAATGTAGTTTGCGGATGTTTATACAAATGAGCCCACTGCATGTATTATATTGTGGCAATTCTTCGAGAATTATTTGACATTTCAATACACAGCTACAGTAAATAGAGTATATAGAAGAGAGGGTCATTTTGTGCAATTCATTCATATGGAAATGGATTTATTTGAAAAATAAATAACTAAAATATATTACAAAATAAATACAAAATACTTATTTAAAGTCTAACGTGTGCTATAACAAAATGTTTGAACATAATTATTTTGAAACCATATACAATAATTGCTTAGCAAGGAGCCGATTGATTTGGTGTAGACGTTCATAAGCACAATCCAGTTTACTGTTATTAGAGTCTGTTAAGTGTGAATAATAATTAAAATTGCACAAAGTGTGTTATTTTATCATCAGATAATAAGGTACATGTATAGGTATCGGCGGGGTAATATTGATCGTGAAATGATCACGGTTTTTATACACAATGCACCACACATCTTTTATGGGCATTTTAAACGTCTATCAGATTGTGACGTCTAAAGTCAATCTTCGCACTAAAAGATTAAACATTAGAATAATATTATAATGATCGTGGACCCATAACATAGGTATTCAAGTGAAACGGAAAGAGTTAACTAAGACATTTATGATGATTTAAAACACAAATATATTTCAGCGCTGTAAGGGTTAATCCTTCAAATCCCGACTGATTCACGGTCGTGTTTAAAACGTAGAGTCCAAACCTCACCCTAATGTCACCAGAACGTCACAGACCTTAGGGGCGCTTTCATAATGTAGGGGGAGGGGGGGGGGGGGGGTTGAGGCACTACTCTCGTAAATTGACAGGGTCAATCCCCCATGTGGTAGGCCCTAATTAACTAAAAAGAAAACACCTTTTTGTGTGTCAAATACCGATATTTTTGCAATTTTGATCGATGTTGGGGCAATTAAGTTTTAGAAGGAGGGGGGGGGGGGTCACGAACCACCCCGGGGGGTCAGGATCCACCCCCGCTCCATTTGGATCCGCCACTGAATATTCATCCAACAAGGAGACAACGGTGTGGGAATGTCAAGTTAGTGCATATGGATGGTACATTGTGGCAATATCCCTGATGGAAACCCTGGCCTTTACCTCAATTACCCAGCGAATATCCCACGATAATATGAAACCATCAAATGCAGCAGATCGTAGCAAATTACACTCGACACATCATCGTATATGATCACCTGGTGTAGGGGATAATTCCTCACTAATCATATTACGAAACCACCTCACTTTGCTCAATATTCGGAGGGCCTTGGTGCAGTGGTTAAGACTGCCAGCTTGGAAAGTCGGAGATCGCAGGTTGGAACCCCGCTCTGGCCTTCAAGTTTTAAATTCAAGTTTTAAAGGAACAAAATGTTTCTTCCCCGCTCACTCGTAAAGATTCAATATTATGGGGAGCATCCGTGACCGACAGGTAGTGTGCTGCGCCTCAGATTGCAAGGGCTCGAATTTCGAATTATGTGTCTGGAGAGCAGTGTCACCTCATTTATCTCACTATCCTGAAGAGGTTCTCCTGGCCCTGTTCAGCCTAATATGTGCACAGAAGTGGCCTAAATCCCTATTCATTTCATTTTTATTGCTCGATATTCGGTCAGTGTTTCATCTAGCTGTTTCAAACATGGCGCAGCGCTGTGTTACTTTTTGTGAGCGCCATGTTGCCCTTCATGAGCACCATGCTGCCCTTCATGAGTGCCATGTTGCCCTTCATGAGCGCCACGTTGCCCTTCTAATATTCGGATAGTGAAATGCCACTTTGATGTAAACATACTTAGCCTCATATTAGTCCAGGAGAAATAAGGATGCACCCAAAACAAATTGCAAATGTAATAAAATATATACCAAATGAATGTTCATGAGCATCTTTATGACATTTAAAAAATATAAGAAAAAATAATTAGTGGGAAACCTTTTTCTAGGGGGGGGGGGGGGGATTGACATTATGTATACTGGAGAAACCGAATTGGGAGCATTTTGATTAGGTTTTAAATAATTGTGAGCCGCCAGGTGAGAAGGTACCTCCCGGCGGCTTTATTACAATTATTTATGACGTAATATAACATTTATTTTTTATGATTACATGACATTTTTTATTTTAATTGAAATGATTTTTCAAAAAGTATTTAAGTTAATGAAACAGGAAGATCACAGCTATCAAATCAACGAGATCCGTTATGAAGATTTTGATCTCACTGCTCTTTTTCGGTGGCATCACATATGATTAATTTCCTATTAACCCTTTGGATTTACTGATATATCGGGGTTTTTTAACGTCATTATACCGAAGTACTGCTATATCCGTATGAAATCAACTATTTCCGGTCTGACATAGTCAAAACTATTGTGTAATGAACCAATTTATTAAAACACAATAGCACACACATTATAAGTAAAATCATGACGTCATAATTTAGTGTCACAACAAGCCACAGCATTATGATAATTTTAATGAAGTATTACTTTGTGAATTCGGTTAGGATAATTGTGTAGACCGTTTTAAAAATCTACCACTTAATATAATAGTGTCAATGATAATAATATCACCAGTAGAATAGGGACTACTGATCCAGGAGGTCAGAGTGGAGATGCAGTTATCACCAGGAGGCTCGGGTCAAAAGGGTTAATAGTCTATTGTCGGTTTATCTGTTTCGAAAGCTCATCAAAGCTGAACGCCTTGGTAACTGGGACCTCCATCTTTAAAGCCTGTATCAAATATACCCCTTCTTTGCAGCATTTGGACATAATTTTATAATATTATAATGATCGTGGACCCATAACATAGGTATTCAAGTGAAACGGAAAGAGTTAACTAAGACATTTATGATGATTTAAAACACAAATATATTTCAGCGCTGTAAGGGTTAATCCTTCAAATCCCGACTGATTCACGGTCGTGTTTAAAACGTACAGTCCAAACCTCACCCTAATGTCACCAGAACGTCACAGACCTTAGGGGCGCTTTCATAATGTAGGGGGAGGGGGGGGGGGGTTAAGGCACTACTCTCGTAAATTGACAGGGTCAATCCCCCATGTGGTAGGCCCTAATTAACTAAAAAGAAAACACCTTTTTGTGTGTCAAATACCGATATTTTTGCAATTTTGATCGATGTTGGGGCAATTAAGTTTTAGAAGGAGGGGGGGGGTCACGAACCACCCCGGGGGGTCAGGATCCACCCCCGCTCCATCTGGATCCGCCACTGAATATTCATCCAACAAGGAGACAACGGTGTGGGAATGTCAAGTTAGTGCATATGGATGGTACATTGTGGCAATATCCCTGATGGAAACCCTGGCCTTTACCTCAATTACCCAGCGAATATCCCACGATAATGTGAAACCATCAAATGCAGCAGATCGTAGCAAATTACACTCGACACATCATCGTATATGATCACCTGGTGGAGGGGATAATTCCTCACTAATCATATTACGAAACCACCTCACTTTGCTCAATATTCGGAGGGCCTTGG
This sequence comes from Flabesymbios commensalis, assembly GCA_964017125.1. Classification (NCBI taxonomy): domain Eukaryota; kingdom Metazoa; phylum Annelida; class Polychaeta; order Terebellida; family Flabelligeridae; genus Flabesymbios; species Flabesymbios commensalis. Next base: position 49,385,078 of record OZ024904.1, read on the forward strand.
TGCAGTGGTTAAGACTGCCAGCTTGGAAAGTCGGAGATCGCAGGTTGGAACCCCGCTCTGGCCTTCAAGTTTTAAATTCAAGTTTTAAAGGAACAAAATGTTTCTTCCCCGCTCACTCGTAAAGATTCAATATTATGGGGAGCATCCGTGACCGACAGGTAGTGTGCTGCGCCTCAGATTGCAAGGGCTCGAATTTCGAATTATGTGTCCGGAGAGCAGTGTCACCTCATTTATCTCACTATCCTGAAGAGGTTCTCCTGGCCCTGTTTAGCCTAATATGTGCACAGAAGTGGCCTGAATCCCTATTCATTTCATTTTTATTGCTCGATATTCGGTCAGTGTTTCATCTAGCTGTTTCAAACATGGCGCAGCGCTGTGTTACTTTTTGTGAGCGCCATGTTGCCCTTCATGAGCACCATGCTGCCCTTCATGAGTACCATGTTGCCCTTCATGAGCGCCACGTTGCCCTTCTAATATTCGGATAGTGAAATGCCACTTTGAAGTAAACATACTTAGCCTCATATTAGTCCAGGAGAAATAAGGATGCACCCAAAACAAATTGCAAATGTAATAAAATATATACCAAATGAATGTTCATGAGCATCTTTATGACATTTAAAAAATATAAGAAAAAATAATTAGTGGGAAACCTTTTTCTAGGGGGGGGGGATTACATTATGTATACTGGAGAAACCGAAATGGGAGCATTTTGATTAGGTTTTAAATAATTGTGAGCCGCCAGGTGAGAAGGTACCTCCCGGCGGCTTTATTACAATTATTTATGACGTAATATAACATTTATTTTTTATGATTACATGACATTTTTTATTTTAATTGAAATGATTTTTTAAAAAGTATTTAAGTTAATGAAACAGGAAGATCACAGCTATCAAATCAACGAGATCCGTTATGAAGATTTTGATCTCACTGCTCTTTTTCGGTGGCATCACATATGATTAATTTCCTATTAACCCTTTGGATTTACTGATATATCGGGGTTTTTTAACGTCATTATACCGAAGTACTGCTATATCCGTATGAAATCAACTATTTCCGGTCTGACATAGTCAAAACTATTGTGTAATGAACCAATTTATTAAAACACAATAGCACACACATTATAAGTAAAATCATGACGTCATAATTTAGTGTCACAACAAGCCACAGCATTATGATAATTTTAATGAAGTATTACTTTGTGAATTCGGTTAGGATAATTGTGTAGACCGTTTTAAAAATCTACCACTTAATATAATAGTGTCAATGATAATAATATCACCAGTAGAATAGGGACTACTGATCCAGGAGGTCAGAGTGGAGATGCAGTTATCACCAGGAGGCTCGGGTCAAAAGGGTTAATAGTCTATTGTCGGGTGATCTGTTTCGAAAGCTCATCAAAGCTGAACGCCTTGGTAACTGGGACCTCCATCTTTAAAGCCTGTATCAAATATACCCCTTCTTTGCAGCATCTGGACATAATTTGTACCTCAAATATGTGGATCACCTTCAGAAGATGGCAAAGTGTCCTTAGCAACACCATGAAATCCACCAGCACTTCAAAGAAGGCCACCATACAATTCGTCTGCCTGATTGCTGTTGTTTCAGGTCATTCCCCGATTTAGTTACTAAGTAGTGTCTCATGAGGAGCCTCATGACAACATGTGGATTGAACAGATGCTAGGGGTTCTCTGAAGCCCAACGCCTGCTGTGGGTTCTGTTTATACCATGTATACAGCATATGCAAATGTTAACAACTCCACGCAGCAACTTACTAATATAAAGCACATCACAAGTGAGAAACACAAGGAAGCCATCCAAGACTATCAGGGGATGAAAATACACACAGGAAGTTTTACTTTATCTATGTCAAAGGAGTCCATTCACAGCTGAGACCTCGCCATATGGGACATCGCAACTGGAGTTACAGCACCACCATCTGTTATTTTACATGAATCTAGGAGCATTAATGGCATTAAGCATATATTGGCCTCCACAGAGGGACACTCATTTGCCTCATAAATATTCCGGATGAAGGACCAAGCTGTCACTATGGAGCCATCAAAATCCAAGATGAGAATGTACATGTACATCTCCATCTTCTCTTTCAGAGGCTGGTGACAGTTGGTATGAAGAATGGAGAGTTACAGACTATGATCATGAATTTTGTCACCAACACTTTTAATTTGATCACAAATGTTGTTACTACACCAGGTATTGCTAGCTCTGTTTGTCAATACAATTCGAAATACCACAAAATTCATTTTGGAAGTTGCTACATGGTGTTCTGAAGCTGCAAACTTTCCTGGGCCCCTGAAACAGTGCAATATGTCTTAGATGGTGCACAGTATCCCCCGGACTAGAGGAGAAACATATGGTCAGATCTTTGGGTAGTATAGCTCATATGTCACGAAGCAGTATGGCAGAGCAATTTTTGTGTTTGATGCGCATAGTGAAAAACCAAGCACCATTATGAGCCAATAAAGATGAGATCATCTCCGTGAAAAACACTAGTTTGCCTGTACAAGGGAAAGTCTCTTCATGGTATCAATGTCCTCGGGTATGACAAATTATGTGTGAGAGCTGCTACAAGTACAGTTAAACCTGATGCTCTTTGTCCAACATCAGATTACAACAAATATCACAGCCTTAGATACAGCAATTGTTAAGTGTCGAAATGTATTATGTGGACTGCTCTTGCAGGAAGCATTAGATATACGGTTTTACTGCTTGCTCTGAGTGCAGTGGTATAAGCCCCTATGTGCTGATTATTTTAATGGCATTGATTATATGAGTCTGAAGAAGAGACATAAACTGTACTAGATTGATTTATTGCTCATTGTTACAATGTTAAGATGTTGGAAAGTTAGAATAAATAGATAACAATTTGCAAGGAAGGCAGTGTCATCTCACCATCCTCAGGAGGTTCTCCTGGCCCAGTTTAGCCTAAATGTGCCCATTAAGGTAGTCTATACCTAGGGAAAATGTAAGAAGTTTCAGTAGAAAAAATATTTAGATATTACATGTATTTTATTATATACATGACTAGTTTCCTAGTAAATCACACACATTTTTTTCATAGTCACTACATCTCGGCTCAATTTATGAAATATGTACTGGAAAAGAGTATATTTTTTCTTATTTTATCTCATCATATAATATATGTAGTATTAGACGAAAAGGTGAGGTAGACTATATTATAGTCTACCTCACTTTTCGTCTAATACTACAGGATATTTTTCTTGCTATAATAATGTTTAGAAAGGAAATATCACAGATAACGCTTGATATCCGGATGAGCGTAAGGCCAATGTGTCCCCCCCCCCCCTCCAGACAAAGTTGTTCCACTCAATATATTTTCTTAGATTTTTTAAATGTTATAGAAGAGAGTATAAGCTTTCATTTGGTATATCGTTTATTACTTTTGCAATTTGTTTTGGGTTGGGCCATATTTTATCACGAATTGCCTGGACTATATGCCTCGTAAGGTTTTGTATCGAAAAAAATGTGGACACCAGCAGAGATAAGACGTCGAATCAATGTTGCTTTAGAGCTGGTCCAGCG
>OZ024904.1:49393638-49593638 GCA_964017125.1 Flabesymbios commensalis
CGCAATATTACTATCAGCCCGATAAAAACGTGGTAAGTATATAAAAAGCTGCTAGTCATTTATGGTAAAACAAACTTATATTATAAATCATGCGTATATTCAATTTATTTTGTTATTTTTGAAAAACGTCTGATCTAACGTGCCACCTTTTCAACAATATCAATGAACAAATCAACTCAATACTGTACGTCAGTACATCAGTAGTCAAAATCATTATTACACAGTCTCTTTTCATATTCTACAGATCTCCTTGTGACCAGCCGATGCCTATATATGATGGACACCATGTGTCATCAGTACTTTTGTATCATCAGCCCCAAAGAAACTTCTCAACCCAATCAAATTCTTTGTATACCTTAACACCTGCTAAAGGACGGTGGAATGTTCATTGGGCCACATGTTGATATCGTCAGCCCAGAGCAGACAATCAGTGCTGTGGAGGACTACCCCCCCCCCCGATCATCGCGTTCTCAGACCAATTAAGGGCGGCAGCTATTGATATAGCCATGTGGTCACTTTGATTATGCCGTCTGAGATGGTCAGTATTTGTGGTCCTAATGTGTTGTATGATGTAAACAAGCTTGTTTGTTTACATGACAATATACGTCATGGAAATAGAGCTAGGTTCGTATTTTTCATTGTTTTTTTTAATTTATTTAAGATCAGTAGAATATATAGCTTCATATAAATTTAATTTTCAAAATTGACAAAATTAAAAATTCTCATCTCACGGAGTCCCTTTATTGTTTTCTGGAAAGCTCATCCGCCTTTTTGCGTCTCTTTCTGAATACGGCGTTGTATATCGACATGTCATGCTAGTTATAAAAGGGTCGGTAAATTATTTGCCTTCATTTCGCGTGATTTCAGAATAGTCACTTCCGGCCATTCACCACTCCCTGGAACGTATCCGGCTCGTTAACAAGAAATCCCGCTTGATCAGTGCTGGATCCCAGAGCTCGTAGGGATTGCCTATAGCAATTATGCACTTCTTTTTATGACCCATCTTTGTAATCATCTATGTAATGGTACCACTGCTGTGATACAAAAGCGTAACTGCCCCCACGAAAGTAAGCATGTACTTGTTTTTGCCATTGAACGACAGTAGGGACATCGTATAAAGCGCGGGGACATTATTGTTTTAAGAATGCCAAGTCATTATAAATAATTAGGTGAAATACACAGAGATTTAGATATCGTCGTTATAATAATCGAGGATTTCAATAGCAAAATATGACATAGCCGCGCTATTTGAGGAACCAAATTTGACATTCGTGTTTTGAGTTTCATATAATATTTTACCATAATTTTCTTGTATTCTAAGTTGTGTATAGCAACTGTTCCCGCGTTTATGTTGTACTGACGTCTGTCTGCAATTACGATACACGTAAGATGTCTGTGATATTATCCACGCGTAGCCTATTCTACTTGGTAATAATCCGACTGAACTATTAAAACCATCTAGTTGCACTGCAACATGGATTGGCTGTTTTGTCCACGTCCTTCTGTCAATATTAGTTTAGGAGATGGGAAAAGTCGATCAGAGACAGTCAGCTAGATTCCTGAAATAACAAAACCTGACATGTTTTTTCCATTGTAAATTAATGAACCACTGTACTACATGAAGTTTTAAAACCTCTGGTGTGTACGAAAATTCAGGTTATTATTACGTGATATTGAAATAATTTGTAGGCCCTAATCAACATTTTTAGAATTGTCTAATAATATGCGATCTAGGTCCGCAGTACTAAATGGGTTTAATGTGAACCTCGAGCGTATAAACATTGGTCGTGAGAAATTGTCTGGTGGCGGAAGATTGAGTAAATAAGAGAAAAAAAACAAATCACATGCATCTTTGTTTTCAGCTCAGCTTGATGGTTCGATAATGAAGTAATCGTTCGCCCCACGACGAGACCTAGATCATAAGAATTTGAGCATGTGTGTCAATGGGCGGGTGAGTGAGTGAGTGAGTGAGTGAGTGAGTGAGTGAGTGAGTGAGTGAGTGAGTGAGTGAGTGAGTGAGTGAGTGAGTGAGTGAGTGAGTGAGTGAGTGAGTGAGTGAGTGAGTGAGTGAGTGAGTGAGTGAGCGAGGGAGCGAGGGAGCGAGAGAGCGAGAGAGCGAGAGAGCGAGCGAGCGAGTGAGTGAGTGAGTGAGTGAGTGAGTGAGTGAGTGAGTGAGTGAGTGAGTGAGTGAGTGAGTGAGTGAGTGAGTGAGTGAGTGAGTGAGTGAGTGAGTGAGTGAGTGAGTGAGTGAGTGAGTGAGTGAGTGGGTGAGTGTTTTACTATCGTGCTCCATAATACTTTCTTTCTCACATAGATAAATGTCGGAGCCCAAATCTATAGCAGCCTCTTCCTCTTCATCAATTTGAGGAAGAGGAATAGCATCACCATTTCCAGCCAAACAATTTCTTATAACTTGTAAATATTACTGTCTTTATATCCATTACTACGAACTGTCAGTTAGGTAGCTTGTTTTCTTCAGCATTTCAGGCCCAAAAAGATATGATTTAACATTGAATGAACATTGTTGTTCCAGTGTTAAGTCAGCGTTGTAGAGTCAGCTCTGATGTTTCGTGCTGGTTCTGTGGATAATTATCAGATCAGTCAGACGGTCGCTGCGTGTGACCATGTCCCGAATCTGACATCATAAGGATCTGTCTCTCTGAACACATTAATCGTTTAGGACGCTTTTTACCCTATCCTAGCGGACTCACATAATCCTACCAATAGCTATATATTAATTAGACTGGTTCGCTGTCCTACTCCATCTGGTGAGCCGACTGTTATCGCCAGGTAGAGTAGAGCAGGGTAACTGTCTACTCTGGTTCCCAGAGCCACACTACGCGGCGTGGCCGAGCTTCATGTAGCCTCTTGTATGCCCCAATGGCGAATGTTTGTGACTTGTTGCTATTTTTAGATGAAAATAGGTTAATCCCCGAATTCAGCCATTTTTGAAAGGTCACTTCCCCGGATGAAGAGTTGTTCACAGTATTATATTTCCCCTCTGACGCATTTCCTATGACTTGACCCAGAAAATTATTCACCGGCCTCAATAGCACAGGCATGACGGTCACGTGACTAAGAACTTTGGCCAATACCCGGCCATAAATGAAATTGGCCGGGCTCGCCAGGCAAGGAAACAGTCTAGATAATAATATACTAGTCGGACATTGGCCTATGCGGGTCAGAGTTTGCCCCTTTAAGCTCGCTCGTAACATCAATGCACCACATGACATATATGTTCAATAACATTCACCAAATAAAACTGGCATGAGCCATACCAATTAAATATGGTCATTTCAGATATTACAATTAGGTATTTTTTAAAATAAGGCTATTTTCCTACGAATCGAGTTGCAAATTGCGACAGCAAATAACACCTCAAGGTAAATAAAAATACGAGGAAATATATATGGCTGCTGAAAAGGTTAACCCTTACAGCGCGGTCGATCGATTTTAGACGTCAGATTCTGACGTCTGTAGACTTCAGTTTCCAGTCGATCCCCGCGCTGTAAGAACAAACATATTTGAATGGCATTACACCCATAACATAGGTATTCAAATTATACAGAAAGAGCTAACGAAGACATTTTTGATGATTTCAAAATGGAAAAAACCTTTGGTCGTCATGGTTTTTGCTAAAATATTTCAGCACTTAAAGCTGCATAAATGTTTTGTTTATTTCGATAAAAATAACCTAAAACGTACAAAACAATCATTGCTATTGTTTTAAAGGCCTTATAAATGCACTAAAACTGGGTAAATCTAGCGGAATTAGTTCACCATGCGGTACACCATCAAGTATTATTAAGTAGTGATTCGGTGTGTGCAATATTCATGTAATAGCGGTAAAGTTATGGGCCGATATAATGTTACATTGGCCAGCACGAAACCACCCCCTTAATAGCAAACACATACGTTGAACTGAATCGGCATAATGTTGGCCAATACCGCAGACGATGGGCGGCATTATTCTGCCATTGGATCAATGCCTAGTGTTAGCTGATATACTGGGTTAGATGTCGATACTGGGTCAAATCGGTTACAGTAAAGTCTGATGTTTTTAAATATTATTTTATTTTACCGCATAGCGCGATGTATATCACTGCATGTGATGATTTACGATAAAATAAAATAGTCTGATATTGTCTGGTAGCATTTTGACTATATTTTGAAATGTCCATGAGATACCTAATAAAAAAATGCAAATGTTTTTCAAGAAAATTACGAAAATTCAAAGAGCGAAAACGATGATTTACATCACTGAATTTGATGGTTATTCCAAGGATAGTATCCTTGGTTATTCCGAGTACAATTTCTCACGGTCTGGGAGAGCGTCTTAGTGGCGGGCCAAAGGCTCTGATGCTGGCCCACACTTAAAAGCACCATACTGAAATAGAGTTATATTTTTCAAGTGAGTGACATTCTCTATACCGGTACCGATATTAAACATGACATTACATGCATATATCATCCATATCACACAAAGTAATAACTTCTAGATATGTCTAACTGATATGAGACAATACACGTTGTACTGTGAAATGTATCTATGATCACTTAAAAAATAACAATAATTTTAAAAGTCTTCCTTTCTTTTTTCTATGATGACCGTTATCTGCCACTTGGTACTTTTAATGTCCTGATTATATAGACAGTATGTCTTACTCCGCTGTGAGCAGGTTTGTTTTGGTGGGGCAACAAAATTAAAAAACAACAAACCTAAATCCTTAATAACTCGGTAACCGGAGCAGTAAAATAAAAAAAATAAAACACCATTCTCCATGAATGGTGTTTTAGGCAGAGACCAGGTATTGACATTCACCCACTGTCACAATGTCAAATAAAGTTTACGCCTCTTCCTCACCGCTGAATTACACCCCCGTGACCCTCATCTAGATTTAGAATGTTTCACATGATTGCCCTTTTTTATATTCATCGGCATTGGACCACCCGGGCATTGTGAATTCTCTCTGATTTTATTCCGATCAGGATATAGATAATAATGCACCTTTTTATTTTTCACTTTCACTACGATATGCGGGTAAACACTGCAAAGGTTCCAGATGAAATGAAACTGGTGAACATCTCTACAAAAAATATCGGCGTATGTATAGGGTTTATTTAATGAGGAGAAAATTAATATTCGTGTTCTATTGCATGTATTGCTATCCGAATATATTTGTATGCCAATATTGCTAATTTGTTGACGATTGGAATATTATTCAACTAAATGCAAGGGTATAGTTGGTAGCGATATCAAAACATTTAATAAAACTGTCATCTTGTGTCATCTAGCTATATGTTAATTAAATACTTGTAAAATGAACGGGGCGTGATGAACACTGTTACTACTTATGCCTTGGTCAAAATTCATAAAATGGGCCTTCCCGGGCAGTTCCCGGGCTGTCTTTGGCCGGAGGGCCCCCGACCGGGTGCCGTCCATTTTTTCAACCCCGCGCGGGCCCCGGGTTACTTTTAATTCTAACTTAAAAGTAACCCGGGCCATGGCGAGAAATATACCACGGTTCAAGCCCGTAATCTGCCCGGCAGGGGCTCGGCGGGGCCCCTGCCGGGATCCGCCATGGACACGGGGACAAATTTTGAAGAAAAACACGCAGGATACCCGCCCGGGCCCTTACGATGTCAGAGCGGGTCCCGGTCTGGACCCTTGTCGGGACCCTTGTATAATCTCCAGGGGGGATACACTGCTACTGAGAAACGTATTTATCAATGTTCAATTAATCAATCCATCAATAAATCAATCAATCAATTTAGGCTGCTTCTTATTTTACAAACTGTGTTTGCAACTTGAATCAAATTGCATCGCAAAATGTATACAAATAGCCAGCCCAGTCTTTAAATTTCCCTTACATTTGTGGATAGGCCTTCTAAGAACAATTTATCTAATAGATAAGTCGAGTGAAAGAAGACATTACACAACCTGTTCTTTATTAATAATTTAAAACATTCTTCCATATAGGGGCCTAGTACTTTTCTCAATAGAAGGACCAACACGCTGGACCAGCCACTGATCCTTCATGAATAAAGGTTTGAAGTATTCGTGGTGTTAGACCCCACATGTAAAAGGGTCTTGTATTGCCTGTTACGGGCTTTTAGAGGCAACCAGGGTCGAACCGACCACATTCGCTTTGGGGGATTTGATTTTCCTATGTTTCTTGCTCTAGGAGCAGTGCCGCAAGGCCAACGTTGTAATGGTATCGGGCTGCTGCAAGCTATTATAAGCCTGAGGCCTGCTAAATGAATAATGCCAGCAGTATGATGTTGCCTTGTGTCGCTTTCTGCACAATAATGATAATATCGCGACAGAAAGAAGCCCAAAATCGGGATTATACTCTACTCTTAGCGAATGACTTCAAGGACTCTTTATAGTGCATAGTACCACAGACAGCACTACACACTCCAAGCCTGTGGACAGTTTGGAGCACTGTATATGCAAAAACTCGACGACGAACATCTCAATCAACCGGTATTCGAGCCCAGTACCCCAGCGTTTTGGGCCACGACTGGATCGAATGAGCCATCGGTGCCGGCCAATATTACATTGTCATCAGCTTGCACTTCCTAGAGAATGTTGTTTAATATAAAACACAATTAATAGGGGAACGCTCCTATAGGCTATATACCCTTGGCAAGGGTATATAGGGTCCCGGGCCCCTTGAGAGGCCCTGCAGGAACCCTGCCGATGCCCTGCCGGTGCCCGCCCGATATCCCTTACACCTTACGGCCTCCGGCCGGATCCCGTGAGGGATACCTGCGACCACCGGCCGGGCCCCGGTAACGTTTTCAGATAAATGAGGACAAGTCTCTTCCGATGGCCGACAGAGTATCTGTAAAGCGAGATTTTATCGTGACAACACAATAGGCAAAACTAGGTGTACGGCCCCACTGGTGCGTGTGCTGAAATCGGTCTTTCTGACCGAGACACCACATTCATCAATTAGAGTGTCTTGTAGAATCACTCCACCAAGCTCCCACTTAGCCTGATACTGATTATTGTATTTCATGGAGCAAAATCTACAAAAAAAAAAGAATTTTCAAAAACTTTGCTTTAAAGCCTCTACCATCGCAAAATAATATGAGCAAAATAATTCAACGCTATCAATCCCAGATGTGACTAAGTTATTCATATTTTGCAACAAAGTATTCCGGGCTGTTGTCAGTTGGTAAACAATGGAGAATGGTTATCGTAGCCCAAAGGGTGAGTGCATGGGAACAGTGAATGGAATCCGCATCAGAGCAAACGCTCCTCTCCAGTCCTGTCCTGATTCAATGATGGTTCAACGTCGTGGATTATGACCCATCATTGAACAGACGCTGGGTGATGTATCCCATTTCTGGGGCCACTTACTCATCCCTCACCATCTATCCCGGGGCTCGCTGATTCCTCACAGTCCGCCAAATAGAGCGTGGTGATCGAATTCCAAGTGAATTACGGTCCGTGCAAGTATAGATCTGATATATCTGATGTAGCTTTGACTGTTCACGGGGCTAGCATAGACTGGCTGACTGTCCTGACACATTCGTCCGGCCTGATGCACCGATCAATGCGAGATTTTGGCACTCGCAGCTCCCGTTATTCTAACTTGATGTCGTCACACAATGATTTTCACAGCTTGCGTCGATCGAAGCAATACCCATGTTACAATGAGAGCAATTTACAGAACGCAACATCAATCTGATGAGCGAAAAAGCTATGTCACGGAAATAAGATTGAACTGCTACGCCCCAAGTACAAAAGTCTATCTGCATCTAAATAACAACGGGAGGATGGGGATCAACTGATTGTTTTACGTGGTCCGCTTTTATTCGTTAAACGATGACTTCGACTGAAGACTGGTCCACCGGTCCACTGGTGATGCGCGGTATTGTCCATGGGTCGTTTACTATAGTCACGTGCATTGGACCAAACTAGTTAAATGCTTGATGTATGCATCACTATATAATGGCGTAGGCCTATGTGTACCTGGGAAATATTATGCTAGGCATTATTGTAATATAATGTGTTGAATGTACAATATAGAGTATAGCATTTGATGTTAGACTAACTTCTGCCCACTGTATATGCCTATGCATACTTGTATATGTAACACAGCTCAATAAAGAAGCATCCTCCACGGAGCATACACCCGCATGATCAATAATAATCAATGAATATAAGCCGTAATGATTTGGTTCCGACCATAACACATGTTTGTATTTGGTTCAAAAGCTATTTTACGTCATATTGAAAATTATGCATATACTAAACATGCCAAATAACTACATGGAAGTCTTTATGCACACCTGGACCCACCCCAAGAAGTTCGTTACAACATAAATGCACTTGAAGTTTACTATCTACTATAAATTCAAGAAAGCGGATGAGGAAAACAACACACGACCTCCACATTCTCTATTCATAAAAAATATCCCCACCTTCGGTGGTTCAAGTTTAGAGCTTTGCTGCCTTGAATACGCTGTGGTCCAGTTGTGCATTAATAGGAATGACCATTTTGAAATATGCACAACTGGATCGACCTATATTTATTGTAAATTGAAAAATAATGTGTAAAAACCAATATTATTCACATTACAGACTCGCTGTATTTTCTGTAGATCTATTAACTAGTTCTGGAGCCTGCATAATAATAATAGTTTATGTTTTTTATATCTTAGATGAAATCACGACTTCTAGGCTGATGGAAGATATAACATGTGGGTTGGTCCAGTTGTGCATTAATCAATTTTGAAATTTTACCTTTGCTGTCTACCAGTTGGCGTGTTACAAGCATTTACGGACTTCCGGTTAATTTAAAAATAGTATATATGCATAATCACTTTTCATGGGGTCGGATCAGTTGTGCATAAAGACATATTAATCAGCCTACCGTCATTGTAGCGGTAAAGAAACCAATTCCTCAATTGACTTTGAAGAAGTTTGTCAATATGATTAAGGCCATAAAGCGGTTTACTGAAAAAGTGGGACTCTATTAAAGAAATAATATGTAGCATAAAAAAAAGTAATTTATTGCTACAACAATGTTCATTTCGTGATGCCATGCTAGAAAAATCACACACCTCATCGCAAAAGGGACATTCTCACACAGTACATACTACTGTTAGGTGTGTCTGCCAAAAACGCGAGTAATAATAAAACACCAGAAAGTTCAGTGAAACAGGGATAAAATAAAATAAAAACTACAACAAACGTAGTGGAGCGTGACTAAAATAAAAAATCAAGCAAAAAATAAAACATACCTGCTAAAAAGAAAACATTAGCAAACCTAGTAGAACGTGGCTAAATTAACAAAATATCAAGCTGCATAATAGAACCTACTTAAAATCAAAACATCTACAAATTTAGTCGAACATCAGAAGTAACGTACCTGTTAAATTAAATTAAATGAATCGGGCCTTAGGCCACTTTTGTGAACATAGATGCTAAATTGGTCCAGTAGAACCTCCTGATGATGATGAGATGAGTATTTCGGAATGTTCATACAATTTCTAACAACCATCCTTTTATTAAATTTGGTTTGACCAAGCCGCTGAGGGTCTAGATGAAGGGTCCGATGTTAAGTTGTTTTTTTCTTTGAAAGGATTAGCACCGAGGAAATGAGACCTTACATACTTATCCTAATACGAGTTAATAACTTTTTGTCATAGATTACAGCTAGTAAATTATAAAAACAAGTATCATAAGATGAAAATAATCAAATCAGTGACTCAATGGAACTTTCCTGTCAAACATGGCAACAGCATTTAAAGACGGGTGGATCTAATAAAAAATGTATTAACCAACATTTTGTCATTAATTGTCTTTTTCGAAACCTGATTACGTTGCCAACGGATGTTTCTAAAATCTATCGGAATGTTGCCTTCACTCATTCAAACATTCAAGATATAACAGAGCTAAAACAAAAAACATGCTTTTTAGAGACAAACTTCCCAATTTCTTATTTCAGACATGCATGTTCAAAATAAGAATTGCGTCTCTATAAATCGCTTAACTAGTAAATGCGCAGCACAAAAATGTAAACATTTTTTGCATTTCTAGTCTATGGACATGTTTATATCATATGGGCATATTAAGACGGCAGACGGCGGGCCAACATTAACCCAGCTCTGGTTCAAAGCATCGAGCCGGAACCGCCAGCATGAAGTACTGACTAGGGCTGAATGAATTCTGCCCAGCACCGGCGACGCTGGCCCAATATTTAACAGACATTGGGTCGGTGTCGGCTTGTACTTGCATCCAGCAGTAAGCACTACCAAACCAGCGTGCTCTTGAATGCAAACTAGCAAACACGAGACATTAAATCGGTGCTTGTTTGATGCTGGGCCAGCGTCGCAGACGGTGAGTCATTTAATAACATTAATTACAAAAGTCATTGACACTGCATCCATTAGCTATCAACTTTTATGGTTATGGTGCTGGAGGGGAGACAAAAAACTGTGGCCCTTCTAGTTATGTCCCCCCCTCTGTACACAGAGGTTGGGACATGCTGGTTTACATCTGTCAGCTCAGTGTGTCTGTCGCTTTCTGTCTGTCTGTCCATTGCTTTCTATCATGCAGGCGGTCAAACTCGAGACGTTGACCCAATGCTGGGCTGACGTTGGCCCACCGTCTAGGCCGCTGAGCCAACATTAGCCCAATATTGGGTTACCGTGTCGTGTTTGGCGCCTCGCTGAATGTGGGCCAGCATCACAGACGTTGGACCAACATTAACCCAGCTTTGGTTCAAAGCATCTTGCCAGTATATGCTAACCAAGCCCATTATTGTCCCGGCAATGTGTCGGTGTAACGTGCATTAGTCTGATGCCGGGCCATTGTGTATGATGCTGGCCAACATTCGAACGGCATTGGAGCATTGTATACTATGTGCACGCATTCCCGCCAGCATGAAGTACTGACTAGAGTTAGAGACATTGGGTCAGTGTCGGCTTGTACTCAGGGCCAGCAATATGCACTGCCAGACCAGCGTGCTATTGAACACAGCTGTTGACAAGCCACATTGTGTTTCGCACATCGCTGTGGTTCTAAAACGGAATTATAAATCCTGCTTAATACAGAATATTAGGCTAGTTAGGGTAGTGAATGACAATTGTTGTAAGCTGACATTTCAGTGTGAAGATATTAAAACTGTTGCCCAACTGATTGAGCCTAAAGGCGATTTAGTAGATATAAAAAACGAGTTCCTCCACATCAAAATACATAGTCTCTATTGTCCACAGGAGGCATTTATAACATTATTCAAAAGCCATTGACACTACATTTATTAGCTATCAACCTTTATGGTTATACTGCTGGAGGGCAGACATCACCAGTTTTTAGTTTACAAAAACTGTGACCATTCTAGTTATGATTAATAATGGATTGAAACACATCGTTAATGAAACCCTGTCTGTCACATGTCTGTCCGTCTATCCGTCCGTCCTTCCGTGCGCCTGGCTGTCCGTCTGTTCTGCCTGCCTGCCTGTCTGCCTGCCTGATTGCGTTTACCTACACCATTTTGCCTGATTGCTCCCTGTAATGTTTTGTGCGTGCTGCAACTGAAAGAAAAATCGTTGTGCATATATATCACAGCAGATACAACGGTGTAAAAAATACTACTTTAAGAAAGGATCTGAGGTAACTGGCACTTAGTACGTGCTCCGTCGTTGATTCCAGCAGCTCACCTCTCTTATGTCAGACGTTGATCACCAAACAATGAAACAGGAGACGTGCTCAAGGAGGATAATATCGCGTATCTTCCAATATCAAAAGCGTGCTCGGCCTCAGACCGCCAGGGCTCGAATTTCGAATCCTGTGTCTGGAGGACAGTGTCATCTCAATCATCTCACCATCCTCAGGATGTTCTCCTGGCCCAGTTTAGCCTATATGTGCACAAAGGTGGCCTAAAGCCCGATTCATTTCATTTTATTTCCAATATCGAAAGCTACAAATGCAGTAATAATAGAGTCGTAGTCTTTGAATAGTATTAAAAAATATCAGATTAAGCTAGTTATCACATGCTGATATGATGTAATTACAACCGACCTGTAAACATCACAGATTTCATTGAAGTAGTAAAATTGATGCAAAAAACATGTTTGTGTGTGTTTAAGCAAGTGATTTAAGTAAAATGTTTATTTTCTCCATTTGGCTTCAATTTTGAATCGAATAATCGAACAGGAAAGGTGATACATGGAGCGGGAGCCGGCTGTACAGCTGCTGGAGGGGGTCAGGCATTTCAGCTGCTAACGCTATTTTCCTTCTCGACAATTTTGAATGCAAATGAGAAAGTGAGTAGGCCTATGCAGGGCGTGACATAGGCCTATACCTACCCACGTGATTGGACAGGAATCGTCCGAGGATCGTTCGATCGGCGGACGATTTAAATATCTCTTAGCCACACTTTTTTTTCGGCCCATGGACAATGACTCCGATGTTCGGCGATCACTAGGGGATCTCCGTGCTATGATTTTCCGATCTTGATCAGATTTCAACTCGATACCTTCAGGTGACCGACGTCGGGTAAAATTTCAAGTGAGTCCTAAAGTCGTCCGGCCCGTTCCCTATGATAAAAAACCCCGATGTCGTGGGATCATCGGCCGCACGCTGGCCCGATGAGCTGAAAAATACGTCGGCTCCTCATCGAACGGCGGCCGAATTGCATATCTGGCATAAGCCAGAGGCAATTACTCTGCCTAACACAATACAGATCGGCGTGATATGCTGTTAGTGGGCATCATGTGTGTATCGAGCGCTGATTATTTTCAGGGCCTCCTCAGAAATAACGTTTACACCAAGTAAATGAAAACGTCCGGAGGCATCTGAGCCAGAGTAATGTATGACGACTTGGGAGAGAACAACGCATCTGTATTTGATCCCATACGAAACGCCAATTTCTATTGCAAATCATGTCTCGTGTAGCATTAAAAAATGACGGATTTCGCATAATGTGTGCAGATATTGATGACATTTGCTGAAATTTACTGCTCTTCGTACTTTTGTGTAGTAATAACGACCAGCCGAATATGCTGTATTATTATTTTACTGTTTTTGTCACCCATTTGTGAATAGCAGCTGGCTGGCAGCTACTTAAAAAACGAATGTAGTATAGGATAAAGCCGAGGAGCTCTCTATTCTTAGCTGTGAAAAAAGTCCGAGTCCGAAGGCAGAGGCATTTTTCACAGCTGAGAATGGAGAACCCCGAGGGTTTTAACTGACCTAAAACACATTTGACCATAATGAGGATTCCTTATAATCAACAGCGCGGTCACACCTGACTGATTAAAGTACCAGATAGGCTTACCATGATAACTGGTCTGTACTTGACCAACAATAACTCTCCATTCCCGGCTTACAATGTAGTGGTGAGACAAATAAAATAATGTAGTGGTGTGTTTTAATAACTAATAAAATACAAAATCATCGCGACGCATATATTATAATCCTAGCAAATACGACACATCTACCCAATGTTTGACCATTGTTGGGCCAACGTCTTAGACCAGGGATGGTCATAGCAAATTCATATTTACCAGGGGGGGGGGAGAAAGGAAGTTGGCTGAATTAAGGGTCTTCGGACGGATTATCAGATTCTAATAGACTGGTACTAAACACTATCACTTTGTCTGCTAATCACGACATTAGTCGTTTTCAATCCATTTTAATAACCGATTATTTCACTGTTATTCGGAATTGAAAAGACTTTTTAAACATCAAAATCTATAAATGTTTGGTCCCAAATTAAACCATTATGAGTCATTTTCAACCACTCGAGGTTGTAGATCGCGGTACGAGACACAACCTAAAGTGGTTGAAAATATAAATAAATTCAATTGTGTTAACCAGAATAATGGTTCACACAATTCTGTTTAAAATTATTGACAACACCCTGTGGGTGCAATACCGTATAACCATAAAATGGCAGCATGACATAATGCGCGCCCTGTATATACTGCACCCTGCGACACTGCCCTGTACCCTGCAATTCTATACCGCAACCTGCGACACTGCCCTGTACCCCGCAACACTGTACCGCAACACTGTATATACCACACCCTGCGACACTGCACTGTACCCCGCAACACTGTACCGCAACACTGTATATACCGCACCCTGCGACACTGCCCTGTACCCCGCAACACTGTACCGCAACACTGTATATACCGCACCCTGCGACACTGCACTGTACCCCGCAACACTGTACCGCAACACTGTATATACCGCACCCTGCGACACTGCACTGTACCCTGCAACACTGTACCGCAACACTGTATATACCGCACCCTGCGACACTGCACTGTACCCTGCAACACTGCACCGCGACACTGTATATACCGCACCCTGCGACACTGCCCTGTACCCCGCAACACTGTACCGCGACACTGTATATACCGCACCCTGCGACACTGCCCTGTACCCCGCAACACTGTACCGCGACACTGTATATACCGCACCCTGCGACACTGCACTGTACCCTGCAACACTGTACCGCGACACTGTATATACCGCAGCCTGCGACACTGCCCTGTACCCCGCAACACTGTATATACCGCACCCTGCGACACTGCACTGTACCCTGTAACACTGTACCGCGACACTGTACATACCGCACCCTGCGACACTGCCCTGTACCCCGCAACACTGTACCGCAACACTGTATATACCGCACCCTGCGACACTGCACTGTACCCTGCAACACTGTACCGCGACACTGTATACATACCGCACCCTGCGACACTGCCCTGTACCCCGCAACACTGTACCGCACCCTGCGACACTGCCCTGTACTCCGCAACACTGTATCAAGTCAAGTCAAGGAAACATTATTAATGTGTCACCCACGATTCACTATACCCACCAACACTGTACCGCAACACTATACCGCACCCTGCGACACTGCCCTGTACCCCGCAACACTGTACCGCACCCCTCGACACTGCCCTGTACCCCGCAACACTGTACCGCACCCTGCGACACTGCACTGTACCCCGCAATACTGTACCGCGACCTGCGACACTGCACTGTACCCCGCAACGCATACCGCAGCACTTTACTACGCCGCTTGACCAACCTCAAACCGACATTGATCGATCAACGTCTTGTGTCTGCTGGATTTGCTGCTGCCATAAGCTTTATTAAATAATGTGTTTATCATTTGCTTATCATATGCTGTGTTTATCATTTATCAAGTTGTTCTAAACTGTTTATCAAATCGTTTATTCTATCCTACTAAGCTAGCTATACGATATGTGTGGTTTGCAATTACTTTATAATAAATGCTAGTAGACAAGAAATAGTGGATTCTTCTGAAAAAAAACGAAATGTGTGCATGATTTAAAATTTGATGGTCACTAATAAACATGATCAAATCGTGGATTATTCCAATACATTTTCAATGTAAATCTAGATACTAGCTTCCCAATGTAAGTATTGGTACTAGCTTTCATCATATTGTTGCACATAAAATGGTGTAGTCATTTCTGTTTACCTTTCACCATATTCAATGCGCCCAATAAATTTTTCGCTTTTATTTAAAATCACAAGCGTGACCGACCCGAATATCTGCACGTTTTGCCGGTCAATCTAGCACCCTAAAATATGTCACGCTACATTGGCGTGGGTGCAACTAAATATTATGTATTTATAATTAATCTACGTTGGGAGAAGACATCAGTGGGAACAGGACTGGACACGTGACGGGAGTTCTCAAACTGACGGATATATGGTAAGTGAAATTTAGGAAAAAAATATTATTATAGTTATGTACCAATTGATGGTCGGTTATTCATATACTTATATTATAGGACGATATGATAGGTATACGCACAAATATCAAAATATATGGACATTGACCGAGTTCCTTTCAATTTACCGTTATCAAATGTGTTCTTTCAAAACAATCGTACAATGATAAAACACATTATTGTATAATTTTAAGATTAATCGGAACGTTGCACACCTACTCAGACCCTATTTATATAAAAAAAAACTCACTGATGGGTGGCGATTAAATGATCCCGTTTTGTATTTGTGACATTATCGATCGTATTGGCGAGAAATAGACAATAACAGTTGCATTGCTGGTCAACAAAACACAATAAATTATTTACTTTTATTTCAAAATATTGATATAAAGTCTACTATTCCAACTAACAATAAATAGATAATATTGAAATAAGTTTCACAAAACATGTTACCACAGGATCAAAACGTCGTACTTATAACATAAGAACACGTCATCATATTCGTTCATCTAATAATGCATTTTGTACAAAATGTATTAAATACGAAGTCAAATATTCAAATAGTAAAACTCCACCAGTAATAATAAGTAAAAATACTCATAGCTTAGGACTGATGTTTTATTGATTACATTAAAATAAAGTATTTACTTGTTAGCCTACTCAATGCATTAGAGAAAATAAATTGTCACGTGTGTTTAAATAGAAAAACATGGATTTAATCATCTATGCTATGGTTTGCTATTAACATTACACATTATTTATATGAAACTGTATTTTTTGTATTATTATAACTATTATGTAATTTCTTTCAGGTGGCTCTCACGCATCGGGGCCACATTGTCAAATATAAGTGAGAATCTCTTGGCAAAGACATTTCAACTTATATTTCGTACATATTTGTTATTTGTTTGTCAAATTGTCTGTATTTCTGTCTGTCATGTAAAGTTAATCAGATAATATAAATAATACATAAGACATGTATTATTATAATGTTTGATATATAGCTTATTACAACTTATTATAACTAATTAATTGAGTGCACGGGGAATAATACCATATTAATTGTGTTCACTGTATAATTTTCATCAAGTTCACTCTAATTGTCATATTGTAGTTCCAATACAATCACATGTTAATTTCTCATTTCATTGTTTACAGTGCCATGTTACAAAGATAACATAATTATACATTTTTTTCAGATAGATGTGTGACAATGACTACGTCGATCATATTTAGGTACTGGAGGATTACATCTGTACTTCTGCTCAGTGGCGCGTCAAGTAGGTACATGGAACCATTTACCAATGATAAGGGACAACGTAGCTATATGCATGTAGTAGGACGCACACTCACCTTCAATATGTATATATAGATTAACTTTCTTACTTTCTTAAAATTATACCACAAAATTTTTATTTTCATGAAGGGACGTTGCATTACGTTGAATCAAATTAAGTGAGTTATAGTGTACTACAGCTTCAACTATAAGTTGCAGTGTACTGCTAAATTAACACAAACTGAATTGGAATTAATAATAACAGCAGCATATAGCATATGATGTATCTCATAATGCATCTCTGGAAACATTGTGTCTTTTTGGCTCTAACAACGCTTAAAAGAAACGTAGAAAAGACCTTGATTCAATGCTGGTTTAATGTTTAGTCATCGTCTAAGTCGTCAGACCAACGTGTTTGCTGCGTTTATATTTGATATGTTTAATGGAACATTCAATACTTTTGTGTGATGTAGTGGGCTGTAGTATTATTTAAGATTTGAAGAAATTATGTTTAATCAACATGCTCAAGTACATGTACGTCATATTTCCACCAAATACCTTTCTTTTTGTATCTAAGTGGACATTGCCATAAACTACGATTGTCTATACTAGCATTAGATGCAGCGCTGATCCCATTTCGCATACAATAATCTTTATCGTCCCCGCGTATTAATGGTCGTATATCACACTTTCATACTGGTAATCGATACTGCCACTGAAATTGTATAAGACTTGTGAGAACATAATACAAACGCAGGGTCAGTCATATTATTATGGCATAACGTTTATAAAAAACAGTATTTAGTTCGTGCTTAATTCCAACTGGACAATTATTGCTGCCCGAGGCAGCGGTATACCCTTATTAAAATAACAACTAAATGACAGCTGGTGATTTGCTAATTCTACCAGTTCGTCATTTTCAATTTGTCATTGAATAGAACTATAATTGCTACAGGTGTATATGCCCTGTTGTATTAACATGAACTATATAATAGTGCATAATTCAAGCTAATGATTATTGTAGGCTATGTATATTTATTTATCTGTTTATGCAACGAAAAACATAATTCCAGCTGAATGTAATATTAAACCTTAATTGCAACAATAATAATAATGAATACAGTGGGAAAGTCACTTGCTGAGGGTAATAATTAGCATAGACATAGATACATAGATATAATATTAGGATTTGATGTATTTCTCACCCAATTTGGGCAATCGATCGCCCCAGCTGATACGTTTGCTCAATGAAGATAAAGAAGTAGGCCAACCATTGAGCAAATGATGGGTCAATGGGACACATGTCGGCCATTGTGACCTTAGTATTTATCTAGAGATCCAACTAATTATATAGCTATCTCGATGGTATTTTGTGAAAGCTATTGAAATTACTCTTTCAATATCAATACAATATTCTCAGGCTTTACACATCCTGTAGATTCCAGGATTATACTAATGTCATGTCATTCCCATCATGTATTTAGCAATAATTTAGCAAACATCTGTACTGGCTATATTTGTATATGCATGGAAATATATTTCTATACCGATAATAGTTTGTTATCTTGTGAAGTAACGGATGATTTGTTGTGAAAATAATTGTTTCCATCTTGTCAAACCAGATACATATTCGGAGTTGAAAGCGCTAAGTAATATATTAATTATAATTCAATATATAGATCTCGATAACGCTTGTGAAGTCAAAATATTTTAGTTTGATAATATTTGCCTTATCTCATCAATATATCTTGAAGAAAGCAAACAATCTTCGATATGAACACCCATAGACATTACACCTAATTTTAACCACTAAAGGGGCATTCAGATCTTTTTTTCCCCGCTCGCACCCGCTGTCCCTTATCCGTCAAACCGATTTTCACGGAAGCGGACAACTGGTGCAGATGGAAAATGTGTAAAAATGACACACAGGGTTTTTGGGGGAATTTTAACCCTTTAATTGCCAATCACGATTTTTCTATTGTTTCCTTCAAGGCGAAGACTAGGAATAAAAATTTGTGCGGATACGGACAAAAAAGAAGGGCGGGATTGAAAGCAAATACCTGATGCCGGACTACGGATGACGATTACGGGTGCGGGAGCGGATTAGAAAAGGGATAGATCGTCTCGTCCATTTAGTCTTCTTCTTGACTGTAGTCTTCTTCTAAACTGTTGTTAACTGCTCATGAAGTGATGATTAATATAATGTACTTCAACAGCAAATTTCATTCAGATTCAACCACGAAGTATGGTTGTTGTAGTTTAACTGAACAAAACTGGAATAACAAAAGTATGCACCTTTTGTGAGAGAAACAAGTCGTTATGCGTCAATCACTAATAATTTATTATTAAAGGGGGAGCCATTCACTCTTAGATCAACATTAGCTAGAATGTGATGTATGTGCCATCGTGCAGGATGCACGCAGATAAGAGTGGTTGTTACCCGCTTGTGATAATATAAGCATACCAAAGTATCGGCTCGATTGCACGCTAGAGGGGTAGTAAGTTTCTAGCCCCGTTAACTATATCACTCCAGCTCACGAAATTATACAACAGAATCACCATAACGCCCACTAAAGTCACTCAGGATAGGAAAGTTCCCATCGACTTTTAAAAGGCCTACCATACACGACTTCTAGTAGGTGCGTGTGAATAAGTAGTTCACAGCTCACTTGCCTCCTCGTACAGTCACATCATAATAGTCATGCACAACAGATAGACCGCAACATGCAGTACACTTAATTATCATGATGACACGATCATATTTATAAAAGGTGTGTATTCCTGGTTAGATGAACATTCCCATCAAATACAACACGATGAACCGTGCTGGTTTAGTGTTGGGCCATCGTCGCAGACGGTGGACCGACATTAAGCCAGCACAGTCTATGCCTTGTGCTCATCAGGTTTACCATGGTTATCAGCATGTTCCCACAAACAAAATCTAGCGAATCGCCCGCCCTAAACGGACGATATCGAAACACGTCCATGAATCTCACAATGCTTCAGATTGCGTTTTAATTATACTAATGCTGGGAAAGGACCACCAGTAAACACAAACAGCCATTGCTGGGCTAATGTTGGGTCAGTGCTGCAGACGACTCCAATATTCGTGTTAGTGTTCTGGATATTTTAGTCCGTAATAACAGATTATGTGTGCGATACAGAGTCTGTAATCATTGCCATTCGTAAAGTTGTGCCCCAAACATCAGGTGCGCGGACGATCGATTGCGCAATAAATTACTGCGTCATTCTTTGCTTAATTATTTTTATATTATTATGTAATGACAGATTTACATCTCATTAGAATAATGCATTGACTCTTTTTAAAGGTGAATTTCTTATATTATAGGGCTGCCCTCACATTTTTCATGAAATTGTTGGTCTCTGCGTACACTGACCACCAGCATAGAAAACCACAGCTTTTGCTATGCTGTCCAGCTCTGACGTTGAATCATGCTGTTCACGTCAAGCTTGGATAAGGTAATTATACCTCATACTTCTTCTCTGTTATAGCCTGGCGGCAGAATCTGAGAAGTGTTCTATAGAAATAGGTTTACCATGTGCATGGAAACCATTTTTTATCTATTAAGGTATCAGGCTCAAGAAAAACGTGATTTCCGTTGCGCAGCCGCACCATACGCTTTTCATTATTGTGAATATGCTTATATGGGGGTACCACCAAACCTCCCTATATTTAGGGGGTTGACTTACGTAAGCGTCTGTCGTTACTGTTATAATTTACAATCAACACATGTAAGTTGCCTGATGACATATAATTACATTTTAGTTATAATGATGTACTGCACGTTGCGTGGAATAAAAAGTCATGTCTCTACAGACGTTGAAACATAATTATTACAAAATAATTAAAAACGAAAACAAAACAAACTAGAGGGAAATTGTGACTTGTCAAGTAACAATAATGTTTGGACTAAGTTTTGTCAGTTTTTGGCAAACATTTAAAAATATTTTGGGTTATTAGAATCGGTCGTAGGCCGGAATCCTATTAAGTTTATTTTTCCTAAGTTTGTGTCCTATTTAGGGGAAAGAGGGGTGCTGTGTGTGGGAAACGGTTGACATTTTTGTACACCAGTCCTTATGAAAATGTGCAATATAACGTTTGAGGTCTTTAGTTTAAGTACTTTCGTGTTTAAAAAATCTTCAGACAAAAAAAATTCACGATTACATTCGTGAGCTTAAAGGGTTTTAGTTGGAATAATGTTGGCCCAGCGTCGCACACGGTGGCCCAACAGTATTTTACAATTGGGCCAATGTATCGTGTTATCCGAGTAGTGGCCTTTCAGGGCAGAAAGCAATGGGCTGCGACGCTGGCCCGACATTGAACCGGTATTGGGTGGGTATGCCTACATTGTGTGTACTAGGTACATCGTTTGAACGCGTGCACTGACTTATCAGCGATGGTGGTGGAGGGAATAGGCCTATACGTTGAAGATATACTTGTCTCCTTTTTTATTTCAATAATTATATCCTGGACATTTAGGAAAACCAATACAGCTATGTTTACAAAATATTAGGCCAATGTTTTGTCTAAAGCACTCAAACAGACTAAGGGGAACTCCTTTTCTACTTTTTATTATGACAGATAAAATGTAAACGTCACCTCTTTTTTGGTTGCAAACCTCCAAAAAGAGGTGACATTTACATTTTTGGGACCATTTCGTTTTTAGTTCATTTTTAGGTGAATGTCACGGCCATTTGCGATTTGTTCTCGTCAGCATCGTTTATTGCTAATTTATTTACTAATTTTAAGGTGAAGGGCACCAAATATCGACTGTTATCCGACAGATTCGGGCTCAGCACACCCAAATTATGTAAAATCAAGTAGATAACATTTTATTTCATTTCAACCCAGGTTAAAGAGGCCTACACACATATTTATAAAAAAGCTGCTATATTCTGTCATGAAACAAAATATATGACAGTTATAAACTTAATATAAGCAGCACTCATTTTTGAGCATACACATAATTATCTGGTCATGGGCTTACATGTATCTATCATTTAGTTTCAAAATTGTCGCGAGAAGATCATTTTTCGGCAATGGCTGCCTACTTATCATTATATTTTTTTGCATTTTATGCTTTCAGTTATATCCATCGTAATCCTTGACAATGAAAATGTGGGAGTAGGCACCACATAAATGTGCTGGCAATTAGTTTTAAAGTTATTGAAGAAATCGTGTTTTTTGTTGATGCCTGCTTAATTTGCATAATAATCAATGAAACAGCAACTTCCGGAAATGGAAACCGCTTTTCAGGGTACATGGGTATTGATGGTCCTGAAAAAAACATGATAAATGTATCCAAGAATCCCATTTTGGAAAAATACCAAAAGTCACCCGGATTAACATAATACAAATCGCCGTGAATACCATGCACTTTTGAATTTGCAAAATACATTAAATCCAAAATGGCCGCCAAATGCAAACACACATTTAGATCGATAACATAGTTCAAACGTTAGATGGCTGTCACAGCTAGTATTTTTCTCAACAATTTTTAGCGGTATGATCAAAGTATTTTTGGCACAAACATTAATTAAAATAACATATTACATATCAATCAATCTAACCTAAAATGGTCATTTTGAATTTTGTTAGTTCATTTTTATTATGACAGATTGATTGGAACTTTGTTCATTGTTTTTTGGCAGCTATTTTAAATTGGAATTTTAGATTTCAGAATTCAGACTTTAAATTTCAAAAGTCCCCACTGAGCTGTTGTACTTTTATATAGATATATATTTGTGTGTGAAATGGAAACACATTCCAGGGCCCAGTAATGGATAATTTTTATTATGACAGTTTGATTGTATTTTTGTGTATGTTTTTTCTTGGAAGCCATTTTGAATTAAAATTTTAGATTTCAGAATACAGACTTCAAATTTCAGACATCAATAGTCCCCACTGAGCCATTGTATACATTTGTTTGTCAAATGGAAGACATTCAGAGTGCCCGGTAAAAACATTGGCTTGTCTCTCTGCTGAATTATTGCTGTATCGTTGTTTGGGACATTGGTCTAACATTAAAACGACATTGAGTAGACGTTTCTTGTTTGAATGGATTTGCAACTGTTATTTGAATTACCAAATGTAGCATTTAAATGTGTTCTATTGTCCATATAAAACACACAATACTGAGCCACTGTCTGCGACGTTGGCCCGGCATTGAAACATTACTTAACAAATGTAATTTAATTATCACATCTAACTTTTAAAGGGTTAATAGGGCGGCCCAGCCTAGACACATTTCCAGCATTTCAGCCTGGGTCTATTCTCACAATGAATAAGGCTTCACCCGACATGTACATCATTGACCCGACATCTATCCACATAGTGATCTAGAAAATCCTGAATAAATCCTGAAGAACAAGTCATAGCTTAAAACTTCAATGACTAATGATTATTGTGCCAAGGTTTGAAGTCGATTGGATAAAAACTATCTGAGGAACATTGTGTTAAAAATGCAAATTGATTGCATGAAAACTGAAGGAAAACAAGAGCGTAATTGTGACTTTTCAAGTGATAATCATGTTTGGACTTGGTTTTATGAGTTTTTTGGCAGCCATCTTTATTATGACAGTTTGATTGAAATTTTGCTTATAAGTTTTTGATAACCATTTTGAATTGGAATTTCAAACTTCATGTGAGTCCCCACTCAGCTTTTGTTTTTTTAAATAGATATGTATGTGTTTGTCAAATTGAAGCACATTCAGAGGGCCCAGTAAACGCATTGGCTTATATCTCTATTGGCTGAATGCTGTATCACTCTCTGCGACGCTAGCCCAACATTAAAACAACATTGGGTCGACGTTTCGTGTTTTCTGGAATTACAGCTGTTACTTTTTGTGAGGTTTCTGCTGTTTATATCAAACATGTTGGTTCAATGCTGGGTTACTTTCTGTGACGCTGACCCGGCATTGAAACATTACGAGATAAATATATTTTATAATTATTAAATGTAAATGGTGCATATAGGGTGCTGCTTTGCATAGTTGCCTATTGCCTATTACAATGGATCGTGGTGATTCCATTCATTGCATCAATGGGACATCACCCGGCATTTACAACATCATACCAAAATTGATCCACATAGTGATCCAGTAACTTATGGACGACAAATAATGGATGACTTAGCAGAGTACCCGACTCTCCTTGGAATATTGTGTTAAAATTTAATGCTGATTGGATGAAAACTCAATAATAAATAATAAAGAACTCAATAATAAGTATCTTTTGTTGAACATGTGAAGACCTGGCAGCAGTGCACTACAAGTCGGCATGATTCTAACCGAATGCCATTTCAATGCTGAACCACCAACGCTGGTGCTGGCCAACATACATTCAATTCTTGCCAGTGAATTGTGCTGCCTTGCGGCTTTACGATGTACCTCGTACACACGATGTAGGTCTACCCATCCTATTCTGGTATACTGCTGGGCCAGCGTCGTAGGCCATTGCTGATTCAATGCCGATCAATCCTCTACAACGCTAGCCCAACACTACTCCACCATTGGCCCAGCGCATCATGCTTCAAGTGGGACTACCAATGAAAAACTCTCAAGAATGAAAAACTATCAACGGCAATGACTTCAAAACAAAACATATTCGATGTTACACCAGCGTCTACAGCACCCACTGGACGGTTAGCCAATGTTCCTTCAATGTTGATCCAAAGTGTCTGACGATAGCCCAACAACAACCCAACATTGGCTCACTTTTCCTAGCTGGGTCTGTTGTATACCTTGCGGCAACACTAGCATTGCTATGCCGGTGACGCTTTTACTACCCCCGTCGCCAGAAAGGCCACTACCCAGATAACACGATACATTGGCCCAATGCTGATGTAATGCTGGGCCACCGTCTACGACGCTGGGCCAACATTATTCCAACCAAATCCCTTTAATCTCTAATCAAGAATATATTCACGAATATATTTTTATTAACACTTTTTAAACACGCAAGTATTTCACCCAGCGACCTCAAACTCTATATTTGACTTGTTCATAAGGACTGTTTCCCAGAAATGTCAACCGTTCCCCAAACACGGCATCCCTCTTTCTGCAAAACAGGACACAAACACAGGCGCAACAAACTTTATTATGTTAATTTGGTAATCAATACCTTTTTAAATAACTTCAACCTGTGAGACAAAAACATTATTAACTATCCATTTTCAAATTTAAAAAATGTCCACCTCATTGTATGTAATATGTTTTATGTTTTTTTCTATTAGTCCATCACGTCGATTACCTAGGTTATTTTGATGAATAAGGGCGAGGGTCCTGATGCCGCAAAAGCAACCTGCTTGGAAAATCGAGAATCGCGGGTTAGAACCCCACTCTGGCATTCAAAGGAACAAAATATTTTTTTGATTTGTCCGATCACTCGTAAAGAGAGACCGAGAAGTATCGTGCTCGGCCTCGGATTTCGAATTATGTGTCTGGGGGGCATTGTCATCTCATTAATCTCAACTTCCTTCTGCTTCTGCTGGTATATTGGCATTGTGGTGGCCATGTTCAGTTAAATACCTTGACATCGCTATAATTATATTAAATATATTTATGTTTTTGTGGTCTTTGAACATTGACAGAGCGTATTGACAGCAATTGTGTCAAATTTGTGGCCATTTTGAGTCACTACATTAGCCGAGGGTTATTTGAGTATTTGGTATTTTTATTGATGTACAGGGTGAGTTTTACGCTTCTTTACAGCTAAACTAAAGTATCCGTTGCAGATGGTCCCCATACAAATTTGACAATTAAATAAACAAGTGACATACACAGTATATACATAGGATTGTTATGTAAGCTGTCCACAATAGTCCAGGTGCCAACACCATCATCTATATTATACAGGATGGGATTTTCTATTTAGTTTGAAGTTTTTAATTGCTTATTCTTCACATGCACATCTCGAATATTTTCAGGTTTATTGACATTGCGCCGACTTTGGGGATATTTGTTATGAGCTAATTAGCACATTTCGCTTTAAATCAAAGAAGAAGGGATAACTGTTCATCTGGTAATCAATTACCTAAACAAGTTTGATCCACGGGATCCATTGTTGGTGTTATTTTGATGATTCGACGTCTAGGTGTTTGCTTAGGGTCAAGGGCTAAATTTATAAATTAACAGATCCCACACTTCTGATTGTCAATGCGCCTCATGTACATTTGGCAAAGAGCTATAGGCCTACAACTTAGTAATTGCTACTTTAGCTTTAAAAATGGACATCCTATCAGCGGGGGGGGGGGGGATGATGGATGTCGTTGTATTAGCGTTCAAGATAAAATTGCAAAATGCATTTAAGGATGGCGTTAACAGTGCAAAATGCATGATCGTCCTGTTGGAAGTAACGAACCTGAAAAGTGTGTTTACTTTATTTTTTTATTAAGACGTTTTTGTATAACCATATGTAGCATGTTAAACTTAGTTTGCTATGTGTCAATATCGAGAGTAGTTTAATATTTTTTCATGCAACACAATAATTATTATTGTTGGTGATCCGAATTCAAAGTTAAGCGATATAAGGTTAGATTCAGGGCCAAACATATCATTAAAACTGTATCCCTTGTTAAAGACTAATTGTTTAGCTGAGTGGCTCAGATTCATGTGTAATACCACTCGGTTTCATAAATTTTGACGGAATGTATTCATTTACCATGTTATTTCTGCTTTTAATTGTAAAGTTCAACTGATAAGATCAATTTTACCAATGTTTTATGTCGCAGTATACACAGTTTGTTTCACATTGTTCAAAGGACTGAAATATGCAGTGTTGCATATAATTATACTCTGCACTATGAAAAGAACCCCGTTGTAGTCATTCTATCAGAGCAGGGCATAAACTCCACTTCGACAATACTTGTCGCAATATAGCCACAAGCATTGCAAATATTCCATGCAACAAATGTATTTCATAACTTGATTTAATAATATTATGTTTCTTCTCCATATTTATTTGCCATACCTTCATAGAGGTTATGCAACAATTTCAAGTGACTCACACAATTGATTTAACAAAGTAGTGTAAATTTGATTTTCTCGTTGGATGGGTTACATGTAGCTGCACTGTCAGATAGTTCTTAAACCCAGTGACTCTCAGCCGAAACGAACTCATAAAGCATGATGGTTTTCAGCAT
Source organism: Flabesymbios commensalis (assembly GCA_964017125.1). NCBI lineage: Eukaryota > Metazoa > Annelida > Polychaeta > Terebellida > Flabelligeridae > Flabesymbios > Flabesymbios commensalis. Next base: position 49,420,816 of record OZ024904.1, read on the forward strand.
TATAGAGCTATCTTCTTTTTTGGAAAAAAGGGGTCTTGTAAGCCATTTATTATTGTGGCAAATAAACCGCCTTATTTTCGAGGACACTGTTATCTTGTACACGTTATGATATTGTTATGATTTGTTCTCACTCACCCCGATATCCCCTGTGCGGATTATAACAATGTGCATTTAATTGTACAGATATACATGCCCAGACCTGTGAGAGTGGCTACTGCAGCGATAACTTTTTGCCAACGGACTGCTATCTTGAGAATACGTGCTGTGATACATGCAATGGCTACGATACATTTATTAAAGGTAGGTTGGATGGGGTCGGATGGTTTACACAATTCTGCTCGGCACAGCTAATAGGCAGTAACTGCTCACTTGAAAAGTGACCAGTTTTAGCCTTTTTGTTTTACGCAGCTTGATTCCTCCTAAAACAAAATTATATGAAATGATCAGGAAAAAATGTTATGTGATTTATCACACAAGCCACAACACTGAAAAACCGACATTATTACTTTTACCATGATTACGAGAACACAATATTAGTAAAGAGTTCCGATTAACATTTTATCAAACTTGTTAAGGCTAATTTATTTGAAGTTGCCAATTACGTCCTTATGATTGAAAAAGCAAAGAAGAGCTAATACACCTTGCTGCCTCCAAGATATATATCTTAATAGTGCAATATCAAAAATAAAATTACAATAAAAATCATAAATGTATAATATTGGATATTTATTTTTGATGATATTCCGGTGTTCTGCTGTGCGAAGCAAATAGGCAGTTTCTGCTCACTTGCTAAGGTACTAACTTTTGGTTTTGCATGACAATATCTTTTTGGGACGAATGAGCAATAAATCATTACATATCATTTGTATGCCTCCGCCGCGAAGCGAGCGAAGGCATTATGTTCGCGGGTTGTCCGTCCGTCCGGCTGTCCGTCCGTCCGTCTGTCCGTCCGGTCATTATTTTCATCGCTATAATTCACTAACAACTGAAGCAAACAGTTTCATTTCAATACCAGTGATAGACCTCACGAAAGTCTAGGTCATGTTCACAGATGGGTGACCTTGACCTATTTGTCAAGGTCACAGATAATAGAAAAACGCCTGCCGTACGCCGCCAGCTTTGGCTACTACGCCAACATGGTCCAACAGATTTAATTCATAATTTATACAAACGTTTAACCCCTCCGGCAAAAGTTTCTACCAATGGTCAAGGTCACATGTCAAAGGTCAAGGACAAATATTCAAAAAAGTGTTTTGTTAACGCGATAACTTGCAAAATAATTACTGCATCTCTCCAATTTACTCATGAGTATGGAGATGACCTGATTAGATTTTCAGCTTTCCAACGATGATCAAAATGGCCGCCAGCTAGCGACTAAATGTTTTTTGACTTAAATATTTTTTTTACAATTCACAGTAGTGCTTTAAAACTTAGTATATATAGGTCTTCAGTGTCTGCGAGTCTATTCGTATTGTCCGTTTTCATGTCCAGCCGAAAACGAAGCTCCGGCGGCATATTGATTTTGTCATCCCGTCATACGCCGCCAGCTTTTGCTACTACGCCAACATGGTCCAACAGATTTAATTCATGATTTATAGAAACGTTCAACCCCTCCGGCAAAAGTTTTTCACCAAAGGTCAAGGTCAAAGGTCAAGGTCAAAGATTAAAAAAAATGTTTTGTTAACGCGATAACTTGGAAAAATATTATTGCATCTCTCCAATTTTAATGCTAAGTTACTCATGAGTATGGAGATGACCTGATTAGATTTTCAGCTTCCCACCGATAATCAAAATTGCCGCCAGCTGGCGACTAACTTTTTTTTTTTACTTGAATATGTATTTTTTTTATAATTCACAGTAGTGCTTTGAAACTTGGTTATATAGGTCTTCGTTGTCTGCGAGTCTATTGGTGTTGTCCGTTTTCATGTGCGACCGAAAACGAGGCTACGGCCGCCATATTGATTTTATCAACCCGCCGTACGCCGCCAGCTTTGCCTACTACGCCAACATGGTCCAACAGATTGAATTCATGATTTATAGAAACGTTCAAGGTCAAAAATTCAAAAAAAAAATTGTTAACACGATAACTTGGAAAATAATTATTGCATTTTTCCAATTTTTTATATGAAGTTACTCATGAGTAGGGAGATGACCTGATGCAATTTTCAGTTTTCCACCGATAATCAAAATGACCGTCAGCTGGCGACTACCTTTTTTATACTTAAATATTTTTTTTTACAATTCACAGTAGTGCTTTGAAACTTGGTATATATAGGTCTTCGGTGTCTGCGAGTCTTTTTGTATTGTCCTTTTTCATATGCGACCGAAAACGAGGCTACGGTGGCCATATTGATTTTGTCAAGCCGCCGTACGCCGCCAGCTTTGGCTACTACGCCAGCATGGTCCAACATATTGAATTCATAATTTATACAAACGTTCAACCCCGGTGTCTGCGAGTCTATTGGTATTGTCCGTTTTCATGTGCGACCGAAAACGAGGCTACGGCGGCAATATTGATTTTGTCAAGCCGTCGTACGCCGCCAGTTTTAGCAACTACGCCAACATGGTACAACAGATTGAATTCATAAGTTATGCAAACGTTCAACCCCTCCGATAAAAGTGTTTTACCAAAGGTCAAGGTCAAGGTCATAGGTCAAAGGTCAAGGTCAAACGTTCAAAAAATGTTTTGTTAACGCGATAACTTGGAAAATAATATTTTTTGCATCTCTCCAATTTTTTTGTGAAGTTCCTCATGAGTATGGAGATGAGCTGATGAGATTTCCAGTTTTCGATCGATAATCAAAATGGCCGCCAGCTGGCGACTAATTTTTTTTTCATTTTCATTTTTTTTTTTTTTACAATTCATAGTAGTGCTTTGAAACTAGGTATACATGTATATAGGTCTTCGCTGTCTGCGAGTCTATTGGTATTGTCCGTTTTCATGTGCGACCGAAGATGAGACTACGGCGGCCATATTGATTTTGTCATTTTATTCCATAAACGTGGTGCATTTAATTCTTATCAAGCTTTTTCATCACGATATCTCAGAAAAATCTAGTAGAGGAGATAGAGTACGCCTACATGGGCCTCATGTGATGGCGAGGAATACAATTAACGCATGTGTGTCAAATTTTCTTTCTAGTTTCTTCCTGGTTCTTTTCATAGTAAACTTAGGTGGTGTTGGTACACATGGCTGTAATAATAGATTGTATTGTTGCTCCTGTTCTACTTCGCAGGATGTGACTATGGGGATATGACTTCATTATGCACACATGATCTTTGTAAGTATCGACAAAACAGGAGAGTTTGCTGTGAAACATGCGGTCATATGTCTTCTACAGAACCAACTACCTGGTTTAGAAAAAACAAATTTATGTCTTCTACAGAACCAACTACCTGGTCTAAAAATCGCAAAAACAAATTTATGTCTTCCACAGAACCAACTACCTGGTCTGGAAAAAAGAAATTTATGTCTTCTACGGAACCAACTACCTGGTCTGGAAAAATCAAATTTATGTCTTCTACAGAACCAACTACCTGGTCTGGAAAAAACAAATTTAAATATTCTACAGAACTAACTACCTGGTCTAAAAATCGCAAAAACAAATTTATGTCTTCTACAGAACCAACTACCTGGTCTGGAAAAAATAAATTTATGTCTTCTACAGAACTAACTACCTGGTCTAAAAATCGCAAAAACAAATCTATGTCTTCTACAGAACCAACTACCTGGTCTGGAAAAAACAGATTTATGTCTTCTACAGAACCAACTACCTGGTCTAAAAATCGCAAAAACAAATTTATGTCTTCTACAGAACCAACTACCTGGTCTGGAAAAAAGAAATTTATGTCTTCTACAGAACTAACTACCTGGTCTAAAAATCGCAAAAACAAATTTATGTATTCTACAGAACCAACTACCTGGTCTAAAAATCGCATAAACAAATTTATGTCTTCTACTGAACCAACTACCTGGTCTGGAAAAAACAAATTTATGTCTTCTACGAAACCAACTACCTGGTCAGGAAAAAACAAATTTATGTCTTCTACAAAACCAACTTTTTCTAGCTCCGGAAAAACTTCACCGCCTTCTGAGGTAGCTAAGTGCAGTGATGGCTTTATAAACGGTATGACCTGCTCAAATTATATTGCTAAATATGGTAGCCACACATGCTACCAGCGCGAAGAACGTTGCTGTGGAACGTGTGCTGGCTTCCTACGATCAGGACCAGAAGGTAAGTTGTACATATAGGTTTCATTCGTCAAATCAAACACGGTGCGCGTGTGTCACGGCTTGCCCACTATGCCACGGTCCCACGAGGGCCAAAATGTTTGGCGATGTACTGGCGATGGAAAATACGTGTGCTGGTGGCGATGGGTGCCGATGTCGAACGTGTGGTCCCACGAGAAAACTCACACGTGATGTATTGACGAACCTTCGGGGAAGTATCACCGATGTATCGCCGAATATTCGGCGATGCATCGGGGAAGATTCGGGGATTAATTGTCGCTACATCGGCTAACAGTTAACAATGTACTTTTATAATCGGAGACGATCGGTGACCCTTCGGCGTGCGACAGACACACATCGTAACGGTGATGTCTTGACGATGTCGTGGCGATGCCTTGACGAAGTCATCTCGATGGTATAGAGCCTTGTTGAGAGCAGGGATGGGGTAATGGTAAAATATAATAGTAATAGGTAATAGCATCAATTTCACTATAATAGTAATAGTAATAGAAGGTCAAGTAATAGATAATAGTATATTACCTTTATATTGCACAGTGTTCTATTTTTGCTAGATTATTCACATCAATTTCTCCTATGCCACCAATCTCAGAAAAAATATTTAATTTTAAATATTGTTATTTGGCAGTTATTTATCAGGTCAAATGCATAATTACATATACCATGATGATTTTGTGGTAATTGTCTTGACGCCCATGGTGTACATGCACACACCAAACACGCCATATGTTTGTACTGGGCCAACATTGTAGAGAGCGCGCCATAATTAAAGCAACATCGCATGTTTTCTGGGAGGCGTGTCCGGTGGCGACGTTAATATTTTTGTTTATCCAGCTGATTGTGTGGAGAACAGGACACTTTAATTAACGTTATTGGTGGTGAATGAGGCAAAAATTAAAATCCTAATGCTAAATCCCCCACAGCCACTCCCAGGAGACAACAGACCAGTACATACTCTTACTAATTGCACAAAAAAAAATATTCACGTACTTCACACAAACAATAATGTATCAATCCTCTAAAACAACTTTGAATAGAAAACCGATTTTGTATGAAATATAATTCCGTTCATGGATATTTCAAAAAAGCTAATTTTGCCTAGATTTGATTATCCTCTTTTATTTGTCACTTAACTTAGATTCACTGCAATAGTCTTTACAACTTTTATTGATAATGACGCATAAACTTTACTCAAATAAAAATAAATAAAAATAATTTTAAATAATTTTACCAGATTCACTTTTGAGCATTACTCAAGGTCAATGAACTTGAGCAGCTCAGGTATCATTTCAGAGCAATAAAATTTATTTATTATTTTGACCTTGGATAAGGTCTTGACACAAAAAATTATATTGGTAACCCCAGATTGCAATCAGATACAGCATCGCCGAGCAGCTCGGGAACATCGGCGATGGATTACCAAACCATCGGCGATATCATCACATCTAATATACATTGCCGGTGTTTACACAAGCATGTTTAACATCGCCGATGTGACGCCGATGAGTCTGGGACATTTTGAACCTTGGTACAGTACCTCGCCAGATGCCCGCCGACTGCTCGGTGCGGTTCGGCTATATATCGCCTATGATTCTTGGCGTCGAAACAGCGGCAAGAAATTTCAATGCATGCATTGAAATTTTTCTCGAGGTCCCGATGCCTTGTAGAACCGTTTTACGGCCACTGGTTACATTATACGATCACAGCTTTAACGTATGATCTAAACCAGTGCCGTATAATGTAACAGGGATAGTTATGTTTTATAACGTATGATGTGTTGGGTATCATACTCCGGGAAGTGTTAATATAACTATTATGTTTAAATTAAGTTGAGTTAGTGGTTATGTCTTCAAGCGACGTCCATTCGTTCCTTTTCGCTTATACGCTCGTGCTTCCACTCGCTCGGTCGTTCGCCCGTCCATCTATTCCCTGACTCTTCAGTACGTCCGTCCGTCCATAATAAAGCGACGTACTTAGATATTTTCAAAAGCCAATGCCGGGTTAATGTAACGTAGCAAAAACTTTGGCTTAATGTTTCATGTTTACCAATGGGGCCAATTATTATAGTGCACCTAAGGTTCCAACGGATGCTCAACGAAAATGAAAAGTCGGTCTTGAAATTATTGTATGTATGTATGTATGTATGTATGTATGTATGTATGTATGTATGTATGTATGTATGTATGTATGTATGTATGTATGTATGTATGTATGTATGTATGTATGTATGTATGTATGTATGCATGTATGTATGTATGTATGTATGTATGTATGTATGTATGTATGTATGTATGTATGTATGTATGTATGGATGGATGGATGGATGGATGGATGGATGGATGGATGGATGGATGGATGGATGGATGGATGGATGGATGGATGGATGGATGGATGGATGGATGGATGGATGGATGGATGGATGGATGGATGGATGGATGGATGGATGGATGGATGGATGGATGGATGGATGGATGGATGGATGGATGGATGGATGGATGGATGGATGGATGGATGGATGGATGGATGGATGGATGGAATGAATTGAATGAATGAATGAATGAATTATTAATTATTGAATGAATGAATGAACGAACGAACGGACTAACGAACGAACATTCAAATAATCTGGCTGAATTATAAGGCTTGACTAAAACTATTTTTTTTCAAATTGACTGGTCTATGAATACACCGATCATACTGGCAATATGCATGATATGAGAGACGCATAACCAATTACGCCCCTTTTTTCAGATAGTTCTAAAATGTCATGGTACCAGTCAATACATAATAATTTAAATTTCATTTTAAATGTTTGAATTAATTAAAAAGGCAGTATTATATCTGCTTACTTTACATCACAAATTTTATATCGCCTTGCGGATTTGCAGAGCAGTACGATGTTCTTGTGACGAATGATGATGATCAACATGTATACACTAACATAATTATTATAATGCCATTAAATAGTAGTTGTTTGTCATCTACGAGGAAAAAATGTGACGTGTTCACAAACCTGATGTGGTGTTTTTTTGAAAATAATCAGTTCAAATTAAAGCAATCAATTATTCAGCTCATGTCTCAAATAAATAATAACAAAAATGTCTTTAAATCTTTCAATTTGGGCAAATGCGTTCATATCCCAAATAAAGAGCCGATTATGACATGTTAGGCCTAACATTAATAAGGTATTTGTGATTCATCTGAAGCTGAAATTTTGGTCATCAATGCCATTTTCAAATGAATGTAAAATGTTAAAGGACAATGCAACACTTACATGTAAACAGTTAAACAACTTTAGTTATGTAGATATATAGAGCTGTTTTATGGACTCTCTCTTCAGTTTCTGTGCCACCCTTACTGTCCAAATGAATATTTAACAGCAGGTACTTTCATTTTAAAAAATGATTATGCCTTATCTATACAAATTTATATTTCATCGACATGGAGGAAGTCATTCTTCGATTGCAGATTGATCAAGGACTATTTTCTTGTTTCACATGCCATTACAGGCTGCGATATATATATCGGCCATATATATAAAGCTGATAAATAACAGCCTTAATTATTTTTGTTAAATTAAGGAAAATAAAGCTACTCAAATGTTTGTATTGCAACTATATGACGCAAAAGAGATATTATGTCACTTGAAAACTAGAGATTCCCATCGCACCATTTAAACTTGACTGTTTATCTCCCACCTCTGCATATCACGCATATCTTTGCTTTGCTATGCAAGACTGGTTGGACAACTCATAACAGGCCACTCTGACTATTGCTGCAAATGTATTAAAATAATGATAATATCCTAATCCCAATCTACACAGACAGACCAGCTGCACCTCATTCTGACGTCAAACAGAGTTTCACAAACTTTGGCAAAATTGTACTAATGTATTTCCGCTACATAGTAGCAGTGATTAAATGATTCCGGTACGGGGATCTAGTTAGTCTCATGTTTAGATTTTTCAAACTACATCGTAAAATTATCAGAAATGTAGCCTATATATGCTTGTATCGATAGGCATACTGTCTTAAATAGTATGGTGTTGATTCTAATGAAAATGTAGCATAATTTGTTTAGATATAATTACGTATCAGACACCCTACAATTATAGCACAGTAGGTCTACCGTTTTTTTCATGATGCACTAATCTAATGGTGAAGCTGCCTAATGGATCATTACTTTTGATTACTGATGTAGCCTATGTTTTTGCAATACATTTGCCAGCATTTCAAAAAAAAATGTTGTCATGACTTTAATACACACTACAATACATTCTTGACCCCTCAGATCATCTATTACACGATCATATGATATTAGCAATTATTCAGTTTTCGGAATTGTCGAAATGGCGGCCTTCTTGGATTTTACAGTCCCACGCGTTTTAAGCACAACCGGGATTTCTGGGGATCTTATGCACTTCTAATCAAGAGAACCATCCCTGAAAAAATCTGCTTTCTGCATTTTTTTCAGGTTCCTAGTGTTCTAGTGCGTAAATGCTCCTGGGCTAACAATATTGAATCTTTACGAGTGAGCGATAAAGAATTATCTCTGAATGTCAGAGCGAGGGAAGAAACCCGCGATCTCACAACTTTTCAAGCAGGCAGCTTTCACCACTGCACCAGGCCACCCGCAATTAATTGGCATCGACTCCAAAATGCTGCAGCTTCTTTAACATCTGGTTTGTCTCACGTAATTAAATTAAAGACACGTAATTTAAAAACGACAAATATAAATTTACACCGCTTTATAAATATATATGGCCTCACCACCATAAATAAGCCGATTATTTCTGCCGATATCACAGCAGATGTCTGCTAATGATTGAAATATTTTTTAATGCGGCTGTTGCAACCTCTGTTGAATTAGAAACAAATTCAAAAATGTTATAATTGTGTCGATATTTTATAAGTACACGGTGTCTCCTTCATGCAGGATATCTGATAGAGCTCTTTCGTGATAATCATGATAATCTGGCGGTGATACAGTGCGTTATCTCGTTTGTGAAAGAGGGTATGAATTTTAACATAATTTGAACTGTGGTGAGATTTTTTCACTCTAGGGGGTGTAGCTCAAAATCTGTCTGTGTTGCAAACCCATATCGAACCTGTTCTTGAAAAGCACAGCCTAGGCTTTATCATGATAAGCATCACCACATGGTTGAGAGGGCAGAAAGAAATAAACTCGGCCTGTGTAATTCAGGCAGTTTACATGTATTGCAATGGTACTGGCATTTGGAGTGGTGAGACCATAAGTATGATAAATTGAATCTAGAAATTCAGCATCAGAAATGACTAAATGAATCTTCGAAGGATTAAAATATTACAATGAAAAATTTATTACCATGAATTAGTTTTAAAAAGTGCCCTTTTGCATCAAGTCTCTTTTCTGTTGGTTAAATAACGGAGTAGAGCGGTTACATTATACGTCAGTGCTGGTTACAAATTACTTTTTCCCCTGTGACGGCATAATGTAACCAGACGTATAATGTAACCAGTTATATTATACGTCTGGATACATTATACGGTTCTACAGCCTTGGCTTGGCTCGTGTACGTCGCCGATCATTCGGCGAGCTACTGACGCTGCTCTAGCGATGCCCGTAAATGCATGGAATCCAATCAGCATATCATTTTCGTCTGTCAACGTCACCAGAGTGGTTTTTGAATGTTGTAGAACCGTATAATGTAACCAGACGTATAATGTAATCGGTTACATTATACGTCTGGTTACATTATGCGGTCACAGGGAAAAACGTAATTTGGAACCAGGATTGACGTATAATGTAACCGCTCCTTTTGTTGCCCATAATTTACCCCAGGGAAAATAGTGTTGATATGAAAGCACACTTTTTAAAACTAATTGATGGTAGTAAATATTTTCATTGTAATACTTTAATCCTTCGAATCAAATAAAGACGGGGTCCTCGTTTAGTGGTTTAGCACTGCGTCTGTCACGTCACGTTTGATATGTATATTGCTTTTTAGTAGTGACAGAATGAAGAGTCTTGATGCTATGCGATTTCAAAAAAATAAGAGAAAGTATGAGGCAGCCAACAGTTATCACTGTACCATCATTACATGTAGGAGCAGTCCACATCTACATAATTTGCGTTCCTGTTATGTAGCTAGAATCTGGATACTTTCTTTGAATAGTCGCCATCAATTTCCCGCAGTATTGCGGCAGCTTTCCAGATGATGTAGCAAAGATAATGTTACCCGATGGAAAAGAAGAGAAGAAAAAAGCGATAAAGCCTATGATGTGACATAATTTTTGAAATAAACCCTTTAAACAGTTATCATCGTAATAATGTAATATTTATAGCATGAGCTACCAGAGCAGAGACCTAGAGGTAGATAGTCCTAGATATCAGAGTCAAATGGTACTAAGATGCGGTTGTCAAAATTAAACTTGCCCATAGTTTAGTTTAGTTTGGCCACCAGTTTGGCCGTATTTCAGCAGCTTTTTTTCGGTCTGCTATAATAACATGTCCTCATCTGTTCTTGTCGCATTCCAAGATGCAGTTAATTATGAAACATTGGTACAAATTTATATTGGGTTGCTTTATATTATAAGTCTATAATATTATGGCAAATTTAAAAAAATCCTACTAGTTAAGGCTTTTTTGGTCGCCATTTTGTATATATTATTTCAGCGGCCATTTTTTTTGTTGTTTTAAATAAAAACATGTCTTCATGTTAGATGTTAATAGGCAGCTACTTATGAAACATTGCCACTACTTTATATTGGTTAAATCTAAACAATACATGGCCACAATAAAAAAACCTTCAATTTCAGCCATTTTGTCCATTTCGTGGCAGCCATTTCGTTTTTTTAAGTCTATAAAATAGAAATATAATAGTTATAATAAAATTTGTTTTTATGTTGCATCTTAAGATGCAGTTTTTACATGTTGATACAAGTTCAACAAGGGTATGTAAAGGTTTCAGTCGTATATCAATGAATGTTTATGGCCAATATATCATTTTTTCCCAAATTTGAAAATTTGGCGGCCATTTTGAATATATTAGCCTATTTTCGCAGAACGCACCCGGAGATGCGCGTTCATCAGAATTTTTATGTTCACACACATCACAAGGATTTAAAAAATGTCATTGAAGTCCATTCCAGGTGGCACAAAGCTCAATCTGAAGCCGGTCTATGTATACAAATGCAACAAATTCAGAAACCCCTTTTGATACTAAATTCAATGTGACAATGAGATAATATTGTGATCCTTAGATATTTGTATATTTATTTTTAATACTAACATTCTGTCCGATCCTTATGGATCAAATGGTTAAAACGACAGCTGAATGTTGTTGATCCGGCTTTTATTTATGGAAATGAAGAATTCATAATTGATTAAAATAATGGACAACTAGGCTGTTCGGCAAAGCCAAAAGGCAGTATCTGCTTGCAGATATTGGATTTTGGCGTTGCACGGCAATGGGTGTTTTCTGCCATTGATGACCTGAAATGCACGCCGACATTACAATGAAGGCGCAATTCCCTATTTGTATTTAACCCTACTGAGATTATTTATAATCCTTTCCTACCAATGTCGTAACGATACACCCCTTGGTATATTTCGAATAGATGTCGTTGAATAAAAAATGGCGTATATTTCATCTTAACGTAAGAGCGTTGAGACTGCCCATCTCAGAAATCGATTAATGGACCCTACAAACGAAAAATCATGTAAAATCCCGTAAAATCGTCAACGCATGGAATAGTGAGATGTTAATAAAATATTATTTTATTATTATCTAATTAATTCGTGCATTAACGTTTATTATACCATCTAATCTGTTAGCTAAAAATGTTCACAAAATAAGATAATACGGTTTGACATTACTGGGTGAGTTACATGGATGGAACGTATTTTGTGAAATGTCTGGTTAACAGAATGCCGGTATGGAGACCACGATGCTGCCTGTAGCTCAATGCCCAGGAACGGCTGCTACGCGAGGAAACAAGTATGTTGTGACTTCTGCAGAAAGGTGGCAGACGAGTCGATACCAGGTAAACAGGCTACTCATTGTCCTGCAATCTCAACAAAAATATACGTGCGACGTCCCATTAACCCTTTGCCTGCTAATCACGACAATTGTCGTTTTGAAACCGTTTTATGTTAATGTTAATGTTAATCTTTGGTCTCTAATTGAACATACTTTTCAACCACTTGAGGTTGTGGATCGCGGTAGCGAAACAGAACCTCAAGTGGTTGAAAATTTAAATAAATGAACTTAGCAGGAAAAGAGTTAGCCCTAATCTAATGTAATCGCTTCCACTACCATTTTCAGCCTTTTTATATGCCCCACAAACAAGAAAAGTTTTGCATAAGCTTTGATTCTAATTCTATAAAATGCAAGTATTCTTAGCGTTGGCGAGACACAACTTCAAGTTGGTAAAAATTAATTGTGATAACTTAGCGCTTTGAGGGTTAATATCGTTATTTAGTATTCCTTCAAATTATCCTGTTTCTAAAACATCCAGAGCACACGTGTCTCACCAAGGGTACCACGTAGGCTATATGTTTTGATGCTTTTATGTCATTCTTCAAAACAGTGTACACATAGACATTATTCACACCAAAATGTTTTTTTTTGTACAGGGTGTGAATACGGAGACAAAGCTCCAGGATTTTGTTCCAGCATGACTGGAGACAGATGCAGGGAGCACCAAGAAGCATGCTGTGAAACGTGTCACGGTCTGGTACCGACTCCCTCACATCCAGGTGAAATATATCAAGTACTCCACCTATGGTTATTCTGGTGGTGTGAGTTGTATGAGGCAAAGCGTCCAAGGCAAACATATCAATGCCCGTGTTATCGTACAAGTACAAGCGAAAAATGCTCCAGAAATAGTTTCAGGGGTAGCACTTTGTTACCATGTGGAAACCATTTTTGTATTGTCTATTATGGTGTCAGGCTTAAGAAAAACGTGGATTCCGTTGCCGCATCAGGCGTTTTTCACATTATAAATATGCTTACATGGGGGTACCCTCAAAACTGTTCATATTTAAGCGGCTGGTGTTATTATTTACCAATCAACAGATTATCATGTCTGATAACAGATAATTACATTTATGTTCTAATGCTGTGCTACACGTTGCCGTGGAGTAAATAGTCATGGCTCTACAGACGTTGAAACATATTTGTTATTACAAAATAATTGGAATAAACAAAACAAAACTAATCAACATGGTCAATGGAAACGGCTTGATACAACATTATCATTGGTCATATCTATATCTGGTATATGTTTTCTGAATCCAGCCTTGTATATGCTTGACACTGACTGTTATTTAGATTTATAAATGTCATAATTGTTTTCATGGAATATTATTTTGCAGTCTTTTATGAAAATGTGTGTATTTATATTGAGATGAAATCTGACACATTGAGCTTTGCTCGGTATTTAAGTGTGGAATTTTCTATCCACTAGTTTTTACATAATGTGTGTGTGCTGAATGCGAACCTGTCTAATAAAATTCTATATTTAATGTCCTTCACTTTCAAATTAGCAAAACAAAAAATTACCTCCAAAATCAAATCTTTTAATTTTTTTTGTTGCACATAAATACCCATTTTATGTTATGTGCGTAATTTCGATTTTTAGAAAATTGTATATCTTATTTGTTTCGATCTAAAAGACTATATTTGACCTTAGAATACAAGATGCACACAAATAGAAGCGTGTTTATGAAACTGAAATAGATATATAATAAAACTCATTTTTTATGGAAATCTAAAAAACTAGACTATATAATACGAAAGATTAGGTTACAAGCAGGGATGGTGTCAAATACACATGATCAAATACAAATACGATGTCGTAGAATTTTTCAAATACAAATACGAAGCCTTGGAAAATATCAAATACAAATACAATTTCTTTTAAAATGTCCTTTCTAGAATCAACTTTATTTAATCGCATGCATAAATATATTTGTATCGTAATATTGTAGGTCTGATAATATTCGAGAAGTTTGAATTTCTCGCGACAATTTAACAATCTCGCGATTATTTCTATCAGAAATCATGGAAAAACCATCAAAGAGTCAATTATAGGTTTCCTTGTTTCAATAAAGGCTCAATATCTACCTGGGTGTCATCCTGATCACCTCGACAACTGTGCTTGAACGTGAATCAAAACAACGTAAGTGGGCCTACTAGCAAAACATAAGGCATTTGAATTTTCGTGAAAATTATGCACAAGTTGGATCTATTCACGCCTATCACTTTACAGCTCGTCACGCTGCTTCGATGTTTGTTCAACTGTATATATAAATATCATATATTTGAAGATAATAGTAAATTGTACTAACTTTGGAACGACTGATTGAAACTTATGACGTTTCGACTTGCTTCGGCAATCCTTGATCATATACTAATGTCTTGGCGGTGAATTGTCTCAGACATCGGCGGGATGATCTTGTCGTAGATGGGTGGTAGCTGGTAGCCTTGGTCCTGTTCATAGTTGGGCGTCGTTGGCGTATGTGGATGTCCTCGTTGATTTTGCGTTTATGCCAGTTGAGTTCTCTTTCTAGGACTTTGGTGTTGGTAATTGACACAGTATGGCCGGTGTTGAGACAGTGTACATATGTTCCTTGAACCTGACCCCTAGGGCCCGCTTCGATTCACCTATAGATATGTATGTTTGGGATCATCGTTGCAGGTGTTGTGGTAGATTGTGCCACATTGTCTTTCCTTCAGGGTCTTATCCTTGGGATGAACAAGCATAGAACTCATGGTATAGGTCGGCTTGTGATACATGTTCACACCATGCGATTCGAATATCCGGGCCAAGATCTCAGATGTGCTTTGTGCATAGGGGAGGCCTAGCATCAAACGTCTGCTGTTGGTGTTCATGTTATCGTTCTTTTCCACTTTGTCTGGTTTTGATATGGGGACAATAAGGGCCCACTCTTCATAGTTGTTAGCTCTAAGGGCATTGCGAACATGTTCTATTTGTGCTTGTTGGTCGTCAAGTGTAGTCACGTATAATTTAGCCCTGTTTAAGTTAGAATGCGAACCACAGATCGCATATGTAACAGAGGATGTACGTGAGACGTAATGTTCAGGTATTGATCTGTGTGGGTGGGTTTCTTGTAGATGGTGATTTTGGTCCACGTGCACAGAGCAGAAGCCGGGATATTCTCTATGGCTTGCATCAAGGCTGCAGCTCGGGCGGAATAGCCTTGTATTCAGGGCTGGTCATGTGGTCATGGGCCTATATGTATCTATGTCAATTGGTTTCAAAGTTATCGCGAGAAGATCTATTTCCAGGAATAGCTACCTGATTAGCATTATAATTAATTATTTTTCAAATTGTATGCTTTCATTTCTATCCTTTTTTTCATTTATATCTTAATCCTTGACCATGCAAATGTGGGAATAGACACCATATACATGTGTCTACAATAATTTTCAAGTTATTGGAGAAATATTGTTTTTTGGGCAATGCCTTCCTAATTTGCATTTTTCTGTATCCATGGGTTTTGATGGTTTTAAAAAAAATGTGTTTTGTGTGGTAACAAAATTACGCCCCACTGTGAAATTTTGCCACTGGGCTATACTAGCAGAAATGCATACTGAATGTCGGATCAGCGTCACACACATTCAACGTACATGTATATATATTATTATAATAGTATTATTGCATGCACCACACCTAAACAATGTATGCCAGAGCTCAGTCTCTAGAAAAGTTAACATTGCGTCAATGAATGTAGTATATCAAACCAAACTTTTGCGGTTGTACGTATTTATATGGTAGTACCCAACAATCATGTTAATTTACCCCGGCATTGCCTCGATGTTAGCACACCGATTGACACAACAATGACATGTGCTAGTTTGTATCCTTTTTTCATCTGCGATCGGGGCTTCAATGGAAATATATTGCTTTTCTTTGTGTGTTTCAGTCTGCAGCGGACCGGACCGCTATAATCAGTTCTGCGGGGATATCAGTGCCCATGAGTGTTACAGGTATGAGAGCGTGTGCTGCGACACCTGCACGTCGTCTCGTCTTCAAGATGCAGGTGATGACAAATTCCAACCTAAACCTGTATTCTTGCTGACTGACACAGTTTGCTCCCTGTGGGATGTCGTCACGCGTTGCTCAGTTGTTTTAATGTAAAAAATTGGCTTGCATGATAGGCATATCTGCCGCATGGACTAATAATTATAATCACCAATAATTATTGCCCATTAGCATGATTAGCCTATCATAAAAACCATAAAAAATAATATGTGAAGTCTCCAGTAAAATAATAAGTATACGTCAATTACAGAAATCCATATATATTGTGTTTCGTCGCGTATTTAGAAAGATTTTATAATTACATGATATTTCGCTAAAATAGCACATTGTTAATGTTCAAGTTCATTGACCTCTACTACTACTTCTAGTCTGACCCCATCACGTGACAACTACAATGGCATGCGTATCTTTCAGAATGTCCATGGGGTGATATGGATCCAGTTGGTTGCCCCTCTATAGATCCAGGGAAATGCTACACTGCTGAGGACGAATGCTGTGCCACATGCAAGGGACTTGTCAAGAAAAACATGCCAGGTAAATAAATAAATTCATTGTTGTTTTTTTCCGTGTTATAGTGAGGCGCTGATCCAGCAGCGGGCCAATGTTGTGCCGGCATAAAGGACAGCACTGATCAACCGATGTGTTGGGTTATCAATTTCTGTGTCTGGGGGAGGGGGGCTTTTGTTGATATAACTATCCGAAAAAATGGGATTAATGTAGCGAAATCTACCTGTATTTGGCTGACACGTGATTGAATGCTGAGGTTTAGCGAATGTTTTCACTTAATTGAAAGAGCCGATGCTGCAATGACCGATGATTCTTATGGAAAATCAAACAATATTATTTCTAGTTCTATAATAACTCTTAGATATTAGACAGGTGTCAGTGCAGGTGGATGTACATATTATAAGATTTGTAAGCAAGTGGACTTACATATCTCCGCACTAAATCAAATAATTATAACAAGTATTGTGTAGCAGGTGTACACCTTTTTAAATATACATTTAATAAATTTATGTGATGCATGCATCATACTCACAAATAATAAAAACAAAAACTTATCATACGGCCGGATTGACAACCGCGACACCCTCCTCTATACATGTATATTATCAGAAATAGATATTAGAAAATCTCTTTCTGATATTATACATATTATATTGTATATATATACACTCTTATAGCAGAAGATTCCTGAATGTTACTTTTCCCACAATATAGTAAATAAATACTATATATGTGTAACTTTTTTCTATGCTTATTTCTATGCAGCAAAGAACCTGCAAAACATTTTAGAGTGTTCATTTTTTGCAGCATTACCTTAATATAGATTACTACTGTTGATGGTTAAAATGACTACTAGTAAGTGACTTTCTATGATTTTTGTTTTTAATAGAGAGTTGTCGCTATGGAGACATGGTGAGTGACAGTGTATGTCGCATGTATAAGGCTCTGGGATGTATCACTAAACAGATGAAAAAACGGTGCTGCAAATCTTGTTCTTGAACCTGATTTGTGGACTTCTGTAATTACACTGTAGAGCTATAATAATGTATACAATAATTATATTTCGCAACATTGTTACAATATTATATCAAGTTGTACCAAGTATATATTTCTGTACTATTTTTGTGGCGTAGGTTTTCAGTGAGCACGAGACATCCACCCTAACATCTGCAACGCTGGCTCAACATCATACCAAGGTTGCGCCGATGTCTCGTGTTTGCAGGGTTGTTTCTCAGAAATGCTTATAAGTCATGATGATGCGGGCTATATTCATGTATATACCAAAACGCGTATTATACCTAGCAATAAATCAGAGATTCACTAAAAGCAATATATATAATTATGTGGGTATATAAATATATATTTTTCATGTACAAGTGTATATTAATGGTAATATGTGTCATTACACGTATGCAAATAATTCGACAAATACTGTTACTCCGCGTTCAATTATTGTGTGAACCTCACCCCAGTAAATACATGTATAACATTTGTACAATGTTCGACCGACGTCAAAGACGTTGGGCCGACGTTGTACAAACATTAACACCAAGTGTGCGCATTGTTCTACTAATTTTAAACAAGACCTGACTGGTTTCACAATCCGTAACCTTCAGTTGACTTATACATTGATTGCTAACTAGCCGCAGTCACCTAGAAATTTAAATTTACTGCGGGTGACAATTAACGTCAGCTTCGTTATTGAATAGCCCTACATAATAATATGTGAATAAAGTTTCAACATACATAACCAAATAACATCATCACCAAATAACAAAATAAATAGCATTATTTTAAATCAGTGTGTTCACGATTACAAGCATTCCACCAGTTTTTCATGTATATATTTGATAAAATTATGTGCTAAAATTTGGCCATGTTTAAGTTGATACAATTGTAGTGGCCTACACTTGACCGGACTAGTAATTACTGTATGTATGACTACACGATTATCACACAGGTGAACCCGTATTATATCCAAGCATGTACGTAACTGACAATATAATAATATTGTACGGCTGTATTGAACGAGAATTGCACATTCATAAGAAATAAAGAAGCACGAATGGTATTGTGTGTTATTTATTGAGTATGACCGCCCACTACACTTCTATCAGCATGGTAACAGATTGGTGATATTTCAACCCTCACAGCTAAAACAAGATGTTGAACCAATGCTGGGGTGGTTTTTGACTGATTGTTTTTATATCTCCCTGGCATTGATGGCATTACCAATAACGCGATATCCGACATAATAAATACAATTGTTTGTACAATGTTTGAATTTCTAAAAATTAATTTAAACTTTTCAAACCTGAATTTACTATTGTCATTTTCATTCACTACGAGCCGTGAAATCCGTTGCAATTCTTGACTTGTAGTGGATGAAGAAGAATTGAAGTGGGTGACAAATGACAAAATATGTTATTAATAAAAAAAGTTCCATGAACATTTTTGTTTCAAAACGAGAAATTATGTCATGCTCGTCGAGGGTTTAAAGTGTTAATTAAACCTCTTAGCGCCTACAACATTCTTCTCGTTTATAGGTCTACAACAAGGAGATGAAAAAATGAAACATTATTTGACAGCGAAATTGAAGTATCCAGCATTCTCATGTTATCGAACCAATAATTAGATTATAGCAACATCACGGGTGGATATCATTCTTCAGCGTCAAAAATGAACGCTCTGTACTTTTTGAAAGCTTTTTCGAAGAAAAATGTTGCTAAACCGAAATAAATTGACAACCATAATAAATAGCGATATGACACGCCGTGATTACAAGAGTTTTCGCGAACTTATTAGCTTCATCTTCAGCACTTACCCAACAACATGTTTGCTGGGATACACGGTTAACTGTGACCTGAGGTCCCATCATCTGCACGGTGCAGCTCATCGTATTTACTAAATGAATGGCTCAAATAGCACAGCTGTGGTAACGAATACTAAACAGGTAGGCTCCTACTTGTAATTTGCTGCTCGCTGATTAGGAATTGCAAACATGTCCGTGACGGTGATGATGCAGATGGCATTCCCAGCAAATATGCTGCGTTGACCTAATGTGGGGTTAATATCGGGCAACCGTCGTCGACAGTGGCTCACTATTATAATCCCAAATTAGATTCTGCAACGTTGCTGGTTCCACATCATTACTGGCTGTAATATAAGGCCAACTTTTGTGCACATACAGGACGTGAACAAATATATATTTAAGGGTCTGTCACACCTTGGCGATCACCGTCAACGATCGCGTAACGCACGGGAAAATATTAAAAATTATTGAAAACACTGGCGAATTATGGATTCTCATGATGCAGAGCGATTTTCCAGCGTTCATAAGCGCATGAGTAGCGTTAGAGTAACGTGATTGACGACTGAAGAACAAAATCCGTGATTCCATCGCCAGCAATCACCAGCGACTGTCAGCGTGGGAGTAGCGCATGAGTAACGCATGCCTAACGCATTCGACGACTGGGGAGCGACTGGCAACGTTTGCTCGACGTTCCCCAACGCACAGTTACGATCACTTGAAAACCTCTAGTTTGTACTGCAGTATTTCATTGGTTTTAGTACATTTCTAGCGGTAAATTTATCTTTCTAATATGTTGAACGAATGCGAAAATATATTGAATTTTTCAAAGTAAGGTTTGTCAGAGTGTTCAGAAGTGTTCGGTATAAGTTATTTTGAATTGGACATTTTCTCGTGTCCTATTTTGCATAGAAGTAGATGTTAAACATCTCATATTATTATTGCTCAGCTTATCACAAACTTCGATAAATCCGTTAAAATTTTATAAAGATTGATACATTTGTAGATATGTTGTCTATCCTTACCAATAATTTATAACTTTATTTGTATAAGTGATTCTCCAGGAAGTGTAATACATCTAAATATATATATATGCCTATTATGATTTATAAAGGGCCTGTCACACCTTGGCGATCACTGACAACGATTGCCTTACGCACGGAAAAATATTTTAAAAAATTGAAAATGCTGGCGATTGATGGACTCTCATGATCCAGAACGATTGTCTAGCGTTCATAAGAGCTTGAGTAGCGTTAAAGGAACGTGATAGACAGCTGAAGAGCGCACATCACATAATCCGTGATTCTATCGCCGGCGATCTCCAACAACAGCCAGCGTGGGAGTAGCGCTTGAGTAACGCATGTATAACGGACTCGACGACTGGGGAGCGACTGCCAACGTGTACTCGACGTTCTGCAACGCACAGTTACGATCACATTATTTAAGGGCCTGTCACACCTTGGCGATCAGCCTCAACGATCGCGTAACCCACGAAAAAATCAGCCGAGCGCTGGCGAACGCTGAGTCCATCGCTAGACCATCCTTATGTTATCGCCGTGTGCGTTTAGCGATCGTTGTTGATCGCTGATGAACAGGTTCAAAACTTTCAACGCACACCAGCGTGTAAGAGGAGACGCTAGATGAACGTTGGGTGGTCGTTACTCGATCGTTATACACGCTAGGGGAGCGTTACTCGATCGCTGTACACGCTAGGGGAGCGTTACTCGTTCGTTCAACTGATTAATATTACTGTGGGATTTTCTTAAATGTAAGCCTACTTATATAATATGCAATGTGGTAATATAACACGAGAAGATGTCCAAAAAAAAAAAACTTTTACCAAAACACTACTGAACTGTCCGAAAAACGTTGTCTCATGCGATAACGTTTTGTCTGATGGGATAACATCTTTGAAAAAATACTAAACCAATGAAACATTTCAGTGAAACGTGCTATGCGTTGTGGAACGTTGAGTATATATACGCTGGCAGTCGCTCCTCAGTCGTTGAGAACGCTATATGCGTTACTTATGCGCTGGTAGTCGCATTGATTTCAAAATTACACATCGAAATTGGTTTGAATCAGCCTGCTATTGTCGACTCAGGCAAACATTGTATGGTAACGCAATTACTGTATGATGTGATTTATTCAGATCTTCATTTTAGAATAAATCATTATGAATTT
Organism: Flabesymbios commensalis; assembly: GCA_964017125.1. Taxonomy (NCBI): domain Eukaryota; kingdom Metazoa; phylum Annelida; class Polychaeta; order Terebellida; family Flabelligeridae; genus Flabesymbios; species Flabesymbios commensalis. Next base: position 49,442,616 of record OZ024904.1, read on the forward strand.
GAAATGCTTAGATCACCCACTTAAAAGTTAGCACAGATATTGCACATTTAATTGTATTCATCAACGTTAGCAGGTGGCGTCATATCACTAGTGGACATGTCCTAACGGGATGGGGGGTAATTCACCACAAAACAGTGAAATTAACTCCTGATAATCCTCCGACAATTAATAATAATATATTTCACTGTTGAAAATTGTTTCCAATTAGCAGGCTCGGGGTCTCCAATTCCAGGCCCCATTGGAGGAATTTCAAACTTTAATTTTTAAAACCATGCGGGCACACAATTTGTTATAAAGTATAATTATCTAAGGAATTAGCATCCCTTCGATTTGTAGACGAACATTTGGATTCGAGTTCACCCAAGAGGGCCTAAAATGCAATACCTCACCGTCAGCTCATTACAGAACTTAACCAGTTAACATGTCATTAGCGCCGATGGAGGCGATGTCGTCGTTATGCGGTCTCCGGTCACCAATGCCGATAACGTCCGTCCGTGCGGATTTTTACTATAATGTGTCCTCAGCCAATTCGCCTCTTCATCAGAAACACCAATCAGTATTCCTAGGGTGGACGGTCACTGCCATGATTCACCCCTCAGAGGGGGTCACATGACGGACGCAGGGGTGGCCGAGTACTTTCGATCTCAGTTCGATATAATTATGTCACGGAGATCTTGAAATACATTTGAAAGAAGACCCACCAAAGGGGACCCACCTAAACCATACGCTATACCAATGTCTGTTTATTGTAATATTAAATCATCATTGGGTCAACTTCTGTTGCTTACTGGGGATTTCGTATTCGTCTGTATCGCTTTTGGAGCTACTGGGTTTACGATATCCTATGTATGTGGTGGAGTTAAAACGTTATAAAAACACTAAAATAGCTGTATTAACGTATGTAATTCGTGATTAAACTGTGTTGATGATTTGTGCGCACATATATAGGCTAAACTGAGTCAGAGGAGCATACACGCGAATACGAATCAACAAAGAACGCCGCCTGGACAAAGGATTAAGCCGCAACAGCTATACCCAGCAGACGCGGGGCCAACATTGAACCAGCATTGGGTCAACGTCTCGTGTTTGTTGGGTAAGGCACATGTCTGGTGCGAAGTCTAGCATGATAATCCATGTACATGTATCTCGGCCGAGGAGACTCTCCACCAATTTGAAGAGTCTGTCCTTTTTTCCTTCGTTAGAACACCAGTATCCTGCACCCAGGGCCTGTAGATTAAAGCTTTCACATCTCTTTCATGTGACACCAAAGGCGGCAATTCCATGGGACACGTCTGTGAAACCGTAGCATGCTGCCATTATATTATATTGGGACTACGAAGAAATGAATACGCGGATTTAAAGGAGAGTTGGTTGAACGTCTTGCCAATGTCGTACAGATTATATCGAATGCTATAATTCCCCACAAAAACGTACTACTGGAACCCAATTTTATTTTTTAAAATACATGAAAATATATTATTTCAAGTAGACCCTCATAGCCACCACGTCTAGTGGTCTATCCCAATCAAATAAATTAAGGGGTAGAATTACATACCAAGACAGTTATAAGATATGACACGATGGTCATTTTAAAATAAAATTAATAATTAATAATTTTGCAGTTTACAATGTGATTTGTGTTACGGGGAAGTACAATACAGGCTCTGAGCTGTTTAGACATGTGGCAAAATTTCATATTTATCATGCAGGGTGGACAAAATGTTAGGGATTGTCATCCACGTTTTTTAACATAGTAATACCTAGTGAACACATATCAGGCGGATGACAAAGAAAATTTGGCTTCATTTTGATGTTAGAGCAAAAACAAAATGGCCGCCATTCCAAAAAGTTAAGTATTTTTCATATGGTTGATAACCAATGAAAATAAAACTTCATAATGACCTTTTCTATTTTAAATTACATTAGATTGACCTATAATCTGTACAGATGATTTTAAAGTGCAGAATATAATATTTTGGAAATTTGCGTATTCTACACTTCGCGAAAAGTTACAAAATCTGAAATTCGCGAATATTCAAACACACAAAAATTACCAGATCTACAGTATATCGTTTCTGACTAATTTTGCGACGCAAAGTCCATTTCTAGCATCAATACTATAACCTTAGGTGTTTAATGGTAAGCATCGGTGAGCTTACAACCCTTATTATATGACCTTCAAACACCATACCAAAGTAGCAAAATGACCAGTAGGTTGTCATAGTGAAAATACAATTTTTACAAAAGTGGTCCAATAGTTACATGTGATTTCTCGTTTCTGACCAGCTTTGAGCGCGGAATCCATTTCTGGTATCACTAATTTCATTCTAGGCATCAGTGACCTTACAAACCTTATTCTATGACACTCCACCTCGGTATGAAAATCAGAAATGAACAAAATCAGTCATAGGGAAAACACAACTTTTTCATAAGTAGTCCGATAGTTGTGTGATATATGTATTGATATGAGAAATAACATTCTTCACGCCAACTTAATTACTAGATGTTTAACTTTAAGGCAAAATCTACTCATTATTGGGGTAGGCCCTACTAAGATGGTTTTTAGCGGTATCACTTTTTTGCCAACCTTGGCAGCTCACTAGGGAGTCGTTGCATGCTGTGTGGCATGGTACTAATCAACTAGTCCACAACAACCATCCAACAGAATCCACGAGTCTGGCCATACTCTTTGGGTGGATTGTCAGTACGTTGTTGTACCACTCAAAGCCGCAGCTCTCGCATCGTATATCCATCAAGGTTTTGTATAGTATTGCAGGCTCAGCTTCAACCGGCGAGCCTGAAATGAGTGTTCGTCGGTCTTCACTTTAAATAGGAGAGGTTCTAAATACCTATGAGCACAATCTCAAACTATGGTTGGCGATCAGTTCCAATACATCCTTACCAGGTACAATCGTCCCGCCGATCCATGCACAATACAGCCGTAATCCAGTTTGGATCTGATTTATGACTAGCATACTCTTAGTAGGGTTGTCCTGTCACCACCCCAGATCCTTGCTGGATATAAATTGCAACAGATGTAATGATTTCTATACTTCTCTCAATATATGTAATGTGCGGCATACAATTTAACTTACTCCCCAAAAAATAGTGATGAATTTGACATTTTATTCAACAGGGAGTGGTTGTCCATATGTACAGTGTCCAGAATGTAAGCTATTTTTCATAGATAAATGTACACCCAAAGTTTTTGAGGAAGAACATACTTTCACAAGTAACTACTTGCAGGCCTGTTCATGTTGCTGGATTACAAATAAATAGCAAAGTCGTCTACATACAAAGAATTTTAGATGCCTGCTGATAAAGCCTTGACGTGTCAACTTTTATTATAAATATATTTGGCGACACAATGACACGAAAATATTCCAATTGTTTGCTGATTTTATTACAAAACCTTCACGAAAGCGCTGCCGAAAAACACACAAAGTAGAACCAATCTTGGTTTAATGCTGTCCCGGCGTCGCAGTTGAACGGCTCCAGCAAGCACAGTAAAGAAGAATTTGATGATGGTACGCAGGCTACATGCCTCTAAAAGCATCCGCTGGCGGCCATCTTGGATTTTTGCCAAACGCGACATAGGATTCATGTGACATTTTAGAAGAGCGATATATGACTATTTGGGGATACTAAATTTTACCATACACTCAGTATATACGTCGATTTTTCATGAGTTGACGGCAGCCATTTAAAATTGTCAGTGATAAGTAAAAATGCTCAAAGGTGCCAGTCTGGCATGCTTGCTCATATCAATCGAGACATATCATGTATCAATAATCCGCAAAAAAGTTTGTATATACCCATTTGCAAGGTTTCACCCTCGGCGACCTGACTATAGATAAGTTGTTAGGGATGAAAATGGCCGCCATTTTGTTTTTGCTGTATTTCTGTAATAAACGATTTGTTTTTGTGTCATCCACTTAAAATGTATTTAGTATAGGTAGTAGATAATGGCTGATGTGATTAACAACCCCTAACATTCCGTCCATACCGCACTGCTTATTTGGCCCCTTTTGAGATTTTGCCACCTGTCTAGTAATCTAGACTACATCTAGTAATTTTGGACCGAAGAATACATTTGGAATTTTCCTGATTTTTCCTGTTGAGGAAACTACAATTTTTTATTTGTTTGACATTCACCTGCAGCTTCCATTTGTTACAGTAATTAAACATTGCTGACAATGCGTCTTTCAAATCCTCCTCTGATTTCGCAAGTAGTATTGTATCATCAGCATAGATTAAAACAATTTTTTTTATATAGTTTTCCATTTCATCGGGTAAGTTGTTTTGATTTTGAATTTCACTGAGTAGGTTAAGTCCATTGTATCTATATCGTATAAATTGTTCCAAATCATGTAGATATATTGCAAATAGTAGAGGTGACAGATTGTCACCTTGACGTACCCCAGTTCGACATGGAAAACTATCTGATAAATTAACATTAATAATAACAGATGATTTCCTTTTTTCGTATAAGTTTTGCACCAGTCTAAATATGTTACCTTTAATGTTACAATTTAGTCATTTTGTCCACAATTCATATCTTGGTATTGTATCAAACGTTTTGCTATATTCTATAAAGCAACATTATATACTTTTTTTTTCTTATATAAGTACAGATCAATTAGAGATTTTAAAGTAAAAATGTGATATTGTTGAATGTTCTTTTTTAAATCCTGCTTGTTCGGGACCGACAATGTTATATGCTTTGACAAATTCAAATTCAACCTGTTATTTACCAACAAGTAACAAGTAGTTTATTCTGATTATCTTCTTTAGTTGAAGACAAGGCAGATTTGCGAGGAAAGCGTTAGCACATGATACAATATATACAAGGTAATTTCTAAAATTTACAAATTATTATTTTGGCAAAAATAGCCAACTGTTTAAGCTTTTCGCCCTTTACCTGTTTAAAAAGTTCTTGAAGGTAAATAGTTGAGGGTCTTATATAGTATTTTGCCTCTATATATTTTCTACGTTCTACTTTGAAATGAACACAGCGAAGTAAATACTGAAATTCATCTCCTATATCTGTTTTACAAAATTGGCATACACGCATATTACGAAGGATAGACCACACTTGTGAACAATTTGCCGTGGGTTATACCACGGTATTTTCCAGGCTCTTTTGCATCACCACTTTAAAAAAGGTGTTATATGGCCCATACACCAATCATCTGGGACTATACCTGATTTCAAAATAACATTAAATAGTCTCAAAATGATGATAAGGGTTGTATGGTTAGCATTGATTAAGAATTCATTTACTATTTGGTCACAACCAGAGGCTTTATTTGTCTTTAGTTTCCTAATAACACTTTTCAATTCAAGAAGTGTAAAATCTTTAATAATATCTTCATTGGTGTTGTTATTACATTCATCTGTTTAGTTTCTGTTTCTGTTTAATTTTTCAAAATGTTTTTTTAATATTTCCATGGAGATTTGGGATATGTTTTTATTGTCTTTCTTGTCTTTTATTATGTCCCATTAAGCTTTTGGGTTAGTTGATTTTAGTCCTCTTATTTTCTTTATCAAATCATTTTGGTATTTTTTAAAAACTTTATTTTTTAATTTTTTGTACAATTTCCCTGCAGAATTCATAACATTTTTATTTTCATTTGTTTTTCTACGCCTGTAGTTTTTTTACAGTTAAAAGATTGTTTTCTTTTTCCTGAACAGTCGCTATCAAACCATGGATTGTTATCTTTTTTACATTTTTTCTTCTCATGTGCTTTCTTGTATGTTTTAAAAGTTGTACCAGAGCGCTTCGCTGTGTCTTTCAACAATATATTTATTTCAGATACTAGGTGGTAAATGTTCAGGTCATCTATCTTATGAGAGTGTACTACATTATGTAAAAGTTTCTTAGAGTAAAGTCAGTTTTTTTAAATTTGCTAAGTATTGCTATTTTATTTTTTTATTTTCAAGATATAGTGAGTCATTTATAGCGTATTTTAAATAAATTACACTATTGTGTTCCGTGTATTACTAAAATTTAAGAGATCTATGTCAGATAATCATTGTGGCAAACAATATTGTTTAATTACTACTTAATCACTTATGATTTACCGACCCCCTTTCAATAAAATAGTAAATATGATGAAAACTCTTAGAAACTACATGACACACATGAAATTCAAAACTGTTACAAAGTTATAGGTATAAGATATTTCTGGTGGCCATTTTGGATTTTACGTTGAAAAAATATTACTCCCAAATTTTTAGCAAGACATCGTATTTGAGCTTAGGATGATTGTATGATGCATAAAAAAGACCCTTGGTATTACATGTCACGATGAAATAAATGTGCTGTATGGAATTCGAATTAATATGCACTACGGTGACTACAGAGGATTCGTATTATTGCGAACTTGAGCATACATATGTATAATTATTTATCTATCAAATCACCGTTTTACATTCGAAACGTTTTGTTTCACAAAACACATTTGTAGAAAAACATGTCAGCTGTCTCATAAAATGACGTACAGAGATCCATGGGGCTGGAAATAATAACGAGTGTTGTGAAAATAAGGGACTACATTTTGTGGTTCAAATGTGTCTGTTTTTATCACCTTCGTTATGTGGATTTTACATTTCTTATTATGCTCTACAATATATGTTTCAGTTCAAAACGTAATTACTATACTAACATGTCAGTGCAATGCAGTTCAAATTGCTACGTTTGTTTACAACCCATTTAAAACAACTACTCAGTAGTCGCAGATTTGGGGCTCATTTGAGACTCACATACCCCTGCATACGACACGTGTATATTTGCGACTATTTTGTTGCAGGCGTTCTATATTTACGATGGAGTTGGTGCATACGACGTTTGCTTTGAGACCCATTGGTGATTTACGTTTTGTTTGCGATCGTGTGACGCATGCGACCACTCCCGTCGTGGTCACGAGAAGGAGCTACCCGAATAGGTAAAACAATGGGGAGTCTGCGGGTGCAAAGTGTACCACATCGAACCTTGATAACAGATTGTTGCGTGATTATACCACATGGATTTGCTACAAGAAGTTCCCCTTGTCAGCACAGCGGTTTGTACATGAAAAGCAACGTGGATGAGTCAATAAGCAAAAAGGAAGCATGTGCATGATGTCCGTGGTTTTAGACAATTGGTACTCTTTTGTACGTAGATTATAGTCGCTGATACACAGCCCCAGAACGCCAAAAGAACGCAATATTAACTGGGTAAAAGGCTGTATAGTATGGATGGGGGGGGGGGGACGTGGTCAAAAAATAAGTGACGAAGACGGGGTCAAAAGCGAACGCTGTAAGATCTAATAACTATAACTATTACGACGATATTAACTAAAATCAAACATTTTGTTAGCATGATTTCCATAGAACAGCTACATACTGGATGCAATCCCCCAGGCCATGCTTCACATTTTAGGGCTATTGCACTGAAATTCACCGTCGTCGGCGTCAGCGGTGACGTTAGCATTTTCTTATGGGCAAAATTTCATGTATCCTGTGCTTATTTGTTCTACAGGTTGCTAATAACCAGTTCTCCGACAAGTTCAATAATAACTGAAACAATCGATATGGATGTTTTATTATTATTTTAGAAAAAAGGTGGGCCATTGCATTGAAATTTATCTCATTTTACGTCGTTAATGTCACCTTGTGGGCGCGATGATTGGTCAAATGTGTTCTGCATTTTGCTATTTATCCTGTTTTGATGTCATATAGGTTTCAATCTAACCGCGGTGGATATATTATATCTATAGTACACCTAAAGGTGCATGTTTTTTTTCAGTCTCAGCCATAAACCATGTTTCCCAGCGTATACATAGCGTGTTATATAGCATAACATACTATGCATGTCTCATGATTTCATACTTTTATATATCAGGTTCTCATTTACTTGATAACACTTGACATTACTTTCTTTATCATACTTCGGCGGCAAGGTATTTTCGAGTGAACTCTTCTATTTCATTTCACTTTTTTATGACATTTGTACATTTGGAAACACGTCTGTGATGCATGGATTACATAATAATTTCTGTCTGGTATGATGGCTCTATCACTAATCGCATGAGTGCTGTACCATGAAAACAATACGTGAACATGAAGGGGAATGAGCCACTACTAGCTGATCGATTGTACTGAAATCGTGAACGATAATAACGATGCGTATGATACGTGTATAATGCGGAAATGTTTTAGTAAAAAAAGACTAATTTCGAAGGATTATTAATATGACAAAATAATAAACAGGAATGTGCGTGATATAATGTAGAGAAATTTTGTTTTTAAATATCAAAACCCAATTGTGAAGGCCGGGCTGTTAAAGCTGCATAACTGTTTTGTTTATTTTATTCAGACGATTAATCCATGGAGAATGGTTTTTTTTTATTTTACTGCTCCGGTTACTGAGTTATCAAGGATTTAAGTTTTTTTTTTTTTTAAATTGTTGCCCCACCAAAACAAGCCTGATCACAGCGGGGTAAGACATACTGTCTATATAATCAGGACATTAAAAGTACCAAGTGGCAGATAACGGTCATCATAGAAAAAAGAGAGGAAGACTTTTAAAATTATTGTTATTTTTTAAGTGATCATAGATACATTTCACAGTACAACGTGTATTGTCTCATATCAGTTAGACATATCTAGAAGTTATTACTTTGTGTGATATGGAGGATATCTGCATGTAATGTCATGTTTAATATCGGTACCGGTATGGAGAATGTCGTTCACTTGAAAAATAGAACTCTATTTCGGTATGGAGCTTTTAAGTGTGGGCCAGCATCAGAGCCTTTGGCCCGCCATTAAGACGCTCTTCCCAGACCGTGAGAAATTGTACTCGGAATTGACATGAAATTCAGTGATGTAAATCATCGTTTTCGCTCTTTGGATTTTCGTGATTTTCTTGAAGAACATTTGCAGTTTTTTATTAGGTATCTCATGGACATTTCAAAATATAGTAAAAATGCTACTAGACAATATCAGACTTTATTTTATTTTATCGTAAATCATCACATACAGTGATATACATCGCGCTATGCGGTAAAATAAAATAATATTTAAAAACATCAGACTTTACTGTAACCGATTTGACCCAGTATCCACCATCTAGATCTGCGGCTGGTTATGGGGGCTTTGTATCTCAGCTAACACGAGGCATTGATCCAATGGCAGAATAATGTCGGCCCATCGTCTGCGGTACTGGCCCAACATTATGCCGATTCAGTTCAACGTATGTGTTTGCTCTTAAGGGGGTGGTTTCGTGCTGGCCAATGTAACATTATATTGGCCCATAACCTCACCGTTATTACATGAATATTGTACACACACCGAATCACTACTTAATAATACTTGATGGTGTACCGCATGGTAAGCTAATTCCGCTACATTTACCCAGTTTTAGTGCATTTATAAGGCCTTTAAAACAATAACAATGATTGTTTTGTACGTTTTAGGTTATTTTAATCGAAATAAACAAAACAGTTATGCAGCTTTAAACATAAATAATAAATGTACTTGTATAACTCATGGTTTTGTTATGACGTTTTTAATAAAAGGGGTCATATTTCTAAAGTTGTACTACGCCATTAATCATATTAAATAACGTTTTCCTTATGTATTATACAACCCGGAGCACCGCGGATTTTGAGATATTTTCCCAGCGTTGTCTCATGGTTGGGCCAACGTCAAAGACTTTCGCTCAACCATGACCCAATGTTGGGCTAATCTAACGCATGGAAATCCTGGTGAAGATTTCGGAGTGATCCGGGGCCGATGGAGCACGATCGATCACTCCATCATGATGACAGGGTGGCTGAGAGTCCCGTCATTCTTTATTACATTTCTGAACAAAGCCGCAACGCCCACATGTTCTCTTTTTCCGCTTAGGCTCAGTTTTCCAATTCTTGAGAACGATTTATATCCATAACTGTTTTACACTTGTCCCCATTTTATCATCATACTTTAGAAAAAATGCACCTTTCCTCAGTTACTTATTGGTTCTTTCTTGCCAAAATCAACTTGGTTATTTATTCGACAGCTGGTGAGATGTAAATGTATTTATTGTAAAGTTGAAAATTAGTCACGAAGAGATGAATGTACGATGTGTTTTATTCTGTTGCGCATAATACATCACCTCTGCTGAACTTATTTATGTACGCACGTTCAGGACAAACTGCATGTTTATGACAAACTGCATGTTTAATTATGTTTAATTTATTATGCTTATCAAAAATAGGCTCATTACATGTACATAACCTTGATTTCATTAAATACTTTATGGATATTGCATTTCATTATAACAAATTTAGAAAAACAATTTAGATTTTTGCTTCTGAGCTCAGAATTTTTCCTAATAATTCATCTCGGATTATATTTTTTTGCAAAAGATTATATTTTTTCCTAATAATTCGTCTCGGTTTAGTTTTTGGCAAAATATTATAATAATTAGATATCACATTATAGACACATGGTGAATCAGTGTGTATAAACTTCAAAAACAAATCAGTCACACATTATCAGATTAACCATCCTCTGATCTGGTACACAAAAAGACCAAAGTAGTTTAAATTTAAACGTGGATACTTTGTCCATGATCATCTGGAATGGGAACGTTGTTCGCGTAGCCTAATCATGCTAGATTTTATTAAATAAATTTCGATGTCAGCTTGTGACTATAATACTTCATATACCGATTTGAGAATAATATTCATTGATTTTATATTAAATGACATCTGGCACATTGTAATAAGATTGTATATCAATTTCCTTATGTGTAATAATGACCACATTGAATATAATTGAGCGAGATATCAGACATCTATTACTAATAAAAAATATGGTACATGAAGCTGCCAATGATTGACTGCTCATAACTTTTTGAATAATACGAGAAAATAATTATAATTTTAGCCCGAGTTTTTGAATGAGGCATGATATTTTCTTCACGAAAAATGAATATAGCACTTCAAGAGACACAATCAGGATAAAATCATAAAACAACGCAGTTTTTTTATTTTGAATCCTTGATATGTCCATTATATGTCAACATATAGGCTTACATAGACTAGAATCGCGTACGTTTTTTAAATTTTGTGCTGCGCCTTCGACAGTTGAGCGAGACATAGGGACGAAATTTAATTTCGGACATGCATGTCCAAAATAAGAAATACGAGAATAACGGAGATAAATGGGGCTTTCGGCACACTTGCTACGTTGCCACAGCAGCCCAACGTTTAAAAGACGTCCGCAATTTTTGTCTATGAAAATGTTCACATCTTATGGCCGTATTAAGAAGCCAAAATAAAAATACTGATTTTTTGATAATTTTAGCCTGATTGTGTCGCTTTCAATAGTGTTTTGTCTAAATGTGTATGAAATAATAGATGTACCTGAAGTAATTATAATATATATGTACATTCTGACAGAGATAGTTTAATTACAAACACAATATAGTCCAGTTGTTAATGTAAATGTGCCGACGTTGTACAAATCTTATAAAAATGTTTTCTGATTGCTGGGGTAGCATCCACAGATTCTAAAAAATTTGGTGCCTTGGCACAGATCAAGGTCATATATAGGACAATAAAGGTTACCACATCAAAATCACTGAATAAAGCAAAACTTGACTCAGGTGAACTACTAGTGGGTGGGAATTCAGAATTTTTTTTTAACTCAGCATTTACAATGAAATAAAAATGAAATGCAAAAATGGCCGTCAAAACACAATTTAAAAATGACAAGTTGATTATATGAGTTCATGTTTGCAATAGAGCTTTATATAATACCACTTATCAGCTTATATCGGGATGATATATTGATTTAACGGTCATCATAATGTTTCAAGGCCAATATTACCTTCTGTATCCCTCGTAAAGTTTGGTCTAACAAAACAATTGGACTTGGTTACCACTAAACATTTTCAAAATTAAGTTGTTGAACCCCTCATACTAGAGCCTTGTCAATTATCAGTTTCACTTCATTTCAAGCAATTGTGAAGCTATGTTCTTTTAGAAAAATAAGCTAGCTAGTCACCAAAAACATATATATACATATTTGAAATACCATAGCAGGTTATATAGCATATATGTTTGCATTAGTATTGGATTTCTTGACTTCTCAATATTTCTCAATACTTCCCAAAATTGTTGCATTTCTATGATGGTGATAAGAGCTCTCCTTCATCTTGTCAAATGTATGAATGATTTAGTGGATCAGGATCTTCTAAATCCTCAAGACATCACCACAGGCTGTGCCTTCATGGTAATTCATGGTACTTCATGGTCATACAGTATCATATATAATATAGGAAGCGCCATAGACTTACTATTTCCTGTTTAAAACATTATTATAAACATGATAAAAGTACAAAAACGGTATTGAAAAATATGCTCAAATTAAATCACTCAAAGGAACCCACACCAATGTGGCAAAAGGACAATAACGTGACGAAATCGTCTCAGATATCAGTGAATAAATTGTGTTATGGCAGATTTTTTAACATAACTGGTTTCCATTTATCGATATTTCAGTATATCCTTCATATGTTTGATTCACTGTCCAAAAGTAACATGCTTAGTTATACTCAACAAACAGATACATATTTGAAAATAACAACATCACATTATGTTTTGCCAGACAAACGAAATTCCAATTCGATTATTGGAATTTCCTCTGTCACATCAGTAGCTCAGATTCCATTGAGGGCATTGAAATTTATGACCCAGTATGTACATGTGTCAAAACATCATGGCCATCATGGTACGTGAAATAAATTGTTCACTCAGAAGAAATCCACACTTTTTCCTAAACGTATTCTAGACAAGCAATGGCATGTTACTTGCGAGGAATGCTACCAAATAATCTCAGCTGGTCAACAGCTGGTCAACAGAAAGTTTTGGCTAGTACTTTATACTCACCCTGTAAGCAAAGTGGTCTGAAGAGAACATTTAGTTGCAAGAGGAAAATGAAAATAGCTCATAATTTTGCTCCATAGTTTGATGGAGTAAAATCTACTGTCAGATGTAGATGGCTACCATAATTCATAATATGCCATAGTTACTACTGGTCATCAAATGGAAACTCGTACATGACCATCAAGCTAGATGAAATTACGAATTTCCAAAATTGGACCATTTTATGCTCTCAGCCATCATGGATGCCTTCTTGAACAAACTAAAAACACATATTAATTTACCCAATACTGGGACATTGTTACCATATAGTTATTGTATTCATACCAATCCAAGACCATTAGTGATACATAAATTGACATTACAGATTGTTCGCTACAAAAAAAATGATTGATATATTATTTCATAAAATTGTCTGGGAGTGGTCTGGATGACCTGCATACTTGTTTCAATGGTATAGTTCATAATAAAATTGAGCTAAAATGATTAATTCACACAAATTCCTATGTCTGACCATGCATCGGCGGCTATCTTGTATCTTGTACAAATAAAAATGCTAAATAATGCCAATTAAGCACCATTCATATTCTGATTCTACACCTCTTTTCTACAAATGACCAAATTTGATATACTTTCTTGACTTAGATGGTCCACTACACCTGGGATGAGCATGCATACACAAAAATGATTTCAAATTGGTTTTGTACATGCACTGTCTGGTTCATATTATTCGAAACATGCATAAAAAGTGGATAATTTGAACTTGGCCTTTAAATTACCTTGCAAAGGTCATTACCTTTGTCTGTGCAAATGGCACCAAAACTTTTCGAACTCAGGGGACCCGATAGAAGTGATTTGTGTTTGTTGCCAAAATTTATCAGATAAATTTTACTGCACTACACTTGCGACTGTACTAATAGTTACAAAAGTTCCCCGGAAATGGGGCCTTGCTGAATCACTGAATGGGATAAGGGGTGGTAAACAGCAGTCGTAGACACATAGCCGCCATGGTCAGGGCAACAGATGGCATTGCCAGCAAACACAAGACCCACTCGTATGGTGAACTAAGGCTCGTGTTCACCGAACGATTTACTAAGCTTTCAGCTGGTATTGTTGACGCAGCTTGCACCATGATATTGAAAGAAAACAACTCTTATTCTGTAAACTTACCTTGCAAAATATATTATGAGATTGTTTTAATCATCGATTTCGTATTTTCCATTCACCTAGATATGTGATTTGCCGCTGGAAGTGCCCTCTCGATGAGAAAAATATAGCATGACTTTATAAATTTAATTTATCGATCAATTAATTAAATGGTTATAATGTATAAAACTAACGCGTTCATTATGACATAATCATGCCTTTATGCGATTAACTGGCTAGTTTGAATTTTATGTGACATTCAATGTCGGCAGAACATGACTGTGCTCGCCTGTTTAATGATGTCATCTATCGGATATGCTAATAAAGTAGCCGTACGAACATGCAGAAGGTAGCCGGAAGATCGTCTCATTAATTATTCACTGTGTAAAGCGTAAAACCCACCAATGGGATTGCCCGCGCGACGTCGAGTCGGTTTTTCAAACACAGTATTTCATCATTGGCACAACATACCAGTGCGACGACGTACGCGATAGGCAACGCGATCTTTTTCAAAACTGTTACATTTTCGTCGCGCCGGTCGTCGCGCTCATATGTTGCGTTCGACGTCGCGTCGGTCATCGCGTTGGTGTGTGGACAGTCACGCGATTGTCGCGTCTGTCGTCGCGTCCCACGTCGCGTGCCTAATCGCGCACGCGCTCTCGTTGGTGTGTTTAGCTCTTTATGGTTTCAGATTTACAAGTATGAAAAAAATATTGTACTTTTCTTTGCGTTTGATGTATAACCCACCAAGCACGAGACGTTGGCACAATGTTGATGTATTGCTGGGCCGGACAACATTACAGTACTATTGGATAAATGTCTCGTGCTTGTTATGAGTGGTTTAAAAAAAAACAGCCCAATCTTAGAAGTAGGCCAACACAATGCGTTAATTGGAGCGAGATTTACATTTGTTCTGGTAATTTCGTGATTAGAACATGAAAATCTCTGGTTGGGCACGTGGCGCGTCTTGTCACAACCTCCAGCGGTGGTAAAAATCATCCTCATCGCTGCTCTTGAGAAACTACGGATATAGACTATAGCTGTTCAGCCTGATAAGATATAAAGGAAGACCATATCGAACGGAACAGCAATAGATTCGTAAATAACTCTTTACCCACAACGGCTTGAGAGATTTCCTAGCAAACACAAGACGTTGACTCAATTATGGTTTATTGTTGGTTTGGGCGGGGGCCCTGGGGTAGTGGTCAGCACCGCTGCCTTTCACGGGGTTCGTTTCCCGGTCTCGGCGGTTTGAAAGAAACAAAAATGTTTCTCCCCTATCCACTCGTGAAACTCAGTATTGTGGGGAGCCTCTGGGACCGAGAGGTAGCGTGCTCGGCCTCAGACCTCCAGGGTTTGGATTTCAAATTCTGTGTCTGGAGGGCTGTGTCAGGAGGTTCTCCTGGCTCAATTTAGCCTGTATGTGCACACAAGTGGCCCGATTCATTTCATTTCATTTATCGTTGGTTCAGCCTCGTGACGGTGGAGCAAGCATTTGATACTGTAAATCACACAAGTATTCTTAAAAAAATACAACATAGGTCAAGGACAATGTGATAGAAAGAAAATGTTCGTTAACGCAATAAATCGGGACGTAATGACTGGATTCGTGAGATGAGCTGATTTGATTTTCAGCTGTCCACCGATAATGAAAATGGCCGCCAGCTGGCAACTAATTTTGTTTCGATTTGATTTTTGTTTATAAATCACAACAACAGGATTAAATAGAAACCTCGTTCACATAGGTTTTTGGGATCTGCGAGTCTATTGACATTACTAAAAACGAGGCTGTGGCGGCCATCTTCATTCCATCGTTTTTTTAAAATCAAATTTATGTTAATTTAAATGTCATGAAATGTCTACGTTGAAACCCCTTGTATATAATAGGTTTTGGGGGCTTTCGAGTCTATTCAGCATTGACATTTCATTGGCCATTTTGGGTCACCTACTTCATCAGCTGAGGGGTGTGTGCGTGTTTGCGCGGTATTTTAAGATCTTTATAGTTATTTATGTTTCAAGTGAAGCAATAGCATGCATATGACAACTAGCACAAAATAAAACCGTGTACATTAACCTTGATGTGTAAATTGCTGAAAAAGATCAAAAGAGAGAAACCTTGTCTGATAATTACAGCTGACACGAGACAGGGTTCACAACTGTCCCAACTATAAACCCAATCAATTTTGCGACATAAAAAATCTGGGCAAAATGTAGTCGTGCAATATGAAGCTGCTGTGGAGATAATGAACAGGGTATTTTCCGCCTTACATGATTATAATCCATCGAGAACACAGCCATATTATTTGACTAATTTATTCTTTGTCATTTTCTAAAACAGCATTGTCATGATAATGGCTTGGAAATATACAAAATCCAACATCGCGTGAGTATACAACATTATAACTAATCGGTATTGTCTCTGTTTGCTGTTTCCCTAAGCGACGAGTGCCTTGGTGAGCATGGTGAAGCAAGGAAGAAAGGAGAGTGTAGTAATATCAACGCAATATTTGGTGTGTAGCTAGTAGCCAGAGAAGAGAAATTGAATTTGTCCCAGCAGAGAATCCAATCACGGCACATAAAAGACAGTGTAATGTGTTGTCGCGGAGCATTGTATGCGGCGTATAGGGGGCTATTTGGAGGAAACACAAGCCGCTAATCTAGCATTCAGCCAAGAGGAGACGATCACACGGGAAATCTACTCCAAGTTTATTGAAGGTGTAAGCTGGATTTAGCAGCTTGGGTTTTATTTTCATTTGGCTGGACAAACTTAATGGTTTTTGCTATTGCTGCCACGAGGACCACTTGTAAAATGACATGTGCAAAGCGGGGATATCACCGGGCTGACGACTATTTGGCGACATTGGCGTATGCCAAATTTGTGGAATTCCCAAAATATTCCCAAAATATTCCCAAAGTTTTGTTCGTTCGTTCGCTCGTTCGTTCGTTCATACATTCATTCACTCATTAATTTATTCATTCATTTATTTATTCATTCATATATTCTTTCATTCATTCATTTCTCATCTGTCCAGATGTGCCGACACCACCAAAACGCTAATACAAATGACAAATTAATTTGTACAACAATATGTTTTAAAACTAGCTATATTATCCTTTTTTTATATCAACAAGATTAATGCAATTAAATATATAATTCGTTCCCCACCTCTCGTATGTTTCGTCAATTACTCTACATTTATAATTACTCTATCCACTGTGCATTTTATATCGTTTTAGATTGAAATGTGAGATGCATTCTTTTGTCATCAGATTTGTAGAATATCTCGACATGGTTCTTGTATTTCTGCCAAGTGTGTATACAGTGTATACTGACAAATTGCTGTCATTCCATCGTACACGCCGATGACCACCATGACGATGGTGATGGGGATAATAAGTATCAGTTACTGGTCTAATGTGTCGGCGCTCAAATCGTTAAACTAATTAAATATACCCAACAATTAACTGAGGCTACAGAGAATAAGCGAGGTATGTTTCATGTTGTCATTTTCCTTTTCTTTCTATAATTTTTATATTGTCAAAACCAAACTCCGAGTTTCAACACTTGTTCTTTTTTGGTAATACGGTTAAAAGACGAAGGCTCTAATTTTATGGAACCTTAATCTTGTTACCGTGTTGCCATAATTACAACAATAATCCTCAGGTTAAACTGGCAAAATAACAGCTTAACTCTGGACACATACGGACACCTCAAATACATGCAATCACAAATAATATGTGCCAGTAAATATCTTACCTTGAGCAAAACTGTTGAATTTGCAGAAGAAGGCACCCAATACCCAGTTTTCAGTGACGTCATCTACCACGTGTACCCAGGAGCACATGGATGTCACAAGAAGGTCGGCGATGGCTAAGTTGACCAGGTAATAGTTGGTGGTGGTACGCATGCGCTTGTTCTTCCACACCACGAAAATAATGAGCAGGTTTCCCACCAAAGACGAGATGATAACAAGAGTGTAGAGGGTTACTTTGAGGGCCAGTTCCCATTCTGGCGTGATCCGGTGTTTACCCATATACTCACACAGGGACTGGTCCATGCTGTCAGGGTTATCATAGAGTGAGGCACAGAATGCATAACCTCTGGAGCTGTCACTGGTCTGGTTCACCTGATCCAGGTAAGATTGTGGTGTGTCCGCAAGGATAAACCCCTCTGTGCCTTCAGAATACCCCTCTTCTCCCACATTGTCCTCAAGTGTGGCCAGATGCTGTCCTGTAGAATTTGTCACAAGAAAGTCATTCGTTGCATCCATGGTGATCCAAGGACGTCAGCTAAATTAGAATTACCACTGATGTTTAACCAAGGAGAGCTTAGAGATTACAGCTGATATCAGTGAAACAGATAGAGAATAAGTGATGTTGGTTCTTAAGACTAGTCACTCGTGCTGATATGTGATGGTTTTACTGTCTGTTCAGTCACTGTTCAGTCTATTTTCAAAGCACGGGGGGTAGCTGGCCTACAGTTTCACAGAATGGTCGACTGTGCCTTGAGATTCTGTAAGTAGCTTAACACAACACAACTGCTCAGTTCCACGTCCACCTTAAAGATTGATGTAGCAGCCTCTTAGGAGGTCAACCAGTCTGCAATCTAGTGACGGAAACGTCCGCACGCAGCTACTATCAGAAATCAGGTTGTTAGCCGCATACAAACAGAGCAACCCGTAGGTTAACAGCCTCTGATTGCCCACTTCCTCTTGCCATTCAGAACATTTGCTCAATTCGTCTGTATTAGGTTGAGCGACCTTTCCTAATGGGCTGATCGACAGAGCACGGTTTTCTCACATTGATCCCACTAAATGTGCCTGACCAGCGTATGACAATCTGTAAAAGTATGAGAATATTATTCAATAACATCTGACTACAGGTGGTAATATGTTTGTTTATTATCAAATCACTTTGAAGCGTTTGATATTGTAATTTTACAGATTCAAACGCCATGCACCAATTTATTCACCAATTACAAAGACGGAACAGTTTTGCTTTAACACGCACTTGTAGGCCTGTGTGAGTAAAAGATAATATGCGCATTACGTCAGTGAAAGATAGTGTAATTGACCATAAGATTTAAATGAATAAACTGTGAAACAAATCAATTCCTGCAGACGACTATCACATTATGTCTGTCCCTAACCGGCCTATTATAACGCTGTGATTGACAAATCTCTATTACTCTTACTTTTCTATGGATTTTGCTCAGTTTCTAGTTGTGCATTGATTCAGTGGTCAATAACAGCTGTTCACCATAAAGACTCTTGTTTATTCAGACTCCTAGACGCACAGCTAATCCAGACAATACTAAACCATGCGCACAGCCTGGGGTCACTGTTGTGCCAGCATAACCGATATGTCTGCAGCAGTTAACCAGCATTGGTTAACTATAGCGTGGTTATATAGCTGCCATGCTAAGCCTGTGTCTATACGTTTTCAACAAGTTTCAAATAGGTTGTGTAGATGCCCAATTAATAAACTAATTCGATTTTTCGTAGCTAGACATACGTTTCTTCTTTTGAACATAACAATTAATTAAAATCAATGAAAATACTAACTAGTTCAGCAAGACTTGGGGCCTATTCCACTACGGATCTTAAAATTAAGATTATCTAAACTGTATTTTGTTTTTATTTGAAAAGTTAAGATTACCCTTAACATTTCCATAGTGTAAATGACAGAAAGTGAAGATAATCTTAATTATAACCATACTCCTTTTTTGTAAATGTACATAAAAGACTCAAACATAATGATGGGATATCAACGATTGTAAATTAATTTTGTGTTATGTGGATATAAATTATTCACATTTAAAACAATTTTCTTTTGTTTAAAAAATTGAGCGATGTAGCACGAATATTAATTGAAATAAATAATTCACTATAATATTGATAATAAAGTGATAATATAGGTATGCATAGACTGTCTGTCTTTATTTGTTTCATTGAAGTGGTCCAATTTCAAACAGAAATATTGCCACAATAAATTTTCCAACACTTACCACTTGTTTAAGTATCATCAGCAATGTAGCCACATATTCCCGTGTATCGCAACCAAGAACAATGTTTCCAGAATGTAGTTTTGCACAACGCAGTAAATAGCTTCTGAATAATAATAATTAGCTTTGACTGGGCAACAGCAGACTCGGTAAAGCTGACAAGCAATTTGTTGATTTGGAGATGTTATGTGGGAGCAAGGGATCGACCACAGGTGAAATGATTGCAGGCCTTGTTATCCTGACATCATACAAACCAGTCACTCTGTCTAGCTCACTATCTCACAACCAGAGTACTAGTATCCTAGAATGATACGCGGGACAACGATTGGCTCCACAGTCCTGGAGTCGCAGCAGGTGTTTTGAGTTACTTGATAGCTGTCGGAGTGGTCTGTGGTTCCTGGTAAGCAGGGACAGGGGGTGAGATCTGATGGCAGTAACACGGTGTCTCGCTGTGGGTAAATTGGTCACTATCCCGCTGCCCCCTCCCTACCACTCTTTCTCAATGGGTGCCTTATGAAGCGGCTACAGGCACTCCGGCAAGTGCCTGCAGCGACAGCAGCGGTATTGATGAATTACAGAAAGCAACAGTACCTACAGCAGCTGGGAGTGCCACATCCATAAGGCTCAAGTACTCTTAGTCCTTTCCTGAGAGCAGTGACAGACGAAAGGTACAGGAAACAACAGCTCTGACCTCCTGCAACAGTAAGAAGAGCATTAGTAAATGAGACCTACAGAGACCAGCAACAGGCAACAGCAAATAATATATCAACATAAAAGAAATATATCAGCTACTACAGATGCAGTCATTAAATAATCCGAAGAAGGTTTTTGTGAATGACATAAATCAGAGCACCAACATAAATGCAGAATATGTTTGAACCAATCGTCGGTCGGTATTGGCATGATTTATAAGATAATGTCTCTAAATAGCAACATCACCATCAGCAATGTCATCGTTATAGAGACATGGCATCCACCAACGGCGCCAGCTCCTCTTGCAGAAGCAATCACACATTAGCGACAGCAGCAGCAATGAGAGCAACACAATACTCTGTATGCGCAACAGCTCTTATATCATCCGTATCAGCAGCGTACAATGTCCAAAATACTCCAGTTGCCAAAAGTGAACGGGTTTTTCTTGTTTTGTTCAAGTTTGTTAATTTATAAATCATCATATACACACTGGGAACATTTTTCGCTTTGCTGTGATTTTTCAGCAGAATATGCTAATTAGCGCATAAATATGCATAAATAAGTTGTTGTCACCCCGCCCATTTGTCAGTTTATTCATCAGTTCATGGACGGTGTAGATACACATCGTCTGCACGCGTCGACTCCTGGTCGATACAAATCCAATACTCCCGGAGCGTTGTCACAGAGGGTGAGGTATTCACTTCCCCCAGAAACTCATCCGAGCAATCTCCACATCTTTATGTAACCGTAAACTGTGGTCAATCACCTGCAGTGATTGCAGTGCTGCTAGTAATCTCATTGTATCTCCAATTATTGATGTATTTCATGTGTGGGCTCCTGTTATAAATCGATTTCACAAGACTCAGCTCCGATGTTTCATCGATGTTGAGCCAGCGTCTGCAAGGCTTGCCCAACATGGACCAATCATCGGACCCATGTCTAGTGTCCACTGGGAATGGGTGCAGACTTCTTTGACATTCCTCTAATACTCAATGCACTTATTAGTATAGCTGATTGACTCTCATAATTATATGAATATAGTGCGCATTTTATGATGAAAGCATACAAGTTTTTGTAACAGTGTTGGCACTGCCCAGCCCCCGAGCAGCATTCGACACACTCGTGGGTTGAAATTTCCGTTTTTCCTTCTTACCTCATGCATCTTTAACTGCAACCCGGCGTTGGTAACAAACCCGGAATAACCTATGCTAGGACACGACAGGCTGGGAAAACCGACATTGGGCACCATAGTAAAGCCCGGGTATCGAATCTCCAACTCTGATATTATGATGCCCGAGCCCTGCAAATCGCGCCAAAGAGTCAACTCTATGGCCAGAGTAGTAATCACCCCTCTCCACCTTACACACATACGGCTTAATTTTTGTCATCTTGAATTTGTTATCTAATAAACATTCATAATGTTATTGTTATTGTTAAGGTTATTGTTCAAGGTTACTACCTCAGGTAATAGTTGGTGGTGGTGAATATGCGCTTGTTCTTCCACATCAGGTAGCCCTCTAAAATAAAGTAGACTTTATATTAATACCATATGTGAGTATATAAAATCGTAGATGGATTTATATCTTTGCGTGTCTTTATTATTTGCTATGTTTTTTTTTATTATTTGGGTGTACATTGCCTATAAAATAAGCATCGTCCAGGTCTTTTGAAATCAACAATACCATTTCCTTTTGGGTATTTTTTTTGTCGCGAATACAGAAAAAACTATTATTTGTCGTAGTGTTATTTAGTTTTAGTCTGTATTGTGCAGTGCATTGTGGTTTCTGAATGATGGAAGTTGCGTTGATATTTATAAGGGGAGACTGAGAAAACTTCATTGAACACTTTACGTCACTCACAGTGGAAATATTAATGTATTTAATGGGTGTTAATCAAATAATATGTGAATTTCAGAGAACTGAGGGGGGGGGGGGGTTACAGGGATAGTAGTTTTTGCCCCCACCTGGGGAGGGCTATTAGGAATATGTTCCGTCTGTTGCATGCTCTATGGATTGATGATAATTAAATCTTCAACGTTTTAATGAATATGTAATTGATTTGGGGGTAAATAAATCTCTGGGAGTAAAACTTGGTAGTCTAATAATTAGCCACTTTGTTTTTGCTGACGTCATTATTATTTCTGTTAGCCCTGAGGGATTGCAGAAAAATTAGATCTTCTCCACTCCTATAACCAGAAATGACACCTTTATCATGTTAATGCCAGTATTGAAAAACCCCAAAATTATTGAATTTCAACGAAAAATTCGTGAAGACATTTGCACAGTTTAAATTGGGCGATCGTGATATAGAAATGTATAACAATTATCATAAGGGCTATTGGTTTAATTTGTTGCAATAAAAGTAAAGCTATATTTACAGATAAGGGAAAAAGCCCTGTTCTCCCTTACAAAAATCCAATCTCGTATCGGTAAATTTTCTCCAAATCTGGTTATCATGCCAGTTGATAGCTTAATCTCATCGATTTTGGAATATGGTGGTGACATTTTAAATACAAGAATTCAATGAATATATGAAAAAATACATTTAAATTTATTGGTGTAACAAACAAAACTCCAACTCTAGCGGTTATGGAGATACAGGTTGCTTTCCCTTGTTACTTACAGAAAATTCGAACTATTGCTTCTAAGCGCATTAAAACATTTGTTTTATTATTAAAAGAATTGATTTTTTCAATGAGTCATAAATTGTTTACTTTAAAATGCGTATTTTTATTCAATAATAACAGTAGAAAATAATATTTTTTTCTTTTGAAAAAAGCTAGTGTAATACATCCATAGATACTGCGCCTGGATTTCCCGGTGATGCATTTATTCCAATGATACAGCACACATCCGAGCACGCTGAACACTTCCAGATGTGCCAATTTATATCTGCGTTTAACAAAATATTTACTTAGTACCCTCGCTAAATGCCACCACAGGGATAACATTTAATGAACCAGTTACGTCTACATTATGATTTATCTGCATCGATCAACGCGCATTAATTGCAGGCAAACATGTATTCGCGTATTGATATGTTGATAGAAACTACTAAATAGAATAAAAATAGATAAAATATAGAATTAAAAATCCTCATAGATATTTGGTTTTCAATAGGTATGTTGGTTCTATGTTAAATATATTAATTATTCTCGTTGTTGCGTTATTTTAAGGTCACTACCAGTAATTTTTATTCTATATAACGTTAGTGCCTAATATAACTTCAAAATATGACTGATGTCATTTTGAACATTAATAATAATAAAGGACACATATCTGAAATAATGCTCAGTTTAAAACAGGTGCGTCATTGAGCACACTTGTAGCCAAAGCTGCAATGTTTGGAACTTGCTGATGAATTGTTTAGCTAGGCATACTCTTGCTTGCTCAAGGTATATTTCATTCACACAATTGTCCACATGTTTAGCAGAAATCAAGGTGTTATTGACTACACACCTCGCATTTAATCTGTAACCTAGCAGGGGGGGAGGGGGTTAAGACTTTATCTCAATCACTTTTGTGATTGGTTGGTATAGCTTACAATGCTTGGACGCCAAACATTATAGTTATTATCTGTAAATGTGGTCAATAGCCTAGAGAGTAACAACGGACTTATGATATTTATTTTGCTCAGTTAAACATGTTAAAGCGTAGGGTCATAGACGATCCTCAATGATTTGTAGACCAATAAATTTTACTTTCGTTTGCATGTGCGTAAGCTCTTTTTGTTTACAAAAATCCCCCAATCGCAGGCTGACATATCTGTCTAATCACATTCATGCACTTGTATTCCTGAACTATGTTAATGCATTGTTTTCGCTGACACAATGTTGTTGTTCAATGTAGTGATTCGGCTTTTGATGCTGATAAAAACGATACTTTCAGATTAGAGCACCCTAGCTTCGTCTACTCCGCAGGTAATCCTTGTACTATCCTTTAAATTAAAATAAAATCAACTGCACTGCACTCCTTTTGCTTTATTGTGCACTCCGCTGTTGCAGACTGGAGATTATAGCAAACGGCTGCTGTATGGAAACTATATATATATAATATATTTTAGCACTCATCCATTGCATAGTCACACCACAGAGGCACTGATATTTAGAATCCCGGCAGAGGTTTGGGCGTGTCATGTGCACTGAGTCCGTTCGGATAAGGATCTTGTCTCAACCACCGCAAAGCAGGCACACGCGCTCTGTAAACAGCCAGGGCAAATTGGCCAGAACGAGTTCAGCAGCCCACTCAGATTCTCGGCTACACACCGTAACGTTAGTTTAGATTCATCTCCGATTTCCATACACATCTATTCTGAAGTGAAACCCTGCGGCTATACCAGTCTTGAGTAGATCACAGATAACATACATGGAATTTGTTTTCTAAGAATACAACTCATAATTATTTAAATAGACCGACTGCTTTTTTTTCTATCACATTGAAATTTATATAATAACATATTGCACAGCAAATAAATTGATCGATTAGAAATTAAACATCTCTAGTTGAAAATTCTCCTTGAATGCATTTGTCTCAACAATTTGAAACAGCAATTAAACATATCCTGTGTAGCAGGCAGATTAAAATATTTCAGGAATTATATTGTAAAGTTGTAATGACTTTGATTACAGGTGTATTTGCATACGCAAACGAGAAGATATCACAAGATGGCAAATTGTAATATGGCTATTCTAATAAGATTTAACATATTTACATCTGTATTGTCAAAACCAGATTTGTCTGAACATAACCAGATGCGCCAGAATTAGTTTGTCACAACCTCATAATAGTGTCGAAGACTAATACAACATTTTAAACACACATCGTCAGATTGGAAAATGAAGGGTGTGTCTGCCGCTTTACAAAGTGGCAGATACACCCTTTCATATCCAAATGACGACATGTAGTGTATGGAAACGTCATAACATAGCTATGATCCTACACAGCAACATAAACCCACAAAACTGTTCTCATCGCCACAATATTTTATAGCTTACTTGCCATGAAAAATATTACCAGAGATGCTTTGTGGTGACGTGACTAATACGAGAGGATGGTATTGGTTTTGCTGCTGCCTTTTATTCATGTGTATTTGTTTAAGACTGGGAGTCTGATCATGTGCACCGGAGACCTGTCGTAGAACGCCCGCGGCATGGGTTCACGTCGAGATGGGTTCACATCCTACCCGCGCGTACACAAAACATTTGTATGACTTTTATACAATGTCTTCGACGTTGGTACGTTGGCCGACGTTGAATAAATGTTATACAAATATTTTGTGTTTTCTGAGAAGATGTATACACTAAGCGTAGGCTAAATGTGTGCTCAACGTTAGGCCAAAGCCTTTGACGTCGAGCTAACGTTGATCCGCATTAATGACTGATACTTGTAATTTTTGCTGGCAGCTCTATTTTTTGTGAGAGTTTGAGCACCCGGTGTTAGAAGTGCTAGAATACACGCAGTGTAACCCTCCGGGCTTTGAGTTGACCACGTTACCAATCAGCTACCCTTGCGCCACATTTAGAAAAAGGGCAACGACGTACAATACACACAATTATCTTTTTTTCAAGAAATTTCTGATATTATTCATTTTTGTTTGGAAGATGCTGCTGTTTTCTTCCGATTTCAAGCGAATAGCTTGAGTTTGAAAGTTTTTTTGTGATTCGCATTAGCATTGGAGCTGCTAGAGAGTGTCGCTATATCATTTTTATATACACAAATATATACAATATTTGTGCAGATATGCACTTGTAAAAAAAATGCTGTAAAAAAGTTTGACATCCAGGATATAAAATGTACATACACGGTAACTACACTTGAAACTAAAAGTGTAAAAGATAATAATTATACATAAAATATATTTTCCGTTGCAAAGCTTGTGCGCCATGCGGAAAAAAAAATGAAAAAAGTTTAACTTTTGCCGCTTGCCGCGTTGGTCATAAAACCATGCGGCCAAGCAGAGGCGCTTTCTTAGTTACGTGGTATGATACAGATCTGGTATACATTTTGGTATAATTCTGGTATAATTTGTGATTGGATGTATATATATAGTACGGAAAATAAATAAAACGTCTGATCTATTATTTTCGTTCAGCAGTGAATTATGTTGAAGAATTGTACAGTCTGCTTTGTTGTGCGACCTCTATATAATTGATTTCCTTCAATTTATTACTTTTATTATTACCAATGGATTATTATGATCCTTACTGTACACTTTGAAATATGCATCAAATATCTTATTTTATATTAACCCTTTTAGCGCGGGTTCCGAGATATCTCGGGGCAAAAAAATGTCCCGCTGTCGCGGGTCCCGAGATATCTCGGGGCAGAGTGTTTTTTTTAGTATTTTTGTCTGTAAAATCAATGTGGTCCGGCATCCATAGGGTAACCTTGTTTTGGCTGATAAAATTTTGTTTCTCAGACTCGTTTGATCGTGCATGGATAGCACCCCATAATAACATATGCTCGAATGCAGTGTTTTCATCCCTAAATGATTCTTTTAGAACGAAAAATTCAAAATGACCGCCATGAAATAAATAAAATTATTATAACTTTCTCAATAATTGAGATAGAGACTTGCTTTTTCACCAAACCATATATTTTTGTTAATCAGGAATAAAATAAAGCAAACGAAATCTTCCTTTGGCACCATTTCCATGCTTACCATTCCCATGCTATATTAACTCTTAGATGACAAATGTCGAAGCAGTGCTGATTGCATAGTTGCATATCTATGCATTACGCATTTAGTACCCATCACCCATGAAGTGATAAACATGACATTTCACATGACCTTGCCATAACCTTCATGTTTCACATGGGGTATTACCCCGCCCAATATTAGCACTGCCCTAGATTTCCTAAAAATGTGTGTTGAAATGATGCCCGACAAGGATGTGCCACCATCAGTCTTTTTTAGTATATGACTGCACCACTGACAAGCTTGAAATTGATCATATGTGGATAGTTTTAATATTTTATGTCAGTTTGACCTTGAAATGACCTTGATGTGACCTTGAAATGACATTGGTGTTATGCATCAGTAAAGCACAACTCCTTCCCATGTTATTATCTGCTCATAAGCTAAGATCTTGCTGGTGTCTTCAGACAAATCTGACATTACAAAATATTAATTTGTTTCACCCCCCCCCCCCCTCCCCAGGAATTCAACAGTAGAAATGCAAGTGTGTCCAGGAGTTTAGCCTTAAAAGGACTAAAAAAATATCAAGCAGGTCCCAACCGAAGACAATAAACACAATTAAAATTAAACAAAAGTCCGCAATGAGTTTTAATTAATTTGATTACAACAAGCAAAACGCATTCACACACTACATGTCAACCAGAATTCAAAAAAACATAATTATGTCTCCCCTCTGTATACAGACGTGGGGACATGTTGGTTTACCTCTGTCCACTCAGTGTTTTTGTCGCGTTCTATGAGTCTGTGTGTCCCATTCATTTCTGTCCAGCGCTTTCTATCATGCAGGCATTCAAACACGAAACGTTGACCCAATGCTAGGCTAATGTTGGCCCACCGTCTACGACGCTGAGACAACTTTAGCCCAGTATTGGGTTACCGTGTCGTGTTTGGCGCCACACTAAATGTGGGCCAGCGTCACCAGACGGCGGGCTAACATTAACCCAGCTTTGGTTCAAAGCATCGTGCCAGTACCGCCGGCATGCCGGTACCGCCAGCATGAAGTACTGACTAGAGCTGAATGGATACTGGCCAGTACCGGCGACGCTGGCCCAACATTTAACAGACATTTTGTCAGTGTTTGCTTGTACTCGTCTCCAGCAGTAAGCACTACCAGACCAGCGTCCTATTAAACGCATCCTCAGCAAATCAGGGCGGGTTTGATGCTGGGCCAGCGTCGCAGACGGTGGGCCAGCATTGTACCAGCATTGGGTCAACGTCTCATGTTTGCTGGGAGTGTTGACAAGCCACATTGTGTTTCGCACATCAGCGTGATAGCAAAACAAAATAAAAAATTCCGCTTAATACATAGTCTCTACTGTCCACAGCAGCACCTTAATAACATTAATTACAAAAGCCATCGACACTACATCTATTAGCTATCAACCTTTATGGTTATGCTGCTGGAGGAGAGACATCTCCAGTTTTTTGTTTACAAAAACCTAGACCCTTTTTGTTTGTGATTGAATGTAATTATATAGTAGACCTATATACTATCAAAATACGACAATGATTCACAATGCTTACGATTCTAACTGTATATTTAATCCAAGTTCATTAGAGAGCAAGATTACAAAGACTCCAAATCAATACAATATAATGTGGACCAACGAAAAAAATGGCATTAAGTTAAAAAACACAAATATCATCAGAAAACACTATACTAGCTCTTTGTTTGCAACCCAATGATCACAAAACAACACATAATTATAATAGTTAGTCGAGCGTAGAAGAGAAGTGGGTGTTTTGCCTGGGTTTAGGAAATGAGAGGAAGGGAAACAGGAGATGACAACTAGAGAGCCCATGACAGCGGAGGCTGACAGATGTCCTGTCTGTGTGTCGTCCTCCATATCTACACAGCTCAGCAACACCTACATTTCCGCTGCTTTGGGCATGCACTATTAGAGACGAGACCCATCGGTCTTATTAGAAGGATTCTACATGGTGTCCGGATAGGGCTATTCTCGCCTTTTCGCTGTTTCGCTGTTTAAATCTCGCTCTTTCGTTTCGCCCTCTTGTAGTTTCGCACTTCCGTTGTTTCGTACTTTCGCAGTTTCGCATCGCTCGTTCGTTGTTTCGCAGTCTCGTTGTTTCGCAGGCTCATTGTTTAGCATCGCCCTTTCGTTGTTTCACATACTCACTCACTTCAGCAGTCTCGCAGTTTACTGTTTCGCAGTTTCGTACTTTTGTTGTTTCGTACTTTCTTTCGTTGTTTCGTATTTTTGTTATTTCGCACATTCATTTTACGTACTTTCGTTGTTTTGCAGTTTCGTTGTTTGGCACTTTCGTTGTTACGCACTTCCGTTGTTTCGTATTTTCGTTGTTTCGTACTTTCGTTGTTTAGTACTTTCGTTGTTTTGCACTTTGTTGTGTCGCACTTTCGTTGTGTCGCACTTTCGTTGTTTGACAATTTTGCACTTCCCTTGTATCGCATTTTCGTTATTTAGTACTTTCGTTGTTTCGTACTTTCGTTGTTTCGCACTTTCGTTGTTTCGCAGTCACGTTGTTTCGTACTTTTGCTGTTTCGCAGTCTCGTTGTTTCGCAGTCTTGTTGTGTCGCAGTCTCGTTGTTTCGTACGTAGTTGTTTTACAGTCTCGCACTTTCGTTCTTTCTCACTTCTGTATTTTCGTCGTTTCGCACGCTCGTTGTTTCGCAGTCTCGCACTTTCGTACTTTTGTTGTTTCGTACTTTAGTTTTTTCGTCCTTTCCTTGTTTTGCAGACTCCCACTTTCGTTGTTTCGTACTTTCGTATTTTTTGCACTCCTCTCTGTTCCTCTCCCAGCACCGATTAGATATGGTTCATTCGGTTCGGCTGTGGCTCGTACACAATTAAAAAATATTTTTTTTTCAAGGCATTTTTTCGGAAATCAATGATTTTAGAATTTCGCGTGAAAGGTGTGCAGTTAACATGCTGCCTTTGGGGTAAAAAAGCAATATAACATGATGCATAGTGTTCAGAAGAATAAATTAGCATAAAATATCAAAATTAGCACACATTGCAACAACACAATGTATTTTAAAATAGTTTCTAATTATAATAATGCAATATACTGAATACTATTGACTTATCCTCATGTTAATTTGCCAAATCCTGCGAATAAAGCACAATATCCTAATGTCATATCCCGACATTATTAAATTATTATTAAAAACATTAGTGAAGATACAAAGAACAACGATATAGTTTAGTTTTAATATCCTGCAAAAAGATGTCCTCATAATAATTATTTATGCATTGCTGGATCTCTTGGCTATAGATTAGGCACAAAATGCGATTAATGTCTGTATTAACATTGCTCTTGGCATTTGAGGTGGGAGTTGGAAAGCATGTGTTTTAATCTATTTCCTTTCCAAGCTGAATTTTTGTGATTAAGACGGTAAAAAAAAAATCAAAATGGCCGCCGTTTTTTAGAAAAAAACACTCGTCTGTGACTCCGACCAGACATTGCACCAGCACAATATCAGTGTATACTGTGTGTATGAATAATTATGATGCACACAGTAAACTAGGCGAACCACACCTCTGTGACTCCGACCAGACATTGACCCTGCACAATAACAGCGTATACATTGTGTATGAATTATGATGCACACAGTAGACGAGGCGAACCACACCTCTGTGACTCCGACCAGACATTGAGCCTGCACAATAACAGCGTATACCGTGTGTATGAATTATGATGCACACAGTAGACGAGGCGAACCACACCTCTGTGACTCCGACCAGACATTGAACCTGCACAATATCAGCTTATACCTGTGTATGAATTATGATGCACACAGTAGCCAAGGCGAAACCACACCTCTGTGACTCCGACCAGACATTGAACCTGCACAATATCAGCGTATGCCGTGTGTATGAATTATGATGCATGCAGTAGCCAAAGCGAACCACACCTCTGTGACTCCGACCAGACATTGAACCTGCACAATATCAGCGTATACCGTGTGTATGAATTATGATGCATGCAGTAAACAAGTCGAACCACACTTCTGTGACTCCGACCAGACATTGAACCTGCACAATAGCACCGTATACTGTGTGTAGGAATTATGATGCATGCAGTAGACAAGGCGAACCACACCTCTGTGACTCCAACCAGACATCGAGCCTGCACAATAGCACCGTATACCGTGTGTATGAATTATGATGCATGCAGTAGACAAGGCGAACCACACCTCTGTGACTGCGACCAGACATTGACCCTGCACAATAACAGCGTATACATTGTGTATGAATTATGATGCACACAGTAGACGAGGCGAACCACACCTCTGTGACTCCGACCAGACATTGAGCCTGCACAATAACAGCGTATACCGTGTGTATGAATTATGATGCACACAGTAGTCGAGGCGAACCACACCTCTGTGACTCCGACCAGACATTGCACCAGCACAATATCAGTGTATACTGTGTGTATGAATAATTATGATGCACACAGTAAACTAGGCGAACCACACCTCTGTGACTGCGACCAGACATTGACCCTGCACAATAACAGCGTATACATTGTGTATGAATTATGATGCACACAGTAGACGAGGCGAACCACACCTCTGTGACTCCGACCAGACATTGAGCCTGCACAATAACAGCGTATACCGTGTGTATGAATTATGATGCACACAGTAGACGAGGCGAACCACACCTCTGTGACTCCGACCAGACATTGAACCTGCACAATATCAGCTTATACCTGTGTATGAATTATGATGCACACAGTAGCCAAGGCGAAACCACACCTCTGTGACTCCGACCAGACATTGAACCTGCACAATATCAGCGTATGCCGTGTGTATGAATTATGATGCATGCAGTAGCCAAAGCGAACCACACCTCTGTGACTCCGACCAGACATTGAACCTGCACAATATCAGCGTATACCGTGTGTATGAATTATGATGCATGCAGTAAACAAGTCGAACCACACTTCTGTGACTCCGACCAGACATTGAACCTGCACAATAGCACCGTATACTGTGTGTAGGAATTATGATGCACACAGTAGACAAGGCGAACCACACCTCTGTGACTCCAACCATGAAATTGAACCTGCACAATATCAGTGTATACCGTGTGTATGAATTATGATGCATGCAGTAAACAAGGCAAACCACACCTCTCTGACACTAACCAGACATTGAACCTGCACAATAGCACCGTATACCGTGTGTATGAATTATGATGCATGCAGTAGACAAGGCGAATCACACCTCTGTGACTCCGACCAGACACTGAACCTGCACAATAGCACTGTATACTGTGTGTATGAATTATGATGCATGCAGTGAACAAGGCGAACAACACCTCTGTGACTCCGACCAGACATTGAACCTGCACAATAGCACCGTCTACTGTGTGTATCAATCATGATGCATGCAGTAGACAAGGCGAATCACACCTCTGTGACTCCGACCAGACATTGAACCTGCACAATAGCACCGTGTACTGTGTGTATGAATTATGATGCATGCAGTAAACAAAGCGAACCACACCTCTGTGACTCCGACCAGACATTGAACCTGCACAATATCAGCGTATACCGTGTGTATGAATTATGATGCATGCAGTAAACAAGTCGAACCACACTTCTGTGACTCCGACCAGACATTGAACCTGCACAATAGCACCGTATACTGTGTGTAGGAATTATGATGCATGCAGTAGACAAGGCGAACCACACCTCTGTGACTCCAACCAGACATCGAGCCTGCACAATAGCACCGTATACCGTGTGTATGAATTATGATGCATGCAGTAGACAAGGCGAACCACACCTCTGTGACTCCGACCAAACATCGAACCTGCACAATAGCACCGTATACCGTGTGTATGAATTATGATGCATGCAGTAAACAAGGCGAACCACACCTCTGTGACTCCAACCATGAAATTGAATCTGCACAATATCAGCATATATCGTGTGTATGAATTATGATGATGCAGTAAACAAGGCAAACCACACCTCTGTGACTCAGACCAGACATAGAACCTGCACAATATCAGCGTATACCGTGTGTATGAATTATGATGCACACAGTGGCCCAGGCGAACCACACCTCTGTGACTCCGATCAGACACTGAACCTGCACAATATCAGCGTATACCGTGTGTATGAGTTATGATGCACACAGTAGCCAAAGCGAACCACACCTCTGTGACTCTAACCAGACATTGAACCTGCACAATAGCACCGTATACCGTGTGTATGAATTATGATGCACACAGTAGACAAGGCGAACCACACCTCTGTGACTCCAACCATGAAATTGAACCTGCACAATATCAGTGTGTACCGTGTGTATGAATTATGATGCATGCAGTAAACAAGGCGAACCACACCTCTCTGACACTAACCAGACATTGAACCTGCACAATAGCACCGTATACCGTGTGTATGAATTATGATGCATGCAGTAGACAAGGCGAATCACACCTCTGTGACTCCGACCAGACACTGAACCTGCACAACAGCACCGTATACCGTGTGTATGAATTATGATGCATGCAGTAGACAAGGCGAACCACACCTCTGTGACTCCGACCAGACATTGAATCCGCACAATAGCACCGTATACTGTGTGTATGAATTATGATGCATGCAGTAGACAAGGCGAATCACACCTCTGTGACTCCGACCAGACACTGAACCTGCACAATAGCACCGTATACTGTGTGTAGGAATTATGATGCATGCAGTGGACAAGGCGAACAACACCTCTGTGACTCCGACCAGACATTGAACCTGCACAATAGCACCGTATACTGTGTGTATGAATTATGATGCATGCAGTAGACAAGGCGAACCACACCTCTGTGACTCCGACCAGACATTGAACCTGCACAATAGCACCGTATACTGTGTGTATGAATTATGATGCATGCAGTAGACAAGGCGAACCACACCTCTGTGACTCCAACCAGACATTGAACCTGCACAATAGCACCGTATACCGTGTGTATGAATTATGATGCATGCAGTAAACAAGGCGAACCACACCTCTGTGACTCCAACCATGAAATTGAACCTGCACAATATCAGCATATATCGTGTGTATGAATTATGATGCATGCAGTAAAGAAGGCGAACCACAACTCTGTGACTCAGACCAGACATAGAACCTGCACAATATCAGCGTATACCGTGTGTATGAATTATGATGCACATAGTGGCCAAGGCGAACCACACCTCTGTGACTCTGACCAGACACTGAACCTGCACAATATCAGCGTATACCGTGTGTATGAGTTATGATGCACACAGTAGCCAAAGCGAACCACACCTCTGTGACTCCGACCAGACATTGAACCTGCACAATAGCACTGTATACTGTGTGTATGAATTATGATGCACACAGTAGACAAGGCGAACCACACCTCTGTGACTCCAACCATGAAATTGAACCTGCACAATATCAGTGTATACCGTGTGTATGAATTATGATGCATGCAGTAAACAAGGCAAACCACACCTCTCTGACACTAACCAGACATTGAACCTGCACAATAGCACCGTATACCGTGTGTATGAATTATGATGCATGCAGTAGACAAGGCGAATCACACCTCTGTGACTCCGACCAGACACTGAACCTGCACAACAGCACCGTATACCGTGTGTATGAATTATGATGCATGCAGTAGACAAGGCGAACCACACCTCTGTGACTCCGACCAGACATTGAACCTGCACAATAACACTGTATACTGTGTGTATGAATTATGATGCATGCAGTAGACAAGGCGAATCACACCTCTATGACTCCGAACAGACATTGAATCCGCACAATAGCACCGTATACTGTGTGTATGAATTATGATGCATGCAGTAGACAAGGCGAATCACACCTCTGTGACTCCAACCAGACACTGAACCTGCACAATAGCACCGTATACTGTGTGTATGAATTATGATGCATGCAGTGAACAAGGCGAACAACACCTCTGTGACTCCGACCAGACATTGAACCTGCACAATAGCACTGTCTACTGTGTGTATGAATCATGATGCATGCAGTAGACAAGGCGAATCACACCTCTGTGACTCCGACCAGACATTGAACCTGCACAATAGCACCGTGTACTGTGTGTATGAATTATGATGCATGCAGTAAACAAAGCGAACCACACCTCTGTGACTCCGACCAGACATTGAACCTGCACAATAGCACCGTATACTGTGTGTATAATCATGATGCATGCAGTAGACAAGGCGAATCAGACCTCCGTGACTCTGACCAGACATTGAATCCGCACAATAGCAGCGTATACGATGTGCTGGATTCTGATTCTGTACAATGTATCACTCTTAACAGCTTTCATTCAACCATTCCTTTATTTATTCGTTTATTTGTTCGTCGTCTGTTCTCTCGTTGATTCTTGTCTCGTTCGTTAGATGGCTCGTTTATTCATTCATTCATTCATTCATTTATTTTTTCTCTCGTTTGTACGTTCCTACGTTGGTTCTTTTCGTTTCTTTGTTCGTTCCTTCGATGGCTTGTTCGTTGGTTCTTTCTTTTGTTAGAAGGTTTGTTTTTTCATTCATTCATTCATTCATTCATTCATTCATTCATTCATTCATTCATTCATTCATTCATTCATTCATTCAATCACTCATTCATTCATTCATTCATTCATTCATTCATTCATTCATTCATCCAATAATCCATTCATTCAATTAAGTATGATTGCATTTATCAACATGGAAAAGTTAATAATTGTGATGATCGGGGGAGCGTTGCCTCGTGTTTGTCCACAATCGATCTCTCAGACGCCACGGTGAGAACTGGTACTGTAGCAGACAATACTACCGTGCAAAGCTAAAAGCTATCTGCTTACTTGTAAGTAAGCAGATATTGCATTTTGGCTTTGTCGAGCAGAATAGGTATAAAACCATTTACGTCTGCACGCTTGACTGAAAGGAATTCAATATTTGTATTCGATCGACTCGCGACTGCACAGTTATTTGGCGTTTAAAGACCCGTTCTTGAAAGGCGTAATCACATCCCCGTGAGTCCTAATTAATCACGTACCTAGTCTTACATTATTATTTAATTTCATTATTTGCAAATGTAAGCCTAGATGAATCCATTTTTTAAAAAAGGTTGTTTCTCGGTTTTATCAACATTATCGTCAAATATTATAAGGTAATTTGACACCACACTGCTCCTGTGGAATGCAGAGCAGGGCCCGTATTCTCGTGCAAGTTACGATATATCGTAGGCGTCGGATTAATCGAGATGGTCCGAAGCGTACGATATATTGCAACGTGTACGAGAATACAGGCCCTGAACACTATTTTCACTCGTGTTTCTCTCATAAAAATTTTACTTGGAAAAATAGAACTGTATATTTGGATATATTTATTATTTTCCGTCAAAATGAAGTGCATTGTGTGGTATTTATTCCTGTGTTATTTTTTTTGGTGGGGAATGTATCGCTGTTTATATGGAATTCCATACCATATTATATACTAAAAGATGGCCTGGTGTCGATGTTCAAATGATTGCCACCTAGTGGCCACGATTGCGTGGTCAAATATACCAATACATTGGTTATCAACTGAAAATTACGACCATATCACAAATGTTTACGGATTTTAACATTGGTATACATTATTTTCGGACTAAGTATGGTATTTTACCCCCGACCAATGAAAGAGCCAAGCGAATCTAACAGTTTAACAAAATCTTTCTTTTTGACAAACACACAAACACGTCATTGAAAAGATAACCAACACAATAATAATGGGGGAAAAGGAAGCTTTTTATTAACTATATGCTTCAGTCATTGCGCGCGCAGCGCGACACGATTATATAAAAACATTTATGCTGAAAACATGAAACATGATATTAAGATATTAGGTTACATTGTCCACTAAAACTTAATCATAAAACACTTTATTCTGGGAGGGAGGTGGGAAGCAGTTATAAAAAATAGGCGATGAAATGAGAACCTCCAGCAGCTTAAATAGTTCAAATACCCCACCCGGTCAGTATCTGACCAATTAAACTCTAGTTCAGACGGGACGACGGCCCAGCGCCGGTCCAGAAAAGGCCAGCATTACCAAAGCTGCACCGGCACCGAGCCATCGACCCGAGACAGCCCAGGATCAATGAGCCACTCAGGCGTGGCAGTCCAGCGAATACAAGATACCTTGGACAGATGCCGTTTCCCCGCCGGGCCAGCGCTGCAGACGCTGGACCAACAGCAAAGCAACAACTGCCCAAGTAGCGTGTACGCCGGGGTACACAATGGTCCTTTCTAAAAACCCTTTCCATTCCATGGAATGGAAAGAACTCTTAAAAAGATAACCAACACAATAATAATGGGGGAGAAAGGAAGCTTTTTATTAACTATATGCTTCAGTCATTGCGCGCGCAGCGCGACACCATTATATAAACGCATTTATGCTAAAAACATGAAACATGATATTAAGATATTAGGTTACATTGTCCCAACCCCCATAGTAGTAGTAGTAGAAGGAATGGTGTGTATCATTGAAGCCACGACTGATCGTAGCTGACCCTCGTCAAGAGCGATGTAGGCTTGAAAAGCGGATGACCGCCAGTCACCCAGCATCCTAATGGTATCCACAGGCAGGCCCACCTTGTAAGCCCAAGTGGCTCCACCACGGCGAAAACTGTGTCCGACATAGCGCGTAGTGTCACATCCACTCGCCGACAGCGCAGTCCGCATCCTCTTCACAAAAACAACTGGACTAAGTGGTTTTACACCAGCACCCGTAGGCACCACAAAGGCCCAACCATCCGCTGCGGCCCGGGGCGTGGGTGAGAAGCATCTGAAGATTGCTTGAACCGGGCACGATGGATGCTCCCGTATGCGCGGTAAAGGGAGAAGTAATTCCCGTTCCTGAAATTGAATTGTCTTGAGTTTAAATTTTTTTTTTTTTTTTTCCATTATTACACCCCAAGAATGGAAACAAATTTGATTGCGACTCAAAGTCGCGCCCTTATTGCCCGCGCTGAACAGTACATTACTACGTCTCAGTAGACCGAAGAACATAACGTTAGCAGTTATTAAAATAGGCGATGAAATGAGAACCTCCAGCAGCTTAAATAGTTCAAATACCCCACCCGGTCAGTATCTGACCAATTAAACTCTAGTTCAGACGGGACGACGGCCCAGCGCCGGTCCAGAAAAGGCCAGCATTACCAAAGCTGCACCGGCACCGGGCCATCGACCCGAGACAGTCCAGGATCAACTAGCCACTCAGGCGTGGCAGACCAGCGAATACAAGAGACCTTGGACAGATGCCGTTTCCCTGCCGGGCCAGCGCTGCACACGCTGGACCAACAGCAAAACAACAACTGCCCAAGTAACGTGTACGCCGTGTACAAAATGGTCCTTTCTAAAAACCCTTCCCATTCCATGGAATGGAAAAAACTCTTTAATAAATCGGCGTCTTGTTCAACGCAATGTGAATAGCAATTCAAATTGATCGACAACAATGGTTTGCAATATATGCTTGTAACATTGATGATGCCTGTGCAAAGTGGAGTTCTCTTGTAATGGATAGAATTAATAACTGTGTGCCTAAAATAACAATTAAAGATAAATCTATACCTCCTTTGCTCGATGGAGAAGTTCGACACCTCCGAAACCAAAAACATTGCCGCATGGTCAGCTGCTAAAAGATCTGATCGTCATTCATCAAATATCTCCGAAACAAATTATGCAAAATGTTAAAAAAATAAACGTCATCAGTCCATGGAAAGCATGGCCGAGTCGATTAAAAATAACCCAAAACGCTTTTGGGCATTCTGTCGAAAAAAATTAAATCCAAACTTACACCAAGTGTACTAAAATATTTAGACAAGGTGTCAACGACTTCTTGTCAGAAGTCTGATATGTTTAATTCATACTTTCACTCTGTTTTTTTCTGCTACTAACGATAATATGTCACTGCCTGATTTAACAGAACAATTAATCACGAGTCTGTCAACTATTAAGTTTACTGAGTATGATATAAAAAAGGTACTGAAACAATTACACATAAATGAAGGTGCACCACCAAATAATATAGTCTCCTTATATTACATAATTATGCTAAACAACTAGCATCATCACTAACAGTATTGTTCAACCGTAGTTTGTCATAGGGTAAAATACCTTCTGTATGGAAACACGCATATATTGTACCCATACACAAAAAAAAGACAACAAAGAAATGGTTGGAAACTATAGATCAATTTCTCTTTTAAATAATGTAAGCAAAGTAATGGAACGTCTTGTTTTTAACCATGTATACCCTGTTATTGAACCATTTATTAGTAATGCTCAACATGGATTTATTCACAAAAGGTCAACTACTTCAAATCTACTTGACATGTATGGTGAGGTTGGTGCGACGCTTGATCAAGGAGGGCAAACAGATGTAATATTTCTTGATTTAAGTAAAGCGTTTGATTCTGTGCCACATAATTTACTGATTCATAAGCTAAGATCGTTTGGATTTAAAGGAAATTTGCTGAATTGGATTCAAAATTACTTATCTGATAGACACCAATCTGTAATTATTGACGGCAAGGAATCAGATAGCTTACCCGTAACTTCAGGTGTACCGCAAGGGTCGATGTTAGGCCCGCTTTTCTTTGTGTTTTACATCAATGATTTACCCAATGTATGTAACTCCTGGGTCTCTTTATACGCTGATGATGCTAAAGTTTTCAGAAAAATCCATAGATGACTGTATGTTATTACAAAATGCCTTGATTCTTTGTTAGCATGTAGTCATAAATGGAAAATGAAATTTAACCCTGCAAAATGTAATGTTCTATCCATTAGTCGAAAGTCCCATGTACCCAATTTTCAGTATTGCTTGGATAACAATTTTTTACAGCATACCGACAAAATTGTAGACCTTGGAGTGATAATTGACTCGAAACTCTGTTAAATGTCAGCTTTATTTGTCACATGTTCGGTCTGTATTAGAGTATTGTTCTCCAGCTTGGTCACCATACCTCGTGACAGAAATAGCATCATTGAAGAAGGTGCAGCGACGTGCCACCAAATTTATTCTTAATGATTTCTCAGATATATCCTATAGAGATAGATGTAAAAAAAATATCACTACTACCCCTTTCTGTCCGTAGAGAAATACACGATCTCTGTCTCATATTTGATTGCTTTCATTGAAAAGTTCATTGTAACTTTTCAAATTTTAATAATTTAGTCCATACCAGTACAGGTCGTTGATCTGCGCAAAAGGGAATTCTTCTAAAAATACCATGTGTGAAAACAAAGATATTTTATAATTCATATTTTAATAGGATTGTAAAAACTTGGAATAATTTACCTGTCAGCATTCGTGCTCCCAGCAAAATTAATATTTTTAAACGTAAGATAAAGGTATTTTATTTTAACAAACTTGAAACATACGATGTAAATAATCAATGCTATTGGAGTGCAGCTTGTGGATGTAGTAAACATCATTAGCTTTTTATATGTATAATACACACATAATATGTATAATTTAGTGAAATGGGATACTATTAAAGAATAAATACTCTAGTAGTAATGGTGGTCCGCGTGAAATAACTTTTTGACTGTTTTGGTTGACAATTTCCTTTATTTTAAGCTGAAATTGTTGACGAAATTGTCTGCTTGCAGTGATTAAAAATACCCTATGTTTAAATATTTGACAAATTATAATAACTGGTGTTTTTTTATGATATTTTCACCTACATACCTGATAAATCCCTTTACTTTTATTAATTTTGCGGATAAATAGTTTCACAACGCTTTAAATTGTAGCCCGCAATGAAAGGGTGATTGTTGATATGGGTGAGAATTTAATAAAATATTAAGATTTAACGATTAAAAATATATATCATACTGTTGTATACTATTATAAAATAAGCAGATTCGCCAGGTGAGGCTACAATCACACCATTTTACTCACCAGGTGTCTCTGAGAAAATTGTATGCAGTAGTGCGTTACAGTCTTACTAATCGACATGCTTATCTGATCAATCTGGAGGTCATCAGAAAAAAACACTTTTGTCATTATTTTTTATAAACATATTTATAAATCATAAACTCTAGAAGAACAAAAGGTTCGCAACTGACTGACTGACTATACTACTAAAAGCCGCACATTATCACCATTATACACAAGACAGAATATTCGAACATTACAGCGGCGCCCGTATTCTCGTACAAGTTACGATACATAGTAGGCTTCGGATTTGTCCCGATGGCCATCTCGACCAATCCGAAGCCTACGATGTATCGTAACTTGTACGAGAGTACGGGCCTAGACTCAGTGATTCTACAGCGCTTCTGTTTGTGCTTTTGACGAAATTAAATTGTGACATTTTAAGCAATATTATAGACTAGTGAAAGTGAATATGACATTTTAACATTACTACCATCGTGATCAATTACATCTTCCTGAATATTCAAGCGGTATTTTATATATATAATATTTCACACATATTTCATATAAAAAACTGTAATTTGAAATGTCAATATAAATCAGTATTACATAAACATGCTATTCGATGCGGATTTTAGCCTTGAAGCCGTGTTTCAATTTATAGCATACCTAATTGAATTCGTGGGTGATCCGTAGTCTATTCGTAAGGACACGGTATTCAATCACGGTATTATTTTTATAAAAAAAAAAAAATATCAACCAGTTTTCCATGTACCTATTATGCTTAAATTTGCGTACATAATATATAAAGGCTAAATTTTGATAGAAACTGCTGACAAAAAAATAATTGAATTGATCACCTCTTAGTTCATACCACAAAAAGTTCCAAAGTTTCCATGGTTAAGTACTTTTGTCTTTAACAAGTGTTCAGAAAAAAATAGTCACGATTATATTTGTTATTAAGAGCTTAAAGGGTTTTGGTTGGAATAATGTTGGCCCAGCGTCACAGACGGTGGCCTAGCATTACATCAGCATTAGGCCGATGTATCGTTTTATCTGGTGTTTCTGGCGCCGGGATATTAAAGCGTCACCAGCATAATGCTGCAGTCAGAAAACAAGGTACAAGCTCCCAATGCTGTTGCAACGACGGGCCAGCGTCGAGGACTTTGGGTCAAGAGTGAAACAGCATTGGTTGAATGCCACGTGTTTGCGCAAAGTATAGGCCTACAACAGACCCGGTGATAGACTAGTGTTGGGCCAGCGTCGTAAACGATTGACCGGCATTGAACCAGCAATGGGCTGCAATGCTGGCCCAACATTGAACCGGAATTTGGTGGGTAGACCCACATCCTCTGTACGAGGTACATCGTAGGCAAGTATTGAATGAATGTTGGCCAGCACCGGCGATGGTGGTGGAAGGAATACATATCGAAGATATATTTGAACTTGTCTACTTGGTTCTTTCCTTGATATATATCCTGGACATTTACGATTCTGGTCCATGAGGAAGACCAATACACTGATTTTTTGTCTATAGCACTCAAACAGACTAAAGCCAGGCCTTCTAGTTTTAATTAATTGTGTGCTGCATCAAGCTCCGTGACAACTGGCTTCAGTTTGGCATTTTAAATTTGCCATCCCTAGCCTGTTGGAGGTAATCTGTTGCCACGTCACTCTTGTACCTGTAAATATGTCCGTAATGAATGTTGTTTACTAACTGCTTTAGTCTCACACCCAAGCCCGAAGCAAAGACTCCACACTCGAGTTTACATGATCCTAGGCAAGGTCTCACACCGGAGCCTGCAAGATCTCTTACCGAGCCTACAGGATCTTGGGCACGCTCTCACTGCCGAGCATGTAGAATCTTAGGCAAGATCCCACACCACAAGGTACCAACCACACTGCGTAGCTCCTATCACCAAGAGCTCTAGCCCAGACCCTGTATATCCAACACATTCTAATATCCGTACTTAATTTGTATAGCACTATGGACATCACAATTTACTGAACATGAAAGTTATTACAGCACGGCAAATCACTTAATGGTTTTGTTGGGATTCTAGTTTGGCTTCGATGACACGTGGGTCGAACGGGGACATGGAACACACATGCCTGTATAAGATCTATGATGAACAGCGACAAAAACGAACGACATATTATATATACCACACCCACAATAACATAATCTAATCCCATACAAGATGTGGCATGTCTGAATATTGGATATTCGTCTGCATTAAGAGTTTGATAACTTCTTGTTTAGAAGTGTGAGAAAATGTAACTTCCAACACATGACATAAGTCGTATATATTTTATCTAACTAAATTTCCCGCCCTTCCCATGTACTTCATTGATGTAGTCCGATGTCACAACAAGTGTCAATGAGTTTATTTCTTTAACCTTTTGGCTGCTGGCTCTACAGGATGTGTGGGCTATCACTGCTGATCAAGTTTAACCCTTTCATCACCATATGTTTTAAAATAAGGTGTGTTGACATCAGGCCAGCCATAGACAAATAGTATTCTAATTATGTATCCTCTCTATAGAGGCGGAGACATGTTGGTTTACCTGTGACCACTCAGCCTGTCTGTGTGTCTCTGTCTGTGAGTGTCCCATTCATTCAGACACGCGACGTTGACACAATGCTTGGCTAATGTTGGCCCACCATCTACGACGCTGACCCAACATTAGCCCAGTATTTAGTTAACAGGGAAGGGGGGGGTCATGTATAGTGTCCCACTAAATGTAGCCCACTGTCACAGACCGCGGGCTAACATTGCTCCAGCTTTGGTTCAAAGCATCGCGCTGGTATAGTCTATGCTACACAAGCCCACCATTGACCCGGAAATATGTCCAGCACCGGCGACGCTGGCCCAACAGTTACTAGACATTAGATCGATGTCAGCTAGTACTCCATCAGAAAACACTGAACAGTGTTGAATGGTTGATGGCCAGAGTAGACCAGCTTTAAACCGGCATTGGGTTGAGTGTGGTGTTTGCTGGGCATTGTACTGTAGCGAGTTGGCCGCTGATACGGGTCCACTTAGCTATCCAGCAAACACGGGGTGTTCACACAATGCTGTTTCAATGTTGACCCACCATCTTCGACGCTGGCCCAACATTGAAACAGCATTGGGTATTTGCTGGTATTAGCTATCAACATTTTAGCTGCTGGAGGGGAAACATCTCCAGTTTTTTTTTACAAAAACGGTGAATCTTCTAGTTTGTAATCAACAGTGCAATAATTGATATATTACAGACCCATGTATGATTGTCTGCTTTCATTGATCACTTATCTGTGTTTATCTGGTAGCCATGGCAACCAAATTCAATAAAGGCAGGGTCAAATCAGCTTAACATCTAGGTGAAAATAACTTTTTGAAGAGTTTTGCTCAACTTCTGTTCACTAGAGATGTCTATGGTTGGTATATGGTTGAAACTCACCAAGACCCCAGAATGGGGCTATACCACAACACGGTGCACCCCAAGAGGTGACAGGGGTAATATAAGGGCTGGATGGGGTAATACCCCATCAAATTACTCTTATGTCACCCCTTTCTCGTATAGCAGGAATGTACCAAATAACAAAACTTGTTTGTACCAATGGCAAGTCCTTCAAATACATTGGATGAATC
Source organism: Flabesymbios commensalis (assembly GCA_964017125.1). NCBI lineage: Eukaryota > Metazoa > Annelida > Polychaeta > Terebellida > Flabelligeridae > Flabesymbios > Flabesymbios commensalis. The sequence continues at coordinate 49,487,606 of OZ024904.1, forward strand.
CCAGCCCAAGTACACATGGTGCCATGGGTTGGGGCTGGGCTTGACAGGGGTGTTACCCCAAGATCATAACAAGGTCATCTCAAGGTCACAAAAAGGTCAACTCAGCTTAAAGTAGGTGAAAATAGCCTATTATTGTTGGTTTTGTTTCAATTCAGCTCACTTAAAATGTCAATGGCGGTTGAAACTCACCTAGACCCCAGTATGGAAATATACCAAAACACCCCAAGAGGTTACAGGGTTAATATAAGGGCTGGAGGGGCAATACCTCATCAAATCACCCTTATGTCACTACTTTCGCATATGGCAGAAATGGACCAAATAACTCAACGTTTGTCATGTTTGGACCAATGTCCAGTACTTCAAATACATTGGATGAATCCCAACCCAAGTACACATGGTGCCATGGGTTGGGGTTGTGCTCTACAGGGGTGTTTCCCCAAGGTCATCGCAAGGTCACAAGAAGGTCAACTCAGCTTAAAGTAGGTGAAAATAGCCTATTTTTGTTGGGTTTGCTTCAATTCTGCTCACTTAAATCACAAAACTAGTGGCACCAACGGATTCCCCATACCCGAAAACCCAGGTGTAGAGCCATTAATTGTTATCACAGGGTACTGGTATATGGCACATTTTAACTTTCTGGTGGCTGACAAGACATATGACATTGGCCCATGGTGTAACCTTGACCTTGAAACACAAAAATAATGGCACCAACGGCTTCCCCGTATCCGAAAATGTAGGTATAGAGCCACTATTTGGTTTTATATCAGGACAAGTCACTGAACTATGGCATATTTTCACTTGCTGGTGGCTGACAATGACCTATGACATTGATCCAGGGTGTGACCTTGACCTTGAATGACAAAAATGCCGCCAACGCATCCCCCGTACCCGAAAACCTAGGTCTAGAGCCATTATTTGTTTTCATATGATGACTGGTTAGTGAGATATGGCGCATTTTCATTTTCTGCACTGTTCCTGTGGTGGCCATTTTGAATATAAAAATTAGATCCAATTGTAGGCAACCCATTTTTTAAAACATGTTTTGGTAAGATTATGGACCCATATGAACTCGTTTTTTATAAAATCGCCTTTTCAAAATTGAGTGCTTTTTGGGATTAAAACAAGGGAAATTTTATATCATATTTGCCACCTATAATTCTTTAATTGTTTAAACGCACCTTATTGCACCCTTTTTTCGAAAATGTGCACTTCACCTCCCGTACAGGTTATAACTTTAAACATGTTAAAGATACTCAACAAAGTAAACTCATATATGTCAATATCTGATATTGTGTGTGGCTTGTGCTACCCAGAAAATGCAATATAAATGTTTGAAAAATACGTCCAAACGCATGTAAACCCCAGAAGATCATGTGACTTGTTTAACGTTTACTTTCCCAAGCACTTACATAAATATATAGATCGTCTAAGCATGTGATTAGGGCAGTGGAGTGTTAAATTAAGTCCTGTGCGCCCAGAAGGTTAACAGGTTAATGACGTACTGTCTTGTCACTCTGTCACCCCGCATTGTTGTAATGATATACGCCAAACAGCTTGCTGAACACATTGTGGTGCAAAATTGATAGATGCGTTTGGCTCCCCAACAAAACTTATCGGTGCGCTTGCCAGGTCAGGCCGACTGGGGTACTGAGCAACAAATTGTGGTTATTTACTCGCTATCATCTGTATTTGCCCCTCTTTCAATGCACTCCACCCTCCTAACCGATCGCTGCCAGGATGGGGTGCATGGAAAGATGGGTAAAGCAGATGACAGCCAAGTCTTTAGTGATTCTAGTGGAATGCATTCATTGCTCTGTGATAATAATAACCATCTACTTCGCGTCATTGTTTCACAGTACACATACATGTTATGATCGTCGTAATAAATATCCAATCATTCATCCAAATTATGGAATAATATAGTGCAACTTTTTTCTGCAAAAAGTGAGAATATATATATGTATTAGATTATGATATGCATGATATTTGGGCTTAATATTATTAGTAGTTATATTATTATAAACGATTTTTATAAGGTGTCATTCCTTAAAAATAGATCGTGGCTCGGAATGGTATTACAACAAATGAAAATACCATGATCAGAGACCGGTATTTGCATCAATTATTTTGGAATGTATGCGCAAAGTATAGATCGTACTGACTATATGTACTTATATTCCAAAGTTGAGAAGCTGCCGCCGATATATCGCCATTCATTTTCTCTGTCTTAGGCCAGCACAGGAGAGTTCTATCGGATGCGGATCGAAGGCAACGAGCAAGGTTGTTCAAAGCTTTGAATGTAGGCTAATGTACGAGGATCTTAAACTTTATCCTGAAAGCAACAGGCAGCCAATGCAAATAACGCATTATGCTTAACTTTAGCCACAATTTCTTTTCACAGTGATAATGTTCTGAAGATTTAAAGTAAAATATTATTAATACTGTTCTTTTAAAGGTAATCCTACATTAAATACATGCAAATGGGATATGTTATCATTAGGTCAACTTTTACCAAGAATTATTGTTTAAAAAGCCACAAATAGATTAATCGTCTGTGCTAGTCTCAAAATTGCATTTATCATAAATATTATAATAAATATGTATTGAACTCTTATCCAAAAATATTTTTGTAAGTGCGAATTTTTATATCATATTGCATTTTTGTTATCAGTAAACATGGTAATTATTGATATGTTGTGAAGAATTACAGCTGAAAAAAATATATATTTTTAATAATTACTTCGATTTTTTTAATGGTAAAATGAGACTTAATAGAACAATGCAGACTAAGTATAGTGTCCTAAGGCCTGACGTTTTTCATTATGTCACATGACGAGATTAGCTGGACGCCTTTATGCACAATTGGACCAACCCTAAAAAATTCGTTTCGAGATAAATGCAGTTGAAGTTTATGGTCTTCTAAAAATTTAAGGAAGCGAATGAGGAAGATATTAAGTTAAACCAACACACGACATTCACATTTTCTATCCATGCGAAAAAAAACTCATCTTCGGATACCTCCGGTTTCGAGCCTCGCTGCCTCGTATAAACTGTGGTTCAGTTGTGCATAAATAAGCATTTTGATTTATGCACAACCGGACCAGCCCACATGTATTGTAAATCAAACAAATACAAATATATGTGGAAAAATTACAATAATAGACACATTACAGACTCTCTACATATTCTGTATATCTATTCTGAATTTTATATATTAAAAATACGTTTACCCTTTTATAATCACAAGGACTGCGAGGAAGATTGGGAAAACTAGGATGTGAGTTGGTCCAGTTGTGCATAAATCAATTTTAAGATTTTGATTCACGCCATGTGGAGCAAACCACACTAAATGTCAATTTAACCAATATTTAGAAAAATACAATAATGAGCCCATTATATATCCTCTGAATCTTCTGTATATCTAGTTGTCTAACGTCTTCAGTAAAATACGTGTAACTTTTTCAGTTTAGGTGAAATCACGAGCACTGTGAGGCCTAAGAAAGAATAGATGTGTGGGTTGGTCCAATTGTGCATAAATTAATCTTACGATTTTACATAAGCTGTATTTTTTAAATTTAATATCAGCAAGTATGTGCAATATACATTGATAAAGAAATAAACACATGTCCAAATTACATCTGAATCAAAGAATATTAGATTTTCTTTTTCAACATATCAGTGAATTATCGTGTTTTTTTATCATAATACACTGCATTTTAATTATAAATTCACAATAAATATATTATAAATTCACAATAAATCTGTGTATTGTGAACTCTATAACTGATTTACATTTTTTTCGATATGTGTGCAACCGCGACTTAATTAAAAACAAGGTGACAATATATACGTATGGTGTAAATCAAGCCATTTTGGAAACAAATAATGTCGTGATAAATAGAATAAAAATGCGCAAAACAATCTGTAAATTAACTTACAGTTGCCAGCAATTACCTGAATACATAGTATTCGCATCTACCCGGCAGCAAGTCTTGACACAGCGAGGCCGTCGGTCTGCGACCTCAGGAGTAGCGAGCCTTGCGGGGGAAGATAAGTATTCGAAGATAATCTTTTCCAGGTGATATTGAATATATACAGTATATATAAGCGATTGCCATATTTATATGGGCAAAAAATTAAACCTGGTCTTAAACCTTTATATTATTCAATTGGAATTTCCATCCACCTGGAGTTGTGTCTCGCTCAGACGCAATCCAAAGCTTCAAGCTAGTGAGTGAAAATTATTCAGATTTGGCAAATTAGAGGTCGACTATTTTCAAATATTGCTGCTTGATATCACGTTATATCTTTAGTATGTTTAACACTGATATTTAATGTATTAATTAAAATTTGACTATAATCTATATATAATAAAAATACGACTATAATCGTTTAAAGGGTTACAGCTAGCTTTCTACCGTAGTAAGCACACGGGATTGATTTCAAGTGGACGATTTGTGCGTGTTTTCACTTGAGCACGTCTCTAGTATAGAGGGAGTTAGTGAGTGACAGTGAATCCTGAGCAGTTGGTTACTTATCCGTGAGTCCACAGTGCGGGAGGTCCTTGTCTCTCAGTCCACAGTCTATATGTGACACTCAGCCCCCCTAAGCTCACTGTCCATTCCCAGCAAACACAACAAGTACACCTCATGGTGATTTGATGGTGGGCCAGCGTCGTAGACGGAGGACCAACATCATGACAATATCAGATAAACGTCTTGTGCTGGCTGGGATATTACCTGCTGACCGAGTGAGCCCTGTGAGGCGATGTAGCCCTCTGATTACCAACAAAATTACTCTTAATTTTCCTTCAGATAAATTATACTCGAAGCTAATAATATTTCTGGAATGAGAAACATGGATTAATCGTAAACTATGGATTTTAATTTCTGAGACTGTGTAGGGTTTTCCAAGCAAATTGCGCATATGTTGTCTTAGAAAGTGGAAATGTCCAAATTGATCAATTTAAAGGATAATAAGTAGGATGATGATTTATTTTAAAGATCAATATTGGTAGTAATAATGTTGATATCGAAACCAATGTATGACACGTTACCTAATTCTTAGAAAAATATCGTATAGCTTTATGCATCATAGCATTTGCACTTGTCCCTGCGTTGATAACTAGAAAGCTTACATGACACCAGCCCAGTGAATGTCCTGTCATTTATTTCAATGTTGTAGTCACTTTACATAATACTTATCTCCTTAACAGTTACTTATTTTCCTGTCATTCTCATTGACTTTTTGACAGCTAAAATACCCACATGTGGCAGTCACTTTACCAGAACATGGTCATTACATGTGATTCAATCTCAGACAAACAGCCGTCGCGAAGTCCGTTGCGATGTCCTAGCAGTCCACGCAGCTGTTTGTCATTGTCAGGCGGCAAAGCTAGCTACCATACATATTGAGTCAACATCTGACCATATTTTTCATAAAAAAAATATATTTTGCCCATGATCATGATAATTATGCATGTCGTGCTGTCATCGTATTCATTTTGTCGTGCAAAGGCAGACCTTTGTGACTTTTCAAGCAGTTTAAACAACAAGTAGATTTAAAACGTTTGTCCACAAACTTCATCTGGTGATGTTGTTCATTGGATTTTGTTATGATTATTGCGCTCTAAATTCTGCTCATTCGGCTGGCGTGGATTTTCCGCAACCTGGGTGGCTGTAGTAAGAAATCTGTATGCCTTGTGCAGGCATAAGTTAGCGCACTCGTGTTACAACGTAAAAAAACAGGCATGCCAAAAAACTTTAGAGCAGTGGTTGTGGCCAAAGCTGCCAAACGTGAACATTCATTTTAGAAAAAAGTCCAGCTCAACATATGACCAGCGTTGTGCGGCGTTGGTGCGATGCTTAGGCAACATTATTATGTCACCATCGCAATGCCGTGCCCCGCATCTATCTGATTATTGAAAGAGGACATGTTCCACTTGTTGACACACTGAGATCGGTCAGCGAGTACTCGCTGTCGAAAGATGGTGGGTTGTAGGTCCATCGCTGGACAAGTGCTGGACGGACTCTCAAACGTAGAGCTAGCGCTGACTCTGTTCTGGGCCGCCGTATCGCGGACGGTGACACAAATCAGCGGAGTGGACGTTTGTACTTTGCACACGTAAGTGAATGGTAGGACTAGAGTGTCTTTGTGATGAATCTATGTGCGTCCAGGCACCTTTTCAGGTGACCACGCCAGACGTTGATGCAACGTTGCGTCATGCTGAGACACGGTTTTTGACGCTGGTGCAGCATTCGACAACGTTACTAGAGCTGGAGCAATTTCTAACCAGTTGTATAATTAATAACACTGTATTTCTTCAAAGTAGAAAGTCTGATTCCTCATTTGTCAGTGAGGTTTTTTACACTTCTCCACTACGCCAACAATCAGCTATCATACTTCACAAAACTACGTACCGTAACATCATTTATGTAATGAATTGCGACCAAAATACTTTTGCTATATATGTTATGGTTATTTTTCTCAGGGATAGAAAACAGAAAAAAACTTCCAGTATCATGTATGCAATCTATCGTACCCTGGAAAATACTGCGTATATTTTCTGGATCCGAATTAAGCAACAGATACGAGCAAATGAAAGAAATGCCCAACGAAAACTTTATTTAAATTTAAAAAGTACTCATTGCAAGACATTTCTAAATACGTTTATATGAAAATTGTATATTTGGGCCATACAGGCTTTTTGTGTATTTTTTGGACAAAGTCTAGTGCTGACCAGTGGCAGTTGCAGAGTTTGACGGTATCAGCTGATCACCACCGGGCGTCATCAGTCCGCTGTTATTTAAGTAGGTATAAAATACAATACCTTGGCCATTAAATTATTCCTGTCTAAACATTATATCTAGCAATGGATAAATATCACTATTCTTTGACAGATTGCAAAATAATGACAAGACGTGGCCAAGCGCGTGACACCAGAGAAGTGATGACCCACTATGATATAAAAAAAATAATATGACAAAACAAATGTCGTGACCGAATTTGGAACAGAGAGAGGCAGGCTCCAATAAGTACTAGTGCCAAACTTTTCAACATATATATGGTTTATCACAATTATATGCGAAATTTAATGATGATAATGATAATTATTAATTGGGATATCGTGCAATGGACTGTTGGCAGCAACAAAAGTGACACCTTAAATGAGTGAGATCAAAATGAATGATGGGAAAATAATAAGTGCCATACTGAGGTTGACATATCAGACCTAAAAATGTATGTTTAATTACGTCTTCTCTTACACTCAGATGTATTGATCGATTTATAGCCACAGGCTTTGTTTTTTTCTCCATATGGAATAAAGACTAAAATGTAAAATCAATCTGACATTTGTAGCTAATTGCAATATTGAATTCAGGTCGACACGTTTAAATAGATATTAAAGTAAACTAATATTTGGGTATTTTATGAACGTTGATATCATCGGTTTATCCGATTTCATTGCACGTAGTGCACTTTGTTATATTTTAAGAACTGGTCCACCCTAGACGTACCATAACGTTACTATTGTAGTACATGCTCACAATCTATTCCACTTCAGCATACATTATTCCTTGTATTGATAACAATGTGGCAAACAATAAACAAAAGAGCTCTAGGAAAAACCAGCACTCAAAGATTTGCCATTTCGATCACAGTGAGGTTTGGGTACAACACACAATAGTTAGCATTGTTGCCCATTGTTGTGGTGTCATCCCTTTGTTGTAGTCTGAAGTTTTGATTCTAGTGCAGTCCAACGTGTCTGACACTTGTCCCCTACTGATCCACCTATAATGTTTTCAGCAAACCCGCCACGTTGATACACGTCAGTTTTCAGACGACAGTACACGACCATACCGATATAGGGTCAAACATCTTTTGCTTGATGATAATCGAGGTATTTTCAAGTGACCATATTCAGGAAAGGGCGGGGGCCCCAGGTAGTGGTTAGCACCGCTGCCTTTCACGCCAGAGTTCGGGGTTCGTTTTCCGGTCTCTGCGGTTTGAAAAAAACAAACATGTTTCTTCCCCATACACTCGTAAAACTCAGTATTGTGGAGAGCCTCCGTGACCGAGAGCTAGCGTGCTCGGTCTCAGACCTCCAGGGTTTGAGTTTCGGGTCCTGTGTCTGGAGGGCAGTGTCATCTCACCATCCTCAGGGGTTCTCCTGGCCCAATTTAGCCTGATTCATTTCATTTTATTTTTTATATTCGGGAAAATGTCACTGATTATGTTAGTGTTCAATATTTGTTACTTAAAATACATGTATTTATTAGGAAGAGAAATAGCGCAGATAATGTTCCCTTGAACAAGACAAATAAACCACCCGATAGACATCTATCGCATTAATATGTTTATTGAGAGTGCACTTTACTTAAATCAGGACTTTAAAATACAAGTATAGTAGTATACCCTTGATTAATAGGCGAGTGGCTCAGTTTGTTATTTGGCGTGGACCAGTCTATCACATGACTCAGATCACCAATTGCCGCATGCCATTTACTTGTTATTCATATATAAGTAAAAATATATTTGCGCCGAAAATGTGAGTAATATTTTCTCGTGAATATTAAATAAAATTTATTTCAAGAGAAGTGCCCTATCATTTATAAGCAGCATGACACAACTTGTAATACTATTTTTTCAGTTTTAAGCAGAAAATAAGACTATACTCTGTTCGTTCGGTGAGTTAATCATTGTGATGTTTATGCGCTCCACTTGAATATTATATATAACGACAAAAAGAAAACCAAAGCCGATAAAATATATATTTTTGTTGAAGGGTATTAAATGTTTTTTACCACTAAGTGCTCGAAAATTATTTTATGATAGTTACATTTTACCCTATTTTGATTTTTGCAGTATAATATGGGGTAATTGTCCAAAAAATTAAAAAAAAAGGGCAGCGCGGATAATATCGAACCAAGATATTAATACAAGAAGCCAGGTATTTTTTTCTGAACTGCGTTGGATGCCTTTAGCAGATAGAATAGACTATCATAGATCAATACAGGTGTATAAATGCTTAAATAACAACAACAATCAAGGTCTAAATGAATTATTTCAATACAATAAAAATATCCATAACTATAGTACTAGATCATCTAACTCAAACCATTTACACGCACAAATATTTCACAAGAAAAGTTTCACTTATACCGGTGTAAATTTTTGGAACAAAATTCCAAATAGCATTAAAACTGCACCTTCTTTATCAAGTTTTTAAAACTCATATACTAAACATTATCTCGGTAATTAATGATCACCCATATGCTAAATATCTTGTTTACTCTAAATTAGTTAATACTACATTATAAATATATATATATATATTTCTATATATTTATTGTACCTACCTAATAATTTGTGCTTTACTTTTTAATTTGAAATGTACATATTGTATTTTTAATTTGTATATATGTTTCAGAGGGCCCATTGCAAATTAGCAATTAAATTTGCTAAATGGTTACCCTCTTGAAATAAAGTGTATTATTATTATTATTATTATTATTATTATTATTATTATTATTATTATTATTATTATTATTATTATTATTATTATTATTATTATTATTATTATTATTATTATTATTATTATTATTATTATTATTATTATTATTATTATTATTATTATTATTATTATTATTATTATTATTATTATTATTATTATTATTATTATTATTATTATTATTATTATTATTATTATTAATGATCATTACATCCTGTTCTTGTATTGTAAGCTCAGTAAACAATCGTTAGTTGAGTATTTAGTCAATAATAATGAAAATCGACATGAGTATTTAATAATGACAATATATGCGTTTGGTACTATTAGTTTATGAGCATAGTATTGATTTTTTAAACAGAGTTGTCAATAATTTGTTTCTATTTATATTTTGCTCTGTATACAAATCTCTGCTTAGAAATAATCATAATCGCAGAAAACACGGGCGATGATTTAACGTTGTTGCGATGCTGGGCCGTGTTCGCGGATCCCGGGGCATCATTCATATGGCGTTTGAATTACACCTCGTGTTTGCTAGGGTAATATTTAGATACTAAGCTGACAGGTCACCTTTTAGCTGGGCTGTGTGTTTGGCCAGACTCATTGTCAGGGACAGAGGAGGTGACTGTCACTGACCAGTGGTGATATATATCAAGTAAACTAGACTGTGTAGACTGTCACACTGAAGGTCACTGTGAAGTATAACTTAATCAGACGCTTTGCATACTGACTTTAAACTGAACCTAGTTATTTCTTTATGGGAACTATTTACTGTATGCGGAATCTAGTCGGTTTTACAATAAAAAAATACACTATATAACATTCACATCGTTTTAATTTTCAAGTATGAAAGTACCATTACGTATATTTCTGACACAGGGATAATAAATAGCAACAATAGTAACCGTTAGACAGGTTTGTCATCCAATTGTTCTACATAATTTGGGTGTTATGATTCTCTTGTTTGTGTCCTTAACTTTCAAATTATCAAAATACAAAATGTCTGCTAAAATGTGAATGAAAAGTCGTTTTTCAATGGTTTGTCGCACAAAGCATGCACAATTTATGTTTTGTGCATAATTTTGTAGTTGAAAAATTCATTCTTGATGTCTTTGGGATACTTTTACCTATATTGATCTTCAAATTCAAGACGGTAACTGTTTTTATCTATTTATGTTATTATATTTATTCCGCTTGCTGAAAATGAAATTCTCGTCACCTAATATATATGTTCGTTACATTGGAGAACCAAAAAGAAAAAGCACCCTCTAGTATTTTTTTGCACTCAATCACTTTTAAATACGCAAAAAGTGGCCGCTAAAAATTTAAATAAAAATGTGTTCCATTATTGCAAAGGAATAAACAACGTGTGGTTTCTGTATGATTTTGAGCTGCGAAATTCATTCCTGATGTTTTTTAGATTTGACCTATATTTAATCTCTAGGATTCCTTACATGCGGTATGCGGCATACGGTATGCGGCATGTGTAATTCCTTTAATACAGAATGCGGCGATTTTTTAGTTCTTTTTCTGTTGAGCCTTCCTCAAATAACCAAATAATAAACTAACCAGCCAGTCAACCATCCAAGCTGATTGATTGATTGATTGATTGATTGATTGATTGATTGATTGATTGGTTGGTTGGTTGGTTGGTTGATTGGTTGGTTGGTTGGTTGATTGGTTGGTTGGTTGGTTGGTTGGTTGGTTGGTTGGTTGGTTGGTTGGTTGGTTGGTTGGTTGGTTGGTTGGTTGGTTGGTTTTGTGGTCAGGGTGAGACTTAGGGTCCATGGTTAGGGTCGGGTAAGGGTTCCCCATAAAACCCGGTATCAACTTGTCAACCGTACTCTCATCATACCCTAAAGGGTCTGAATTTCGTCACCCCTTCAAGGGCATGTCTTTCCATGTTCCCAACCTAGTGCACTGACCTAGGAGAAGTATAGCCTGATTTATAAAAAGGAAAACAATGTTACTAATTGATATAAATTTTACCTCATCTAATGCATTTACTAATGTAGTAAGATCCTGACTTGAGTCGGATCCGGTAACCGTTGGGTTTTCCAGTGGGACTTTCCCCAATCTACTTCTCACCAAGAGATCACGTAGATTGTGTCCCCTTTTAAATGCTGTTACGCACCGTTTATACAGTGACGCCACTATCCTTAGGGGAAGGTACCGTATTTAGGCCGAATGAAGAATACGTTTTCAGGGCTAATTGCCACTTCCTTCCCGCTTCAAGTCGCCCAATCTTATTTAGAGTTATGTCTCCCGTATTCTTCTTCCGTATTACAACACTCTCAGATGGGTCGCCCTGCACCTCCCGGATTTAAAGTGTGTGGCAACTGCTGTGTCCTTCTTAAGGCGTACATCCGAACGATGTATGTTTATCCTTTTTCTGAAGGAGAGCCCAGTTTCCCCCACATATAATTTATTGTATTTCGAACAAACTATACAGTAAATACCGTTAGTTGAATCACAATTTTGTGTGGTAGGAATTTGAATTTGATTCCCGGCATCCAGTACACCGCCCATGGTCTCACCACTCTCTACAACTACTTGCGTCGAACATAATTTACAGTTCCTAGAAGTACATCTTTGAGAAGATCCCTTGTTCGGGTTTTTCCTCAATTCACACAATGTTTTATCTCTAATCTTTCGCAAAAAACGTTGCGAGTAACCTCTCCTAACTAGTGCCGCAAAGAGTTTTCTACACGCTATCATTGCATGTTACTTGTTATTACATATATTGTTATTACATATATCTAAGGATTTCTGTCTCAGTTAATCCCTTAAAAGTATGACCGTCATGTGCTAATTTGCATCTTCAAGAACGACACTTACCCAAACTCTCCAGTCGCTATATTCATCCAATTCTCTAAAATTGTTTTTTAACACAGCCCTCCAATGAATTGCCCTAAAAAAGTAGCTAATTTGCATATCCAAGATGGCAGCCATGGCACTACTGTCATATAACCCCATTGCTACTGCATTGACAATAATCTTTTAATTTTGGAAGGTGGAGACTTTTTCCTATTTGCTATGCAAATCAGGTAATAGGTAAGTTTTATTTCCATTATAACTTCACATATAAATGTAGATGTTTAACTAGAATGGTCGAAGTGAGGGGATCACTCGATTAGCTATTTGTAGCTACTATGCCATCTTGGATTTGAATTTTGAGCTTCTCTACTCATTCACTCTCATCTCACCACGCACAACGACGTAATGATTTCATTTGAAATTGCACTGCATGTACTGTATAGCGTGTGTGTTTCACTAGGGTACATGTATAAAATATTGTGGTAACATTAGTTTATTGCAGTGTAGTGTGGTGACCTGCAAAAGTGTGTAAACACTTCTTACTGTATTTTATTTTAAAGTGAATATGCGAAAATTTAATTTAGCTGAAGCTACAATTTATCGACGGGTTATATTCCATGCAAACGGTTTGTTCACCCCATATCCTATAAGACATCGTTTATAATCAGCACGATCAATGTGATGCTGGCGTTGTTTTTTTTCTTTTTTTTTAGCATCAGAAAAAATAGCGTATAACAGGTCAAACCTACGATCTAAAAATTGTAAACTTATTTAGTTTAATTAAACACGTGAAAGACGAAATACCATTGCATACCGAATTTGAATGGTGTACTTGATTGAGTAAAAAAGCTGTATATATTGTTGTAAATGTCACATCTTTAAATTTAGCTTTGATCACTGCACTCATTTGTTCCACTTGTCACGTGTGTTCACACAAATAAAAAAAAATCATCCAGCAAAATAACACATTACTTCAACATTAGGCCAACCTCATAGGAAGCTATATGACCTAGCGTTTTGCGAGCAATGCGTCCCGAAGCTGGTAATTCCACGTGCACGCAGCTAAAAGGTTTTCGAAGCAGTTGACTTTTGCATTTGACCTTGTGACACTTTCCAAATAGCTTTTGCTTGGCCTGCCAGGTTCAATGTGTACTCGTGCCCCGACGTCGATCTCTTCGACAAGTATTCTATTGTATATGAGGATTCATGCAATTTTCATTTGCCGTCGACATGTTGACACAAACCGTATCGCACTCCGTCATGAAAGGTCTAGTTTTCTCAATCGCTGAGTTTTGTTCCCATAAATAGGTTAGCTCATTCAAGTGAAATATCTATTCAAAAACAACGTAGCGTTCTAAGGGTCGATTTATTTTAGTTTTACAGGTGCATTTCAACTGATGAGGAGAAGTATTTATAATGAAACGTACCTGAAAAATATCACTTTGGCGATAATTCATTAGGGCCGTAGTATATACTATACATTTATTAAATAAACATTGAATGATAATATGCACGAATGTCACCCAAGCATCCATAAACACATGAGGTGAACCATTAGTAGATTAGTATACACCCATTCACCCTTAAAGCGCTGAAATAATTTCGTATAAGCCATGAAGGCCAAAGTGTGTTCTTTTCAATTTGAAATCATCATAAATATCTTAGTTAGCTCTTTCTATCTCATTAGAATACCTACCTACCTTATGGTACTACGGCCATTATAAATATTTGTACTATTACAGTGCGGGAATCGACCCCCGCGCTGTAAGGGTTAGTGGGCTACTCGTATCACAAAGTACATTCAAAAGGATGAAACTCCAGTTGAATGTTTAATTTTATATGGTAATTTTCTTCCTGGTCATCGATCGTGTTTAACATATTTGATTTTCAAAGGTGAATTTTAGATAAGTATCAATCGAAATGAAACCCCCGGGTCTGATTTATGACTAAGGAATGATTTGCGGCTGCTGCAGCACAAACACCAACTGTCAAGAATAAGCTGCTCAGTATAATTAGATTCGCTGGATACATTTTAGATCGTGTCATGGACTGAAGCAGTGCACTAACTGACCCGGTGTGAATTTCGGAACGATCCCCAGAATACACAAGCGTAATGCTGGGTCAGCGTTGTAAACTGTACACCAACCTTAAACTAGCATTGGGTTGAGGGTGTGTGTCCGTAAATGGGACACATTTTTCACCCTGCGTCGCTTCAACGTCGATTCGGCGTCGTAGACGTTGCAGCAACGTCAGTTCCCCACATAATCTGAACTATGCCTAGTGACTTCTTCGCTTGTGGCGCCAACCGTATCAATAAAATCTGGGGGATTCTGTTTCATCTTTAGGCACGTTCTTGGCCTTGGAGCTGAACTACCTTTCAATAAATCAAGACACCCCTCTCCGACTGAACGAAATATATATCAACGGATGACAACGAGCGTCTTTACACTTTTCATAAACCCTTGCAAGGCTGAAATTAATGTTTTTAATAAACGATGTATACTAAAGGAGTTTTTCAATTTGAAATCATCATAAATGTCTTAGTGAGCGTGTTCCGCTTCATTTGCATACCTACATGTATGTTGTGGGTCTACGGCCATTATAAATATTTTAATTCTTTCAGTGCGGGGTTCATCTGTAGACGTCATAATCTGACGTCTACGTCTAAAGGCGTTTCGCACCGAAAGGGTTAAATAAACACGGCGATGAGAACGATCTAAAATTGATATATCCGCGATCACTGTATCTTCATGAGGTTTTCATTGAATGTAATCAATGTAATTCAAGTCATGATATTTATAGTGGGCGTATGTGATTTATATGATTTATGAGACTTAAATAGGCAGAAATTTTTATAGTGCATACAAATTTACAATATCATGCACACTTCAATCTTTGGACATACAGTTTTTAATTATTTGACTTAAACATAAATATTTCAAGTTACATAGGCCTATAGTGTAATCATACTAACATTAATAATCACGGTGGAATTTGTGAAATCAACACAAATGCACCGTTGCGATCAATCATTTCATAACTTTAATTTGTCAGTGTTTGAATGACCTATTTTAGCACTGAGTTCACTGTGCTGGAATCAATATTTTCAAAGCTAACCCACGATTGACCCCATTTTAGAATTTGCACTGTTTTCAGTGAGACAACTCCTTGAAAGGGCCGACGTCTCTACGTGTTTGGTTTGACAATAAGAAGACGATGACGATCTGCACCGAGTGACCTTGTGTATTTAATACACGTCCAGTGCTGTGGACAGGTGATAATTAGATTATTCTCAGCTCAGGTCATGACTTGAGCAGCAACCAAGCAAACACAACACACCCAATGTAGATATAATGCTGGGCCAGCGACGCAGAAGCAGGCCAATGTTAATCCAACATTACTCCAGCATATTGTGTTTGATGGGAAATACTGACCATTATACCGCAACAATATCGGTTCGATGCCGGAGTCGCGAGGTTCGCTACACAACAAAAATAAAGCCTTGATCCATAGAGATAGAACATACTCTATGTTTGAACCAATGTTTTTTTGCTGCTGGGCCAGCGTCGCAGACGTTTGTGCAACAGTAAAACGGTATTAGATGAACGCCGCCTGCTAGCTGGGAAACATATGATATATTCGTGCATGATATAAGGAATGATAGATGTTTGGCTGCGACTTCGGTGCTCTGACATATATCAAGAACTTTATAAAGTTCATGAATATACTAAATGCTAGCGTGAGTGTTATTCTAGATCATTTCCTTCTAGTTGTGTCCAATCTAAGAAACGCCATCACCTTTCATTTTCTATCGATATCGATAACTATATTTTGATTTATCTGAGCAAGGAGTCTGTACAGATTCCATGATCTGAGCGACTGCCGGCTGATTTACTCACATAGCAGTAGCTTCGATGTCATTGGGATAAATCTAATCTTTGGTCGAAGTAAACAAATAATTATTAGTAGTATTTTTCGAGCTGTGATGAACAGCTCATAAACGATTTGTTGTAGATTGAGTTAAAATTGTTTAAGAAAGAACGTCCCGTACTCTTGTACAAGTTACGCTATATTGTAGGCTTCGGATTCGTCCAGGTGGCCATTTCGACCATCCGAAGCTTACGATATATCGTAACTTCTACGAGTATGCGGGCCCAGAACGATGGCATCATCTGGGTCAACAATGTTATGTCAATACATGTTGACTTTGTTTTTAAGATAACCCTTTGCTGTGCTCTCACTTCCACTTCTGTGTTGTTGTAATTAAACAAAATAGGTATAATTATACCCCATCAAAGTAAAGCTGTTTTTGAAGTGGGAATTATTGCAGCAATTCAAATCTCAAAGCGAATTTAGATATAGTAAGCAGCTATATAATATTCACATACATTTTCTATTTTGATATTAATCCCTTGTGTTTACGTATAAAGAAGTATTGAGCTGAGTTTCAACATACCATGGTATATAAATCATTCCAAGGGCCCGCAGGTGCTTGTGATGGCCCGGTCCAGGTAACTCTATTAGTCAGGTGGTCAGTCGGATTGAGGTCAGACTGATTACATAAAGACCAAATGAGAGGCAGTTAATCTCACAGCCCTGTCAAGTAGTTCTACATCCAATTTGGACCTGTTCTGTCAAACCCATATATACAAACTGCACATGCACAGCACTCGCACTGCATAATAAAAATGAGCCCCGGCGCTCACTTTTTATGATATTTTATATATTACTTGAACCAATAATTGTATATAGATATATAAAGTTTTTGCTTGAACCAAACATGATTCCGGTTAAACTAGCTCGTCGTTTGTCAGGCAATTGTCCCATCATGGAGCTAGCAATGGTACTATCTCCATGGTCCCTCTACCCTTACAACGCGGAACTATTTTTGTGTAAACCATTGAGACCAGGGTATTGTTTTCAATTTTAGAAATCATCATACACGTCTTAGCTCTTCCTGTTTCACTTGAATACCTGTTATGGGTCTACCACTACTAGAAAGATGTTAATACTTTCAGCGCGGGGACAGTCTTCATACGTCAGAATCTGACGTCTACAGACGTCAGATTCTGACGTATAAAGACGGTCCACGCGCTGAAAGGGTTAATAATTTCCCCAGGTCGTCGTATGGACCATAAGCAATTTTTCAGTGCATCGCAATATAACATAATTAGTTTGATTTTTTTTTTCACGAGATAGAAACTTATCCACTAAAATATACGACTTCATGGTAAAGCTAGTACATGTATCTTAAATATCCACGCTTTTCATGTGCTATGTCGTGTTGTATTCTCAATTTTCAATGATAGCCGTCAAGGCTTAACAGAGTCGATATGAGCTCGACAGAACGTGGTCTTGTTAAATGTGTGTTCATCGCTGCACTGAAGGTTACCAATTTAAAAGGATCTTTAAAATCAAAAGAGTCTTCTTTGGTGGGAGGATTTCTGGAGCAAAATGACTATAATTTCACAAATCGCTACTGTATTTATACAGACACTGACATGTTTTTTTACCGCATTTTTACGCAATTGCTCGAATAAAAATAAACACTTTGTATTTATGAGCGTGAGGTTTATTAATATAGCAATGGGTATCAACAAACATGAGAAGTTGATCAAATGTTGTTTCAGCGTTGAGTTACAGTTTGTGACGCTGGCCCAATATTTAATCAACATCCTTGGCAGGATAAATACATAACAACATATACATGTAGTATTGTGACATATTATAATATCCCTACCAACTGAGGATATATCAGCTCGACGCTGTACCTTACGCGTAGACGTCCTTATGTCAGCAGCATCCCCTCTGATCAAAGAGTGTATATGCTCTGATGCTGGCCTGTCCTTACTCCAGCGTTGGGTTAATATGGCCCTTGTTAGCTGGAATTGCATAATATTCATTAAAAATAATTGACCTAAGTATGGAATTTTACCCTTAATTAAGTAATAACCGAATGACGGCAAGCGTTTAACTGATCTCGCCGTGTGACAGACTAGCCCGGCAAACGCGAGACGTTGAACTAATGTTGGTTTATTGTTGGTCCACCGTCTGCGACGCTGGCCCAACATTAGACACACATTGGTTCAACGTCTCGTGTTCGTTGGGAAGACAATATTCAATATTATTGGTCAAGGGCGGGCAGAGTATTTACAGATATGGCCTACTACCACACTTGGTCTGAAAAATTGGGGACGCAAATAATAAACCAGACATTTAACTTATAAACCGATAAACAGCTGCAGGAAAAATCGCCGCATTCTTCATATTGAGTTCATTTTGAATTTAACATCACATTAAATAATATAACAAATCTGCATTTAATAATATTCAATTATTATATGAATACATACATCTGGTCAATGTTTATGGATGGATTGTCTGTTTACTGTATATATTTTGGAACTATTAATTTCAGTAACTAACACGTCTGCATTGCAGTGAATGTTACAGCTATAAAAACAGATAGTTAAAGTTAAATTAGATACCATTGTAATACTTCACAGATATGCCTGCTACGAACAAAATCATAGATAACATTCTGAAACTGTAAAGTTATAAAATACCTCTTTCTGTTTTAGAATTAGAACTGGTACATGTGTTCTATCGTGCCCTTTAAGTTAAATAAATAGTCGTATCTGTCATTTCATAAAGGGGCAGATACGACCCTTCAATCACAAGATGAAGAGCTAGGCGAACTGATTGTACACAACGCATACATTTGATTGACTAGTTGATATAAATGTTCATATTAGCACACAACCTTTGTAGTAACGGTTGTAGTGTAACAAATAGAATAATACATAATATTATAAAATAATGTTAATCAACAAACAAAACCAAGTCAACAAAAACACTGTTGCCATAACACAAGCCAAAATGTGAACGCACTGCTACAGTTTTATGGCTACACTGTTGTGTAATTAATTAAATAGGCCTACATGCTTGTATGACATAATTGTTAACATTAAATGCAATTATTTTACATTAATACGATAATAATGCCCATTGATAAACATATTAATACTGTTCTACAATTGGAACGAACGAAAAAGAAAGGATCTGAGTACAGTATGTTATGAATGAGGCCCTTAGTTTTCTATGTCGCCCAAATGCAACACGCATAGGGTATGCGTTATCAATACAATATCGAATCGCAACATCAAGATAATAAGTAAAACATATTTCGTCGCCTATCACATGTAGCTGTCTGCTGCTGGGGGGTTCAGAACATCATGTTTGTAGTAGAAATAGTTTCAGAGCATCGTGTTAAAAGTAGCAATAGATTAAGAACCTGATTATAATAGAAATAGATTGTTTATAGAAATAGATTGTTTATAGTACAAATAGGTTCAGAACATCACATCAAATTTGCAATAGAATTAGGTGGAACGGCTCCTCCTCCAGTTATTACTAAAATAGTAATTAAATATGTCAAATAGACGATAAAAAATATATAACCACACATGGAATGCTTATTTATTATTTTGATGTTGCGCGCTGGCGTCACTGTGCAAAGCGGAAAATGATTGTCGTAATATTTGAAACATCGATGATGACAACATAGACATAATGTTAATAATAATATATAGATACATGTATGAAAACAATATTGTATAATAATTATGTTAGCTGTTTGTTCAAAAATGTTGAATAATCTTTTAATATCTTGAGTAATATAATCGTGCCTTCTCAAGACAAAAAATAATCAGGAATTTATTTGCAAACTTCGTATGGTTCTCATAATTTTGAAAAACTTATTATACGAAAATATGATCACTTACAATATGCTCTGATTGGCATTGCTGAAGATGTTTCTAGAAATGAATTCATTTCATTATATTGATTCCCCAAGAGCGGGTGGAGAATGAATTAATGAATTTATTGCAGGGCTAAACTAAGAAGAAATAACGGATTCGAACCAGTGACCCGTTGGTCTGGTGTATAGCAAGTTACCATGTTCAGCTGATTTTGAAACGCAGCACAAAAGCACGATACATTTATTTCACATTTAACCTTTTGAGCGCCAAATACGACTAAAATTAATTTTTATTTGTTTTTATGTTCATTGTAAATTTAATCGAGTGAGCAAGATTTGAGAATATTTGGCCTCCAATTTGAAAAAAATCTGATTACCACCTTTAACTCACTTTTCTGTGCGTGTGGGGTGGGGGAGGCGGTAATGATATACCTCGGGGATTAAAAGGTTCAAGCAAAATTCGAACAGGTTTGTTTACAAAACGGATACCACACAAACTAGCACACGACCCACGCACGAATTAGTTCATTTACAATATCTTAAGTTTCCATCGAACAATATAATAATGCTTTATCACATTGTACACAACATTTATGAATACAGCTAACAAAGAGCAACCATGAGTGAAATAGTACGGAATGTAGTGAAGTTTTCCCTAAAGTTAAGCAAAATACATTTCCCTGATCTTAACAGATGGATGATTGTCACAATAATTTACCTATAACAAGTAGTCACCTAGACAAGAAAGGGTTATGTCTCCAATCATGTCACATTGTGAGATATAACGCTCTTCGTGTTCTTAAGACATGGCAAATTCTTCATAAAAATATTTGGTGCAGATAAAATAAAAACATAAGATTCCGCATGATACAGTTATGAATATTTGAGATGTTTACAAGATATAATATCTACATTATGTTTAATAACAAACATAACATGAGCTAATAATAATACAGTTTCGTTGATTGTCATTATGTTATGACGATTATGACCGTGTGAAATATTCCGCTGTGCAGAGAAAAAATGCAGCTACTGCCTTTTGACTTTGGTGAACAGTTTATTATTATACTGAAAAAGTAAATTGGATTTCACAACAAAAATATCGACAGAAATGTTTTTACATTTCTGTCGATATTTTTGTTGTGAAATCCAATTTACTTTTTGTTGTGAAATCCAATTTGTGCTGCGCGTGAAATCTGCACAGCTTTGCAGATTTCACGCGCAGCACAAATATAAAGCTCTGCACATGGTATTTTTAATAACAGGAACAGTCTGCAGCTGAAATTTGATTTCAAATTGCACAGTGAATATTATATCTATCGATGGGATATATTTGTACAGTCAATAAACGCTAACAGCAATTGAATAAGATGGTATCATCTCGATTATGAACATCTTATTATGTTTACAACAAGGTGATACGACCATGTGATCATGATTGCTTGAATAAAAAGAGGTCACAGTATTATGATATGATATACGATGATGAGACAGGTGACCGATTAAATATGCAGGATTCATCAATGTTCCATGTTGGGCCAACATCATATAGACGCTGGCTCAGCATTAGCCTAATGCTGGCTGGGTTGGACACCACAGTTTGTTATAGTTCTTTCGGGACACACTGACGTGTACAATGTTTATATCGCACATTCTTCTCTTCTGACTATGCGCACAGTGACACCAGATTTGGGGCTCACAGTTCCACTGTCTCTTAATTCCAGGGGTACCTGGGTTTGCGCGCATTGAACTAGGCTAAACTGGCGCAACACTCGGGCCAGTGTGATCTTTACTTCCATCATTGCGAACCTCAGGCCAATGCACTGTCTGGGACCGGCTCCGAATGGCATCCAGCCCAGCGGAGAACGACCACTCTTGTTCTCGGGAGAAAATCTGGAACCAGAAATGTTTAATTTTAAGAATAGTTCATTTCTACTTGACGCACATGTATATTTAGAATAATAAATATTCTTTCTCTGACACAATGTACAACACGTAATTTATCGACACAGAGGCTTACCTTACATTACGAGTAACTCTAACTTCAGCATTACTCAGGGACAATTTCATACACTATTGAAGCTGGCAATTGTATAAAAACTTTTAACTTTCTCACTTTTAGAAAGAATATACCTTTTAAATTGGCAATCAGTGTTTTATTACCGATTTCCCTTTCATATGTTTTAGTTAATATTGCTGCTGTAAAAAGACGGCTGAATATGCTTGAAGAGGGCCGCAAACACTTTAAGGGATAATTACCTCTCGGGATCGAAGGATTCGTGGTCAGGCCCCCAGATATCTGAATCATGGTGTAGAGACCAGACGTCCGCCTGTACCGCTACTCCTACTGGGATCTGTAAGCCTGCCACCTCACATTTCTTCATGCATTGCCGATTAATCACGCTAAAATAAATTGCACTCCCCCATGAGATTGATTGTCTTCACGTTGTGTATGTTATTGTTTTATCTCACCAAGTATACTACACGAAGTCGTGCTTCTCGTATCATATTACATTTGTCGTAGGCCTAATTATTTTCTCTGACTAATGTGCTTGCCATTAATTGGTAGAATATTTTTTTTACATAGTCAAACAAAAAAATGTACAATTTATTGTGTGGTCTTTCCGCCTTCATTAATTTTTATTAGCAATTTGTTTATTCACTTTGTCTGTTTTCATTAATTTGTACTAGCAATTTGTTTATTATTTTGTTTGAATAGAATATACTTATAGCATAAATCACTTGTAGAAATATAGAACATTCACATCTTAGCAAACGTTATCTTTAAAGTCCTCGTGATATCAGTAATACCGCAATCTAAAGGTATCAACAGTAACTTTCCACTTGAAAAATCGGCAGTTACTGCTGTTAGACTTAAAGCACTGTAGAGTATTTCTTACCTTGTGGCTACTGGGAAAAGTCGAAGTGTTTCACACAGGACCATATCCAGGTACTTTAGTCTCTGAATGTTTTCATAAGATGGGTCCTGAAATAAAAAAAACATCAATAGTTATTGTCAAGTTATTGTCAAGTGTATGCAGAAGAAGTTAACTCACACACCCGGGGGTATGTGAATACTATGTTGCTTAAAAAAGGTCATTATCTCAATAAAATATTTATTCCGTTCATACGACTAAGTAAAGTATTCTACACATGGCAAATTGACAGCGACATCTGTCGAGTGTTATTATGAATATTTTAATAGGGATACATATCATACTTGAATAGTGTATGCTTCAGTCAGAAACAACTATTGTGCAGGAGGTCATACTTGACGGCTTATTTTTCAAGTAAGCAGCAGCTAAGCAGCAGCAACTGCTTACTTGAAAAATAAGCCATGAAGTATGATGTATCCCTTCGTACTAATACATTGTTATATAAACCTGAATAACGGTGGTATATGTAAGATCAATTAATTATGTCTAATCATGAGCACACGTCAATACCATACCACTATATTATCAGTACCTGGTCCAGGGGTGGATCCAGGTTCCAGGAACCCTCTCCTTTTCAATTCATAATGAAACCACAATTTAGATGAAACCGAAATACCCATTATAGCCGTTTAAACCATTTTCATCACACATATGTTTTGGGTTAATTTGATGGGTTAGTTTTGAATTTGAGCAGCAGCATGAACATCTACATGCAATAAAAAAAAATTAAAATACCCCCCCCCCCCTCCAGAATTATGACATTACATGTTTATTGATGATGCTGTACCTTGTCTGCCATGTGATACTGTATCTCATCTTGTACTTTGATTTGTATATCGGGATGAGTGGCCAGTAGATAAGCGGCGAAGGCCAGGGCAGTACTCGTGGTCTCGTAGCCGGCCAGCAAAAACAACACACTCTGGTGCTTCAGCTCCTGTGGGGTGTAAAATGTTATTGACTTGTACGTTCAATTATCATATGGTATCCAGTAGTTGTATAGCGTACACAATAACAATAGGGCAATTCTCATTTGGTTAAATTATGTCAAAAACGCTATATTGACTCGTTTTCAGAGTTATTTGAATGTTAACGTAACATTAATTATTGTCAGCACACTGTGCCTTGTGATTAACAAATTTGCTTAGTATATTCCGCGACAGGAACAAAATAACAACAAACTGACGGTTCGTCCTTGACAAGTTATGACTATGGCACATGACGAGAACTATGACGCTAAGATACATTTTACTCTATTCGTGACAGTCATATACATGTACAGTATATGCTTTTGTATAAATATCAGTGTACGGATGGACTTGTGTGAAAATGACCTCTACTCAATTTTACATAGTCATTAGATGTTCTAGCTACTCACTTCTTGTGTGAGTTTATTCTGAGTGGACATATCATCATCAGTGAACACTTCGTCATCATCATCGGACACCTCCGCGTCCAGTAGTAGTTGTATGAGATCCATACGCTCAGGTGCATCCTATATTAACCCATTGAACACGAGATTATTATGCTACTGCATTGTGTCTGAAACGGGATTATTTTATGACGTCATAGTTATCTCATGCAATCAAACCCGGAGATCTCCGGGCCTCGTATCAGAATGGACTCCCTAAATCACGGAGATCTCCGGGGCTCGTCACAAACGGGTTAATACAAGGTAGCCAACTATTTAAAATTTACTTTATTTTAAAATTTACCCCTTTCTTGAGGTGTAATGCTGACTTATTTTAAGAACATAATAACTGTTCTAAACCTACATATTTAAGTTATTTAAAATGACTTACCGTTGATGAACGTCTTCTTTTGATCACCCCGTCCATCTTCAGCACTAGTTTGTCAAAAGGAAATGATGTCAGTGTGGTGATCATCTTAAACATGACGTTCTGAATTTCAGGAAGTAAAGCTGCAAAGTAAATGGGAATAATCATCATTAAAAATTAAAGTTAATAAAACTTCTTTGAAAAGATGGTGGCAAATTGAATTACTAGATATTGCAAATATTTTGGATCAAAACGTATGTCTTTACTATAGTATCCAAACTTATATGTGTGCCAATTTGAGATTTAAATTATTTTGGGATAGGATAATAGAAACAGCATGAGGTGTGATTTACTAGGTTGGAAAACACCTAATTTTGGGGGTTTTGATTGACATGCTCTCTAGTGCCAGATGCACGAGTTTTACGTTTTTGTTTCAGAGTGAAAGCTATTCTGTATTTAATTTTGAGCCACTGTTTAGAATGAATGAGATGTATGACAGAACCTTGAAGTGCGACATACGACCCGGGATAATGTATTGTGAACTCGTTGTACATGTATATTGGAATCGTCTGCTAGAAGTAGGCTGGTATTAAATTTCGTAACATTTGTAGTTACCTTTGAGAGGAGTGACGAAGTGGTATAAGTGCCACATTGCAATGATAAATAATACGACTTGTCACGCCTTTCAAACGTCAGTTGTTTAAATTATGTAGACTTACTTCCTAGAATGACAATGGGTCTGGCAGCATCAGAGAAACATTTCTTGCAGGCCAATAAGAAGGGATCTTTAGGGTCTGTTTGTGAGTTGACAGACATGCCGAACGCAGCCTCTGCTATCACGTCCAGGGCCAGGGTTTGGAAGTAACTAAAACAGAATGAGATACAGAATTAAGTAAAATACCAGTAAAGTTATACCATAAAGCTTTAATTATTTTATATAGTCAGTGTTGTATCACTTGAAATTGAAGATGTGTTATCTGTTTCGTCTGAGAAATGGATACTGAATCGACTAAAAGCCCATTGAATAATAATTTGGTAAATATAATTTGTTACCGTGTATAAGATATATGAACTTACTCGTGAATATTCAGATTTTCTCCTGTGTCGGCTTTCTGTTCCAGTTTACTGATGAGAACATCAACTTTGTCATTCACCAGAGGAGATGTCTGAAATATTTAGAGACGCTGCTGTTATTATTCACATTAATACATACTAAATCCCGTGCATGCCGTAGCAACCTCAGGATTATGGTACGTCTCTCCATTTCACACAAAAATGAGTACCACATTACGCCAAGATACAAAACACGAGACATTCATCCACTGCATGCAACAACACTGGGAGCTGTCGCCTGCTAAATCTGAATTAACCCTTTCAACGCTGCAATATTTGTATATAAACTATAGAGACCAAAGGTTTTTTCAATTTGAAATCATCACAAATATCTTTGTTAGCTCTTCCTCCTTCATTTGAATACCTATGTTATGAGTCGACGGCCATGAGAAATAGTTTACTCTTTCAGTGCAAGGATCGACTTCAGACGTCAGAATCTGACGTCTATATAGACGTCAGATTTTGACGTCTAAAGTTGGTCCCATCTACGTGTCGTGTCGTATTTACCTGTCTTAGTTTAGATGCGGTGAATGTTGGGCTTGATATGCGCCGCAGACGCTGCCATCTGGATCCTCTGGCGAAGAACATATGTACTCTATCATCGTGATCCAAGTCTGGTGGCTGTACAGGGATATCCTAAAAGTGAGAGGAGTACATTTAGACCACATCATTGCAACAGAATGAACGTAAATGTGTATTATCTTGTTGCAAGCATGAGTATTTCCCACAGCAGTTTCACATCACTCATAAACGTATATTATACTAATAATATACTCACTTTACGCCCGTGGAAAGACTGGAACTGCTTGACGAAAACTTCTTTCAATATTTCCAGATCTGAGGTAGCAAGTACTGGCTGCGGGCCTTCATAGTATCTGTGAGCAAAATAAAGACATATCTATTTAGGCATATCAACCTACTGTGATTAGCCAAATAAAAACTATGGAAACATTTGAACCATGCTAACCTGAACCATTCTTCGGTTGTTCGAGGGGGTAGAATACTAGACTTGCTCTAAACATTTGGGATTGAAAAAGATAATCAAGTTATCATGATTTCTTTAATAAATATCACTTAAATTTGCTAAAATATAACCACGTTTTTTCCCGTGTTCGCAATTGAAAATTAACTATTATAAGAAGATCATATTAATTCATATTGTACATTTACAGTGGTATCAATTGTGGCCAACAAAGTTAGCTATGAAATCTAATTTTACAATTGTATTTACATCCAAAAGGTATGAGATTTCCAAAGGTTACATGATGGGGGACTTAAATAATGTCAGATATTCACACAATTTGACATGCTTCAGGGCTAATTGTTGGGGAGGTTTAAGAATACAGAGTTTTGTGGTTTTCTTCGGAAGTCACGCTTTCTATCATGTCAGCAGCCTGTAATTTTAACTACAACCCAAGTCCAGTTAATTACAAAGTCCGCAAGTGTAATTATGGTTCTGTTATTATGTACATAGTTAAGAAGATCAAAGAAACTCGGCTGAATTAACATTGCCTAAGTTCCTTTCTTGGCCATTGATAGTGTGGCTTACCCGTATGTCTTTCCATATTTCGTTGACCATTGTCTGCATATTGTTCCATTTGTCTGCAAATAAAAATAAATATAATAATAATAGATAACATGTGAATTTTCAGCAATATCTCTGACCTGTGATGTAAGCCTCAAACTATAGCTTAATAGTTAATGGCGATGCATAATTATAGTGATTAGTTTTTAAAATAACCTAAACTCAAACATACATCAAATAAGATTATTTCAGTAGTAATTGCCATTTCAGATTAAAATAAAATCACGATAAAACATCGCACGATATGTTTTCTAATCTATGCAATATGTTTATTGACATGACAAATAATACAAAATACATGCAATAGGAATATAATTATTATGCAATTTGAAAATATTATTGAATAAATGCAAATATCAAATTGGCCAATCATTCTGAGCTTTAAACTGTGTGAGACAGGTGTGTATGGGCTATGCTTATGATTACATGTCATTTAACGCTATACATGTCATTTAACAACATATATCTAGACAAACAACAGTATGCAGGTACTGCTTCTTGTCTTTGCACTGCATAATACTACTTTTTAAACATCACTTCTGAGACTGAAACATTTCTCGGAAACACCAACCTGTTTTCTGTCTGTCAGCACGTCATAGTTTCCCCAAAACCAGTGTGGTCTGGGACCGGGCACTCCCATCTCTACGAATATGTTGTGCTTGGACTTCCGGCTTCTGCAAACAGATTCACATTGTTAAATCAATACACTTTAAATTATAATGATAATGAGAAAAAAGTACAGACTTGAGGGGGTACGTGGTATTCACGAATAAATATTACCTTAGTCTATGGACAAACATAGAACTTCACATTTCTTGTTCGATTTACGTTTATAGTTTTAAAGTTAGGTCGTGATTTACTGTCACTTGGTCACAGAAAGCATAGCATAATATTTCACATTTTATTTAATAAGGATAATATATAATTATTATGATCTGTTCATGAGATTATAATGTTCTATATGTTAACGGTCAAAATTAAAAGTATACAAAATGTCAGAAAATGGAAGCTTTATATTTAATATCACTAGCATATTTGAATTACCAAAAAATATACAGTGAGCATGCTTAGTGAGACATATGGTTAGCCAGGCATAATCATTTCTTTTCTGGAAAATGTAGGTGCTTCATACTCGTATATAATTTCCAAACAATATTATTTATATTTAGTTATTAACCGAGTGACTGGTATTCGTGGCACCGGGACTTCTCAGAATGAAG
This sequence comes from Flabesymbios commensalis, assembly GCA_964017125.1. Classification (NCBI taxonomy): domain Eukaryota; kingdom Metazoa; phylum Annelida; class Polychaeta; order Terebellida; family Flabelligeridae; genus Flabesymbios; species Flabesymbios commensalis. The sequence continues at coordinate 49,516,319 of OZ024904.1, forward strand.
AGTATTTATAGACTAAAGTGGCAACCGATACCTTTTCACGTACACTATTTTAGTACAGTCAATTAGGCGAGTACCTAACTGAAGATTTTCCCTGCTTATTCACCTGTTCACTTGCAAGATTTTGCATGTGAATGTAATCATAAAAATATTTGAGCGAATTAAGATGCTGCTTATTACAAATGTATTAATTAAAGGCAATGGAAACGTGTCAAATTTAATAACCATACATTTTATTCAACTAATATTTGAAAGCATGAACCCAGCTCTCAATGAAAGCCCAGTATCCTCAGCTGAAAAAAACTCATCGTAAAACTTATATTGTAGCCGCCATTTGGACTTTAGTATTTAGCCGTGTTGATGCCGCTCACTCAGTGCGTTATCTAGCTGTTTATGGAACTTCTTTAAACCGCTTGTAACACATAATGAGACACCATTCCACTAACCTATCAATTAGTTAAGACGACCTGGTGCAAGGTGTCAGATTACGTTCAGACAAATAACACGATATAATTGGTCAACGTTGGCCCAAGATAGCCCCAGCATCCCGATATTGAACCAACGTAGTGTCACCCTGTCACTGGTCTCGGGGCGACTTAAACCTGCAGTGTTACTCTTTCAATGTTATAATCACAACCACTACAGTAACTGGAGTGTTTATATTGTTTGTGTTGGATACTTCAATACATAGTGTATGGAACTAAAATGCAAACAACCCGGCAAACATTAAACGAACATCGACTCAACTTGCTGTGTTTGCTGCGAACCAGACTGCCAACGAGAAGCTATAAATGTCACAGATCAGGATTGCGTGATGTAGGCTTGTTTTCACTCACCTGAAGATGTGGCTTGCTGGTGATTTCAAAAATGGTAAATTATCACAGTACGCGTGGTCATTAACGAGGCAAACTGTTTGAATAGTTTCGGTTATTAACCAGCGCACTAATTAAACCTGGCCTCAGGGCGGGGCTCAGCAGCGCCGCGAAGCACGACCATTGTATCATATGTCACCAATGGCATCTCAACAAACGTTCGTCAAGTGCAATGACGGCCGCTATTTGAAACAATTCCACCCTTGTCTTATCGCAGTAGACGAAACCCAGTACTGATGGATAAGAGGAGTTGTTTTAAACGTCATAAATATTATAGCGCAGTGTTGAGTCGAGCCACATTTTAAACCTTACAACGCTGAAATATGTTTGTATAAACCATGGAGACCAAGGATGTTTTTATTTCAATCAACAAAAAATATTCATAAATGTCTTCGTTAGCTCTTTCCGCTTCATTTGAATACCTATGTTATGGGTCTACGGCCATTATAATTATGTTTACTATTCAGTGCGGGGATCGGCTGTAGACGGCAGAATCTGACGTCTAAATTCGATCCCCGCACTGAAAGAGTTAATGAACTTCCTTCTGCAGGAGTAATGTAATTTATCGTCAACATTTTAAGCAATATTACTATGATCAAATGTAATTATTTAACCGGGTAATTATCTTTGCCCTGTTAACATTATTATTTCGTGACTTAACAGAAGACTGTTTGTTGCGAATTTTCACTTTCTCTGCTTGGATTAGCTAGAAAAAACTGCCCGGCTGCTTGTGTATCAGAATGCAATATAAATTTAACCGTGTTTAAGTCAATATTACATGCTTTTATTATAAGTAGGAACATTTTTGGTATGCCTGATGTTAATAACACCTTACATGTATACTAAATCATCCTTTAATATTGACCACCATTTCAAGTTGAAATTTTCTTTTAGACTAAGTCTTATTCAAATACTATTTCATAATTTTATTTCATAATTTGAAAATAAAACCCGGATATTTCCCCCCAACATGTATCACATAATGACACTCAGGCTGATATATGACTGTAATTATGCAGTCATTGTAGCTGAACGGTTCATTTTGATATAGTCAGCGTTCTAAACCAACATTGAGTAAATGTGTGGTGTTTTCTGAGTAGGTAACTGTGACTGTCATCTGATGGTGAATCCTGATAGTGTTTCTCTTATCAAGTTCGTCGTCTTGGGCATCCAAATCTACAGTTTTAATATACAGGCTGATACTCTAATCATTTCATGTTTTAGCGCTACATATCTGTGTTTCGCATAAAGACTATGCTTAATTGCCAGTAATTTGCGACAGCTTGCTGGGGCCTCGCAGCCTGAAGCACTTGACAAAAGTTCAAGTTTATTTTTGGAATAGGTGGTAATCTAGAACCCTCCTCTTTGTTGAGTCTCGGTGGCTGCACTTGACGTACACATAATTCACCGTGTCAGGCTATTACTATTTTTAAAACAATCTATAAATCTGTAGGCGGTGAAAATATGTGTCTTATAATTTGCTGCTGGTTAAATAATTTTACTTTTTTGTGACTTCTTCAAGACTTCTTCGCCAGCTAATTGTATAAGCGCAGTATTAGACAGGTCATTTTCTAATGACATTATTTTAGCACATAATGCTTAGCTAAATACCTCAAAGTCGTTTACATGATGCAAAATGTCTTGCCTCTAAATAGCAAAGGCAGTTTTTTGTAGCCTTATATATATAACTGTCAGCGAGATGATATATTTATCACTGCTCAATTGATAATTAATGTACTGTGATGATCAACACTTATAGAAAGAAAATATATAATATACGCAAACTGTACGTCCCTCTAAAATTAGAAGTCAATAATAAGTGGCATTAGGCCAGATAATATGAGTGTTTATCTGCGGAGCGTACCTGATAACTCCAGCCAGGTACATGCCCAGCTGGCACAGGAACCCTGCCCGACCATGGCTCAAAGTTTACCCAATATATTTAATGTTGGGCCAGCAATGTGCTATCGTCGAGCCATTTTCTCTCCCCCACAGAGAACTCGTGTCAATAGAAAATGAAAACAACGCCATGTTATTGTTATGATGAACCTATGACCCCCTTTTCCAAGAAGGTCAGGCCTAGCCACAGATGTACGTAAAGCCTTATAAACAAATTTGAATTCAAAAACACAGCTTGACATTATCTTTCAGAAATTATGTCATAGAGTTCTGTGTGTGGCGTTATCGTGAATGCTAGTTATGATGTTTAGCTTGTTTTGTCTTCTACATTTGATATACATGAACATGTCCCACTTACTGCAGCTATCTCTCTTATCCATCGCTCTCACCAATCCTTTAATCAAATCAATCAATCAATCAATCAATCAATCAATCAATCAATCAATCAATCAATCAATCAATCAATCAATCAATCAATCAATCAATCAATCAATCAATCAATCAATCAATCAATCAATCAATCAATCAATCAAACAAACAAACAAACAAACAAACAAACAAACGAACAAACAGCTAATCATTTCTGAAATTTAATTTTATATTAAATATCAGTTTTTCAATGTTATATGCATGCAACATAAAGATAAAACGCACTGGGAGGCATGGACAAAAATGCGGTCAAATCTATAAATGTTGTGAAGGACGTGAACACAAGCCAAGTGCACTTCCGCCCAATTCAACAGTTATTAATTTCGTTCAATCTAATTACGACGGTCTGCCTCGATAACAATTTTCTAATGATAATTAGGAATGATACGACATAAAGATGGCTAAATTGGTGTATGGGTGTCTGCAATAGGACGGGTACAGTCTGGGGCGGATTGTCAGAGTGCCAACATAGAAGCTAATCACCGTAACGTTTACACATTCATCAACAATTATGAACACTTCTGTCACGCCAGCTTCGCCACCATGCAAAGTACAGAACCTTGGTTTAAAGTTAGATCAACGACATATGTCATCGGTCCAACTTTAAACTAAACTCAATCCATGCTGATGCGAATCTTACCTGTGGTGGACAGATCTTGACTTTCTACGAGCCGCTAAGATTTTCATAATAATCGTCATTATGATGCGTAAATATAGTGTAAAAATGACGGTTGATGACTATGCCGAATGAGAATGATGAATGATGCATGTAAGAATATATTAAAACTATAAGCTAACAACAAACCGAAACGGTAAACAATGATTGCATAATCTTCTCTCGTCACACCATTTCCCAGTGATTAAAACACTAATAATTGTGGCAGCCGAAATTTACAAATATAATGCGCCGTCCCATGCAAGTAAACTTCAAATGACGCTGAGTGGTGGGTCAAGTGCACGCCCAAGGGTCACTGGGTGCACTGACTACGGGCAGATAGCCTTGGCGTTCCGGCACTCTGTGACCTTATATAGAGATTTCCACCTGCGGAGGTGCATGTATTTCCTCTTCCGCGATCTCTTTCGCTGAGCTGTCACAATATTTTGGTCACCCGTCGCCATTGAGAGTCATGGCGACTTGAAGACTCTCCCTAACTTCCTCATTCAGCTGTGTATACATCCGCGAGAATATAGTATAATTATGCAATATTTTATTCGGATATGATTACTAGAAAAGGTAGCCACAGTTTAAAACTACTCCATTATAATAATAACATAATTAAATAAAGTAAATAAAATATAAGAATTTTCACGTCCTTTCGCAGGTGCACACACAATTTTAATTTACTTACTTCATTTTTATTATTTCAAAAGGCGACCACCTGGCGGACCGCGGATGTCGCCTTTTGTCGACATCAGTAATTACTGTTTTTAATTAAAAAACAATTAATTCAGTGCTCAGGCATTTTATGACGTTATAATTCAGCGCTGAAAGGGTTGCCACGGGAGGAAAACAAAAAACTTTTAGAAATTAATCAAGGCTCTTTTATTAATCGGATTCGCCGCTATCATATTGAATCGATGCTGTGTTTTTGAGCTGTTGAAAAAGTATTCTCAGCTGAGACAAGCCATTCACTTTACATGTTGGTTGATGGTTAGGCTACCATATGCCAAATTGGCCCAACATTTCGTGAATTATTAGTGAATTTCTGGTTATTGCCGTGTATGAGGGTGAGCCCATGCAGGGTTTAGTCATCACGTCTGAAAATGACAATCCTTCAATGTTTGACTTGTCGTTCAAGTGTCAATGCCCAGAACCCCTTATCGAGGAGGAAGTCTATGAAATAAATGGGATCGGGTGTTTTTATTTTGTATCTCCCTCTATTTCTAAATATTTGTATCTTAACCAGTGTGAATGCTGACCAAAATTTCAGACCATTCAGCAAATACTGACACAGCCTTTCGGGTTTGCCACCCCTCATTTTCTATGACGAAATATTTTCTAGCCATCATTGATAAAGATAAAAAGTTTTTTTGGTCGCATTATATTTTTTCAAGGGCATGTCGTGAGCGGTTTTACCTATATCGGGTACAGTACTGTGCGTTATAAATAGTCCTTGAGGTCATTTGAAAATAGTATATTCCTCCGGTCTTGTCGCGATATTTGCAACAGAGCGCATTAACCAACAATCCCATAAAACTAAGGTGAAAATAAATCACATTTGACGATAATGACATTGCATTGCACTATTTAACAAAACCATCAGCGTGAATATAGACGTAACAATATAAAAGAGTAAACTTATTGTCACCAACCTGTAAGTGAGATACAGTAGCATTGTGAGGATTGCCAAGCATAAAGTCAGTATCATGATGACGGTACTCAAATACTAGTTGAAGCAAGTGTAAGTATGAGCTGATTGTCGCGGATTGTCGCTGATTGTCGCGGTTTTCTCTCCTGTCGTCGTGACTCGTGGTAGCTGGTGACGATTCGGGAGTAAGAGGTGGCACTGCGCCGGTAGCGGCGGCCCTGTCAGTTATATAGCTGCGGACAACGCACCCTGCTCGCGTAAATAAACCCGGTGCAGCTAGCGATAGGAGGGGCTTAGCTTTCAAGTGCCGGCGACCCCTCTCCAGCTCCACTCCAGCCAGGGCTAGAGTGGAGCTTTTGCTGGAGAAGGGAGGGGGCAGTGACGGACGGATGAATTCCGCCCATTGACACACGGGATCCAGGTATCCCGACCCCTGTCTTGACCCAGTGATCGGCCTTCAGCCTTCAACCCGCGCATTCCGCACTGCTGTGGTTTCTTCGTTTGGCAGCCGCCGAGAGGTCACTCGGTGCGAGGCGATGGCGCTGCACAATCTGCGCCGCTGTGCGGCCCGGTGCGGAACTCTCTGATAAATATAGCGCCCGCCGCCCATGATATGAGGCGGCTCACTTGGCGTACGTGTGTGTCCGGTGCACAGGTATCGAGAAGTGTCTTAATGTGACTAAATATTAATTTATCTGACTATCTGCGTCCTACAGTCATTATTAATTTGTGAGGCTTTTATTCTTACAAAATTTTATATTAGTAGTGTGATCGACCCCTGCAACAATTGATGAAATGGAAATTTGTGACGAAATCTGTATATTATTATGATCATGTAGACAAAAATAGAATGTCCACAAATAATAATTCGATAATTATAAAGCTCATACTTATAACTGAAATTCCAGTTTTGTAGTTATTATTCCATGGAAACCTCTATAGTCCTGCTGGAATTTGATCAGAGATTTGCGGGTTGCACTGAAAATAAATGCTACGTAGCTCGTGTTGACATCTTGACAGCTTCAACCCCCCTGGGTGAACATGATGAGTAGCTTTCTTATTATTGTGGTTACTGTATTGTCGTGGAGATAATAAATTGTAGTCGGTTTCCAAAGTTTTGCACTGTGAATAGCAAGTTGATTGTAGATTTCTAATCAGCTCGATTGCGCGCGCAAACATCGAGCAGATGTAGGCCCTATCTGTTTTTTTAATAAGGCGCTGGTCAGCCGTGTCTGTGACCGGCGATCAGAATGTAGCCGGACACTAGCTAACTGACCTCCTTCCTTCCTCAGATAGGATGGCTAAATTGGCCTCAGGTACCTCATCCAAACTTACATTGTACGGTCAGAGAAGCCAAACCACAATGATTTTGTCCGGCAAGGCCGAAAGTCAGAAACGGCTAATTTTAAAAATCAGCAGTTTTTGTGTTTCGGTTTTGCACGGCAGCAATGGTCAGCTGGTTTTAATTGGCTTGTCATTTCGGGCACTCTACAATCATTGTCAAAGAGCCCACATATATCGTACACCACGACAAAGCAAGACTCTCCTAACAAACAAAAAAAACAGGCATGGGTAATTTTGGGGATTTTTCCATGACTAATTCCCACTTTAAAATCTGAGTCAAACTATCCCAGACACCGAAATCTGCACAACCATTTCATATTTAACTGTTTTAAAATCTACAACACCAACTTCTCCGTTGATTAACAAATGTAATCATTTAGTTAAATATCAGAGCAGAAGACACCCAATTGCTTTATTGTTTGATCAAAAATTGGGACAATATCAGGCATAATATCAGGATTTTACGTCTATAATTGACATGCCTTTTTTATCCTCTCTGAAACGCAAAGAGTTTTCGGACGTTTTTTTAATTTGCAATAATGACAAAACCTTGTGAATTTTACCTTACCAGATCTATCTTGTAACGTAGACGTGTTCCACATTCATTTGAAGCTCACAATAATTGGTAAGCATTTTTCAACTTTTTGGGTATGGGCAACACCTTTAAGTGTTTGTGTTTGTGTTTGTAGACTGCTTGTGGCGAGTGAAATATAGGCTGAGATGACGATTTGAAATAAAACACCAAATGTAAAATGGTTTTCGGGTCTAAAAGCTGGACACATATCAGAGAACATTCATCAGCAATGTCAGTTTCTTACCTAGTTAAAAAGCTGATGTTGATGTGTGTTTACTTGGCATGATTCCCACCCTCTGTGAACCACACACACTATATTATAGAGACAACAGTCAGCCAGACATGTTTATGTCTCCTATACTGGAACGACAAACAGAAATCACAACAAGCACGAGACACGGTGGTACATTATCATTATTTAAATAATATACCTGAAAACCGTCCACATCTCTCTCCATGTCATACACTTCAATTGCCTTATTAGAGTGTGGATTTGTACTTTTGAAGCTGGAATGTTCTCATGTTCTAAAATATACACTGATTGTCTCATAAACAAAATTCAGAAAGACAGACAGCCAAACAAACACATGAATGTGAAAACTTCGCAGTGAGGTTATTTAAGTTTTCCAAAGTTATACTGAAATACCTGAATTATAAACAGCACAATGTGTGACATGATAATAATATTAGTGACACTATAATTATTACTATATACTGTAATGCTTGTCTTAAAGTGATTTTACTATTATCCGTGAATCATGTACATTACACTAATATCTGAATATAGAAGACAGATATATAGACATGTTTATGTATCGTGGGCTTGAACTGCATAAATAGATCACCATAAAGACATGCACGAATCGGCTCTTGTTGACCCACAGACTCCTGTAATTAATTAATTATTAAATAATTTAGCAATTGTATTTAAATACTCAGCTTCTGCAGTCTTACTCTGCAATGACCAGGTGTGCTTTTGCAAACAAGTTATTTGTTTAATGTGTGCTAGGTGTACGTTGCCATATTCGACAAGAGTAGGGAATAGATTCCTACTGTCGCAATATTGCCATGATTCTGCAGACAGGCATACACGTGCGTTTCCATACACGATAGCTGCACTGTACATTCACATCAGGAAGCACACAAGATCAGCATTGAAGGGCAAGCTTTCGGATGACCGTGTTATTTAACAAAAAATGCAATTAATGCTATGAAAAGGGCTCTACAAATGTCTGTTTTGCAAAAAAATGGCTTTATCAGCCCATATACCCTCTTTAATGTCAATTCGTGAACGGGAAATAACATTTTGATCTCATATAATTAAACACATTACACAGCTCCAAGTGGGTAAACCATATTATATTCCCTATATAGTGCAATAGCGTAATATATAAAATTCCATCAATACTGGTGGTCTAAGCATCATCTTTTTTTGTTATTAATGTATTTCATGTGAGCATTGTCCCTGTCCTGTCTGGTAGTTATGGAACAGGGACAATCATGTGCTGTCAGGCGATACTGTCGTTAATGGCTCAGGCTCAATTCAATCTGTAATCTCACATGTGTCACTGAAAATCAACACCAATTTGCCTGGGACGTGTCACATTCCAGTAATTAATTTATTGGATAATGTGGAAATCAATAAGACTGCATTGTACGGCCTGTTTTCAGTGATTTTCAAAACCGGGTGTTTTTTACATTTTATGACACAGGTGCCCTTCAATGTCTCCTATACTCTTGTAAGATGACAAATTATACAAATCCGAAGCTAGACAAAAAAAAATGTTTCACAAGATAAATTCGATACGTCGTCTGCTAACGTATGACATAAAATCACGTTTGTGTATTTTAAAGTTATATGACTTTTGCTGCTAATGTTTACATTACAGTCATATGACAAAGGTCTATAATCTATAAGTTAACCCTTAAACGCAAAATTAAATAATTTAAATCTTTAGCCACTTGAAGTTTTATCTCGCTACCGCGACCTACACCTTCCAGTGGCTAACAATTACTCAATAATACAATAATTAAGTGTTTCATTCCAGGCCAAACATTACAAACCTTGATGTTTAAACACACATTTCGTTTCCAATAACTCTGATTCAATTACTGTCTAATAAAACATTATGTAAAACAACTATAGTGACTGTCGCGCTTAGAGGGCTAGGGCTAAAACAGTCATCATCAAAGTGATTGTAAACGCTGGCCCGGTATTCTCAAAGTGACTGACCCAGATCAGAGGCATGTGATTGGTCAAGGTGGCCAACAGGACCAATCAGATATGAGGGAATCACGCTCATAATATCAGACAAGTTCCGTAATGTCCCCACTGGTATTAATGATAATTACCAGACATCTTTTTCCTATAGTACTGTTCAATTGTCGCTTAGTGTCGCAGTAAACACCAAACATTTGTATCGGCCCAACGTCTTCGACGTTGACCCAACAGTGTATAAATGTTGTACAAATATTTTGTGTTTACTGGGTGTAATTATTTTAGCAGTGAATGTATTTAGAAACTACAATATAATGGCCATACATCAAACTTTTTTTTAGATACAACAGAGTAACATTATCAAGCTTGTAAGTTGATTTGAATTACTGGTACGTTGTACATCAGCTCTAGATACATGTCGAATGTGCAAAAAAGATTTTCTCTTCCGCTACTTAAATAAGTCTCTCCAGCACAAATTCGCTATCGGCCCTGTGTTGCTTCAATGCTGGGCCACCGCCTGTGACACTGGGTCAGCATTGAAACAACACAATCATCGCCAATGGTCATCGGAATAAACCGTTCACCCCTACTCGCCACCCATGATTGTAAGCAAAGGATCGCGTGTCTGTCAAGTCAAAAAGTACTGTGCTGCCGAGATAGTTTTTCAAAGTAAAATTGATTATCAATTAGGCTGTAACAGGCGTATCTAGGACCGCGGCTTACAGCTACCTCTGGGGAGATACATGAAGACTCTGGTGGCGTACCTAATGAACTCAACATACAAAATACGCCACTCTGCCCCAAAGCTCAACCATCATTGGTTCCACATCTATCATGTTGACCCAATTTTGAGCCGATATTGCTTCCGTCTGAGCCGATGTCGTTGGTGAAGTATGTGCTACGTAAGCTGGCGCACGGCCAGTTTTGATATAAGACATGATGCCCATACGTAGGCCTACTTAATAGAGTCATTTTTGCAACAATGCTTTTCAAAATTGTACACATACTACAGTTTACTTGCCACCATATTATATTAGCCGCTTGATTGTTTTATCACTTTATTGTGGATTTAAACTGGTATTTCGAACGAAATAGACAACTTTCAATTAATGAAAGCCATTTCAAACTTAGACCTGGTATAATTTTCTTCCTCTATTTCTCTTGTACATATGTCCCTTCAAATTATATTTTATCATTTCAGTTGATCCTTGAAGCGCAAAGTTATACAATTGAAACTTTCACGCGATCTAAAACTTCAGGTGGGTGATTATTTTAGAAAGATTTATCCAATCAGGGTCAAGTATTTTACAATTTTGTTGGTCGGAAACACTTTCCACGTTCAAAAAGTAGAAGGCATAATTAAAATTTCTCAAAAAATATCAATACCACCATATGACTGGTTGGCGCCTAAATAATTATTATTGTAGTTCTGTTATGCAAAATAACGATGTCTTTCCCACTAAAAGGTTCAATAAGAAAAAACATTTGCCCAAATAAACAAATTTTTTCACGTCTTGCGTTGTGCTTGGGCTCTGCCGCCGTTGATATACACCCCGAATTTGTATGGTGCAAAACAATATGGGTAATAGAAAACTGCTAGATCGACTGACGCTGTTCACCGAGCGATGTTTAAAATCTTAAAGTGTACATTATAATAAACAGAAAAAAACAAAGAGGCAGATGCTTGTCAAGAACCTGAAGCTGAAGCAATGCGTTGTCCTTTTATTCACAGTTATATAAATAAAATAATAGCGTCGTCGAATGGTCTTATTGTCTGTAAATTAAACAAATATTTTCTAAAAAACGTTGTTTATAAATAATAAACATGTTTTAAGGAAATGTCGTTGCTATAGAGCGGTGTAAAGAACTGAAATAATGCATTTTTGAGATTTTTCTAATGGAATATCAGGTTGGATTGACCTCGCCTCCCCTCTGTGCTGCACCCTACACCCCTAAGGATCAGCTGTCAGATTAGCAGGACTCAGTACCTGAGAGTGCGATCCTGATAAACCCGTCAGCCTCAATCAGCTGAACCAGATAGGCTGACACGTGCCCAATAAACAAACGCTGGTTCAACGCTCAGCCACCGTCTCTGACGCTGGACAAATGCTGAGCTAACGTTTGTTGAAAGTCATGTTACTGTATGTGGTGAGGGTGTAAAACCTGGCAACTTAACACCATGTTAGAAAATTAGAAAATTATGTAATTGAAATGTATTTCATGTGCATGATTATGTGTGTCTTATTGTTTCACCAGGGAAGCTAAGCTCCAGTTTGTCATACATAGAGCAAGCGTGACCTGATACGACATTAAGCAAATTATCGATCATTGTTGAATATTTGCTTGATTGCTTGCTTGCTTGCTTGCTTGCTTGCTTGCTTGCTTGCTTGCTTGATTGATTGATTGATTGATTGATCGATTGATTGATTGATTGATTGATTGATTGATTGATTGATTGATTGATTGATTGATTGATTGATTGATTGATTGATTGATTGATTGATTGATTGATTGATTGATTGATTGATTGATTGATTGATTGATTGATTGATTGATTGATTGATTGATTGATTGATTGATTGATTGATTGATTGATTGATTGATTGATTGATTGATTGATTCAAGTTTTGTATTATACCCCTATCAATCGAAGAGTGGTTCAGCCTGACGAGATCGGCCAATCACCACCGTCATTCAGTTGTTATTTAAATTAGGGGGTAGACTACGAGACTTGGGCCCATCCATCTATGTGTTGGTTCATGCGTTCATTCACTCATTGATTCAAAATCATTTATTCACTTGATTCACTTTATTCACTTTAGCATTGTATTCCCTTAGAACCCGTTTTTATTCATTCATTCATTCATTCATTCATTCATTCATTCATTCATTCATTCATTCATTCATTCATTCATTCATTCATTCATTCATTCATTCATTCATTCATTCAATTATTCATTCATTCATTCATTCATTCATTCATTCATTCATTCATTCATTCATTCATTCATTCATTCATTCATTCATTCATTCATTTTTTATTCATTCATTTATTCATTCATTCATTCATTCATTCATTCATTCAACCATTCCTTTATTAATTTATTAATTCGATCCTTTATTCATTCATTTAATAATTAGTTCATTCATGTTTTCACTAAATTATCAGGTGTTTAAGTTCTTATTAAATTATGCGTTTATTATTGATTCATGGATTAATTAATTAATTGATTGATTGATTGATTGATTGATTGCTTGCTTGATTCATTCATTCATTCATAAATTCATTCATTCATTCATTCATTCATTCATTCATTCATTCATTCATTCATTCATTTAATCATTCATTAATAAATTATTGTTTTGCTCATTTAATGATTGATGTATTTGATCATGTCAGTCGATCAATCAATCAGTCTGTTATACAGTCAGCCACTTCGTCTACTAAATTCCGTTATTTCCCGCCGGTACCACTATTATTTCGGAGCGAGTTTTGTATTACGGGATGCAAATGTCTCTCGTCACATTATCAGATATTTGTCATTTCTATAGTCATGATTATTCAAACAAGAGCAGCCAGTTCATAATGTTAAAATGGAAGGGATTTTTTTCTTGTAACTTCTTTTTTGTTAATTCACTCAATGCACTAACAAGACAATCACTCAAGTGTTTGGAGAAACGCTGCCTTGACATTTCTCAACAAACAAGCGATACTGACCCATATTGTTTCCAATGCGAAGCTATTAACAATGACGCCTCTACATACTAGGCTTTGCTGGGTTGTGGGAATGAGATGTGACCATGCCTATCTGCATCTCTTGAATGGACAAGGACGCATAGAGACGCTGTCAACGTAGGAGCTGAGGCGAACATGCTGGTCCTAGTCGAAGCAAAGCTTACGAAACATACTAGTATTGGATATATTTATAGCACCAGCTGCTATAATAAGCATCATCGCCGAAAAAAAAACGATTCAAATTTGGCGTTTTATAAAACCTGATGACCTAACTGAATCGGCCGTTCTGTGACATCGCGTGATTTGGCGCCGTTTTACCGTCATTAATCGCACTGGTAACTTGATTGCACCTAGTGGGATGCGGGATGCCAGCTCTACCTGGATCCCTGTTTGTAAGAAATCCCTGGATCTCAGTTACGTCATTAAGTCCGTGTGTAGTTTTTTTCTATTGAATCCTCGCTCATTCAACTCAGTCAGCAAGAGCATTGTCATTAAGCCTGGTGGACTGGTGAATTGTGTAGATTAGCATCGTTAAGCTATCAAATCATGTTATTTGGTTGAATTGAAATCATTTCAACAGCTGGGAAAATTCATTTTCTAACGTCGTCTCTGTATGCACTACGTGACCAGTAGAAGGAGCTGTCAACAGGTGCAGCCGAAGTGGAAAATGTTGAAAATTACAGATTTAATAACACGGGGAACGTACACATTGTGTGTAATGTATTTTTTTGAGCGTTTGAAGTGAGAATCATAAAATATAGGTTTGGTGTATGTTAATTACAAAGTAAGTGAGATTCGTTGTGTATATCAAAATCATGTCTCCTATATTGCAGTCAGAAAATTATTGACCATGAACTTTACTGCACTCGCTATTTTCTAAACTTAATGAGTGCGTTTGATATACGTGACCATGTCAGTCCGTGCACATCGTGTGAGGGCTAAAATAAATTAACCACTAATAAACCTGAACTTTGCAATTTAACAACATCTTGTAATCTTTTAGACAGGATAAAATGCAAATTACACAAACTGCACATTCAACAATTAGAACTAATTAAGTGGTAAATATGGTAATCAAAACAATCATGTTCTATGCTGCGGAGAAACCTCCTGAATACTTGTTGATTCAATACTTTAGTCGTTTTAAAGTGTAATAAAAACGATGTGTGTTATAAACACTTATTTTGAAGGTGTTACTGTTTAAAAATAAAATCATGTTTTGTATTTAGGCCTGGCTATCTCTGTAGTTACGATGCCAACAGATACATAGCACAACGGACTCGAGACATCGAACCAATATAGCTTTAATGGTGGTCTAGCGACCGCGACGTTGGTCCAACATTAAACCGCATTGGTTCAAAATATCGTGTTGATTTTTTTGCGCATTGGAATCTGAAGTACAGCACCTAGCCTTAATCTAGCACTTATTCCATGTCTCTTACTTGTATCAGTGTTAATAGACAGTGCACGTGTATGCCATCTATAAATACTACTGCACCATGAACACAATTCGTGTTGATTTTTTTGCGCATTGGAATCTGAAGTACAGCACCTAGCCTTAATCTAGCACTTATTCCATGTCTCTTACTTGTATCAGTGTTAATAGACAGTGCACGTGTATGCCATCTATAAATACTACTGCACCATGAACACAATCATGTTAGTAGGTTCTCAATACAAACCATGCTGGTACATGTAGGTTCTCAAGACAATGTTTGAGCTAAATTGTGTTAATTTTTAGGACTGGGGCTCGATACTTATTTTCCAATTGAAGAAAACATGTCAAATAGGGGTCTACATAGCGTACGTGAATGCCATCAATCTAACGTGTTTCTATCATATATATGTATTGAATTAATTGTTTTCAATGAAGTATATATGCCGGCTGGGTGCATCATATAACCAGAATGTGCGCCTAGAAAAACGCTGCATTTTTTTTAGGTAAGATAATTACTGCTAAAATAGATTATAATTCCTCTCACATCCCACCAATTAAGACCCCCTGTCCTATTTTGTATTTAAAATATTTTGTGGTGTCGACTCAGTTTTTTATGTTTCATATATACGCTAATCCACCATTTAAATAGTAGGCCTGTAGAACCGTATAATTTAACCAGACGCATAATGTAACCGGTTACATAATACGGCGCCGTATTATGTAACCGGTTACATTATACGGCGACTGGTTACATATTACGGTCGCAGCGTCAACGTATAATGTAACCAGGAAAAAAGGTACCATACGACCGTATAATGTAACCAGTGCCGTATAATGTAACCAAGGATAATATTTTTTTCAAAAATGTATATGTTTCAGGGGGATTCTATTATGGGAAGTTGTTAATGCTTTTAAATGCCTCAATTAAACTGAAAGACTGCTTATGTCGTCAAGCGGCGCGTTCGTCCGCACTGTCGTCCGTCCGTTCGCCTGTTCGCTCATACGTCTGTGCTTTCACTCACTCGTTCCTTCGGCCATCCTCCGTCCGCTGGTCCGTCTGTCCTTTACAAATCGACGAGACATATGGAGGTTTAAATTATTTTCAGTATTTTCATGGATAAAACATCAACATCATATTTACATGAATGTGCTTATATATTAACGACACAACATTGGATCAACGATGTTGGTTTGATGTAGCGTAGCAGATAGTTGTTCAACATTACGCCAACATTGGTTAAATGTTTCGTGTTTAGTGGGAGGGTTCACCGTTGGAGCTTAGATTTCTATGGATGTTCAACGAAAATCAAAAGTCGGACTTCAAAGGAACGCACGAATGAGTGACTGAATGAATGAATGAATGAATGAATGAATGAATGAATGAATAAACGAATGAATGAATGAATAAATGAATGAATGAATGAATGAATGAATGAATGAATGAATGAATGAATGAATGAATGAATGAATGAATGAATGAATGAATGAATGAATGAATGAATGAATGGTAAACCAACGTTAAAAACAAAAAAATGTTGCAGGTTTTTTTAGGTTGGTTCTGTACCATTAATAACATGCTAACTATACCGATCACACTGGCAACATGCATGGCAGCAGAGCCGCTACGGTCTCGCACAACTAATGAATATTGTAATTGATAAAATCTACAAGTATTTTCTTCTTTTTTTTCGGAGGCTTTAAAAATGTAACGTGGCCAATAAATACCTAATAGCTTACATATAATTTTAAAGTTTTACATTTCCTTTTTTTGAATCAATGATTCAGAATGACCTGATTCGTTTCATCCAGCGAAAGTCGGCCTGAAGCGCCATGGCATGTGGAGAATCCACATAAATACTATTCAATAGTTGTTTTTTGCATGTGAAAAAAATGTGATCATTCAGACAAATAGAGAAAGAAAATACCTCTTAACCGTTTCAGTGCGTGCAGATGCGTTCAGCTATCACCAATTGTGAATTATTTGGCCTAACAAGTCTAGTTTTTGATCGTTAGGATAATAATTTTCATTCATTTGAAGCTACCATTAGCGTCTCCAATGCCAGTTTCAAATGAATGAAACATGTCAAAAATTCATCCAACACTTAAAGTTAAACAACCTTAGTTACTTAGATGGATAGACCTATCTCGTCTCCATCGCTATTCATCACGAAAGTAATAATAATATTGTTAATCCTCTTTTTCGCTATTTAAAAATAGCGACCTCCTTGTCGGACTATTTACCTGTCGGACTAACGGCCTGTCGGACTATCGACCTGTCGGACTAACGACCCGGACCCATCTGCGCAACGTTACTGAAATGTTACGCCAATAAATGACGAAAAACAAACAAGGAATGATAAAAATGAACAAATGATGGAAAAATGAACGGACCAACGAGCGGGCGAATTAATGAGCAAACAGATGGATCAATTGACAGATGGACAAGCGAAAGAAAGAGTGGGCAAAATAATGCACGAATGAATAAATGAATGAATGAATGAATAAATACAAAATGGATGGATGAATTAATGGCCGCCGGACAGGAGGACGAACGAACGAACACGCGAATGGGCGTGCGGACGGACAGACATACGGACATGCGAACAAACGAACGAACGAACGAACAGAGCGTGCGTGCAAACTGACGGACGAAAGTACAGACGAACGAGCTAGCGAAGGGATGGACGGGCGAGCCAGCGTGTGTGCGGACTGACAAAAGTACGAACGAGCGTACGAACTACTCGACATTTCCTTTGCTTCATATTATGATACCAAATTACAAATTGAACCAAAAATTTCGGTAACAGAAATCATTTTTTTAAAACGAGTAAGATATATTACTTTTGGGCTTCCTCTTGCCCCTATATAACCACGAAGTGCAAAATTAAATAAAGCTACGTATATACGTTCATGCATGCGTTCCTTACTTTCTTCATTTTTTAAATATTTATTTATGAATTTGATCTTTTATTCCTTCCTTTCTTTGTTCTTCCATTTCTTCATTATTATCTTTATATATTTCTTTATTCTCGCCACTTTTCCTGTCATAATAGCTTCTTTGTTGCATGACTTTTTGTCTTCATTTCTTCATTAACTTTTTCCCTTTCTTTCTTCATTATTTATCTTCCTCGCTTATACCTTCCTTCCTTCATTTCTATATATTGACTTGGATAAATGAATGAATAAATACATGAATGAATGAATGAATGAATGAATGAATGAATGAATGAATGAATGAATGAATGAATGAATGAATGAATGAATGAATGAATGAATAAATGAATAAATGAAGGAAGGAATAAATGAAGGAATGTTGATTTATAATAAATGCGGTCTGCGTTGATATGTTACACTGGTCCAGAACACCTTCCGGAGGATGACTCTACAAACAAAAGACTCTAAATTTGAGCCCTGACCATCTGAGGTCGAGCACCCTACCTTTCGGTCACGGGGGCTCCTCTCAATAATGAATCGTTTATAGAGCGGGGACGAACGTGACAGGCGGAGATTTTAATTATCACACGACGGCGTTGTCCTGGTTTAATATTTTACTACCATATAAAAAAATGCGCCCTTTTATATCAAGACTGTTTTCCTCTCATGAAAATTACGGAGAATAAAAGGAACGGTTACGTTATACGTTAATGCTGGCTACAAATTACGTTTTTCCCTCTGTCCGTATAATGTAACCAGACTTATAATGTAACCGGTTACATTATACGTTTGGTTATACGGTTCTACAGGCCTACTCGATTTACATTTGTCGGGGACGAATCCGGAATTACACAGATAGATTTCTTCAAAATATGTATTTAACTTGGTTCATGTTAAATACATATCATGTTCAGTACAGCTTGAGTTACGGAATTCGATCATTTCTTTGCCCACCTTTATTTACTAAAATCCTAAAAAACAGAGGTGGTCTGCACTTGATAGAGAAAGTGACAGTTTGTGAACCTGCTACTTGCTGAGTGCGCCACATATTACACTTGGCATTCATTATTTCCTCCTCAACTGCATACGTGTTATTCCAGCACCTGAAGCCTTTGAATTACGATTTAGACTTGACATTGAGTGACTCTCGATGGACTGGGCCACATTCTACCGGACAACTTGACGTGTGTGGTGGCATGCTCATATTATTATGTCATGTTCACAGCACCCACTACGGTACCTGCACCTGTAAGTGGACGATACAGGTATATCTTGGACGATCTTAAACATGACCTGATAACTATTCGAAAGTATTTAAATGTTTATTCACTTGGAGTGTTCTGGTCTTATCATACATGTCATTGTGTTCCAGTGTAATTTGTACATTGATTTCACTCTTTTCTGCAATAATTTAAAATTGAGCTTGAGGCCCAAGTATTGTATGCTATTTTCTACTCTAATTTGAATGAACACTGAATGGCAAACTTAGCTACTAGGGATTAGCGAAATGTTACTTGATATAAGAGTATGAAGCAATACCTGGACCGATTTTAATGGCAATATTCCGCATACAATCACAACGCATGTGAACTATACTCTACTTCTAATTCTCAATGCAATGTACTACTTGTTCAAAATGTCTGGATTCTGTCATTTTTTTAACCGCGTTCCACAACGTTTTGCAACGTATTTAAACATGATCTAACAAAGAGATGCATCCCGCAACTGATCGGTCAAACCGCGATGTCTTTTAGATTTAGGTCACTGAGTTCTGCAACACAGAGCGTTCGTGCAGATTCGGCAATCCCCAGTGAGCAGTGTATTCAAGTTCGTTGCGGCTGTGTGTTTTTTTCTCGGAGGGAATCACACACATGCGTGAACAGTGCACTTCTGCTGCCTTGCAGAGCATCATGATCATTATTAGGCGTGGCGTTTTTTTTATCTCTGGCGTGCTCAGGTGGTTTACAGGGGTAGCGAGGATGGTAAATCAATGTGTGCGCGTACATCCAGGCACCGGGACAACGTTCTAGAAAACAGGAGATATTAAACCTAGAGACTAAATGTTGGGTCAGCGTCTGCGACGCTGGCCCAACATTTAATCTCCATAGTTTCAATGTATCGTGCGTACTATGCTTACTGGGGTGGACCCTGATAACTTCCAACGGAGATAATACTCTGGGCCAACGTTCAATAGCGGCTAATGATTTGACCTGATGTTGGTCCGAGCCATGGATCGTGACAAATTCAAAGTTTCAGAGCTATTTTTTGAGTAGATACTACTCTTACAAACGTCATCTCTCAGTCCAAAACCTCACGCACACTCTGATCGAGTGGAGTTAAGTGGATGAATTATCATCCCTTGTTTATTAAAGGATGGAGGTGAAAAGTTCACTTATTACAATTATAATTCAAAAGGTACAGGGCGTTTATTTTACGTTTTTAAAACCATTTGCGTTCTTTGAAAAACACAGGTAAATCAAACACTACCAGGGTGCAGTTGGTTCATATTTTTTATCTATGCTTGATGCCTACATAGGATTAGCTGTTTGAAAACGATGTCTGAAAACTACAAGTGCTCAACCCTTGCATACTATATCATCTGTGTATGAAAACTACAGACCTGCAACTGCTTGCTGTTTTTGTCATTTGTCAATTATATCTAAAAACTACACAAATGCAGCCACTTGATGTTATTTTCTTGTAATAATGTGTTTAAAACTTCAAGCCCTGAAATATTTTATATTAACAAGAGCCCGCCTGCTTGGTCCAAGTCTAGTATCCTACTCCCGACCAATGGAAGACTGGTTCAGCCTGTCACATGACGAGATCGGCCAATCACCGCCGTCATTCAGTTGTTATTTAAATTAGGCGATAGAATACCAGACTTGAGCCAAAGGTTTTCTTCAATTTGAAATCATCATAAATATCGGAGCAAGTCTAGTATTCTACCCCCGACCAACCGAAGAGTGGCTCCGCCTGTCACATGACGAGATCACCCAATCACCGCCGTCATTCAGGTTTTTTTTTAATTAGGGGGTATAATCCCATACCTTGGCCTAAATGTCTTGGTAGCTCTTTCTGCTTAATTTAAATATCTATGCTATGGGTCTACGGCCATTATAAATCGTTTAATTTTTTCAGTGCGGGGAAAACCTTTTAAACGTCGGAATCTGACTGACGTCTACAGCCGTCAGATTCTGACGTTTAAAGTCGGTCCCCGCACTGAAAGGTTTAAACAGTTTATAACGGATGTACAGCATTTCTGTTTGATGTTTTTGTAAGCTTTGTGGGACAGTTTGATGTTCTTGTCACATATGTAAAGGTTTTCTTAATTTATTTGTCGCCTGTGTCTGTATCACACACTTTTATTGTAATATTGTTGTTGAATGTTTTGAAAGGGCCATTGGACTATCAAACACAACTACAACAACAGTACTAATACCTGTGTCTAAGAGTGTTCGTTTATTTATGCCCAATATTATAACATTCGATATAATTTATTATAATAAATTGTCTCGTGGATGTAAGTATGTACATTTGTCAAACTACTTGTCAATGATAACACAATATTATTATCATTAAACAGTTTAACGCATGATTTAAATCAATTTATAATCATAATACTGTAGCCTATCAGTTACAATATATTCGATCATTTCAACCTCAGACACGTTTACAATATTACTGGTATTAAACGATTTTAAGTGTCACTTGACAAAGTGTCAGATACAACACGACTACAGGAAAGTCACAAGGGGTGTGTGGCTAGTTAAACAGTTTAACGCATGATTTAAATCAATTTATAATCATAATACTGTAGCCTATCAGTTACAATATATTCGATCATTTCAACCTCAGACACGTTTACAATATTACTGGTATTAAACGATTTTAAGTGTCACTTGACAAAGTGTCAAATACAACACGACTACAGGAAAGTCACAAGGGGTGTGTGGCTAGTTTGTTCTTTACCATTGGACATATTATGCTCCAAAATGACATGTTCGTGGAGAGACTCCAGCGCAGAAGTGTCTGCAAGCGAATTGTGATTTGTCAGTAACTATTGATGCCAAGAGTCAGTAAGTAAAGCATGTTAACGATGTGCTAAACGCCTTCTCTCGACATGTTCCTGTGTCAAGCACACACACGTCAGGCCAGATATGGTTTAATGCTGGTCCATCGTCACGGACGATAATCCAACATTGGACCACCTCTGGCAATGTTTGCAGAGGTCGCAGGCCAAAACACCCACAGCGGCGTGTCAACTCTGTAAGTAACCGCAAATTCTATCTGGTTTTTCCTCAAACTGCCAGCTATTTTATTAATGCTACTTGTCAGAAATTGATCGGATGGGCTTTTTGTACAAGGGTTGAGATTTACGAAAATAGATAAAGATGTTTTCAAAATGCCCCTACATGCCCCTATAATTGTTCTTATAAACTTATGCATCTATTGTGTTACCTAGTGTTGATTAGTAAGTTATTTGTTTATCTATTTTTGAAATATACTGGTATATTTTGTTCAAATAAATGCTTCATTCCCTACATCGGAACAAGCACATAAACATGTTTATATCTTGATTAAATTGGTCTAATTTACGTTGACCATTGTTTATTTTTTATCATCTCTAACTGAATGATAAATAACCAATAAATATTGAACTATTTTTATAGTCAAACAATACAACATATCACCTGTATAAAAACTGTTGCATGGCTAGCTCCTGAACATTTTGACTGACAAACGAAATTATACAACTTTGCTTAATATTACCCAACTTTTACGATATTAACTATATGAGTATCAGTATCATTGCTGCAATCGTGTTAATTGACAGAAACAATAACATAATATCATAATGCAGAGCATATCAATCAGTATTTTATTTAATGAACATAATAATTTAAGAAAATATAAAGTTGAAATTCCAGTTAAGGTGAAAAAATATAGCTAAAGGCAGTTACGTAGAAAAAATGGATGTGCTAGTAGATATTGCAAGATTGCTTATTATAATGACATTGTATTCTCGGTGCAATTGTCTTCAGGGTTTGGCATACAGCATGTATCATAATGAGGGTGTCAATTGATCGCCAGAAAAATGAATCATGCCAAATAATACTTGGAAAGCAATATAATATATACGATATAACGATAACTATATTTGTAAATGACTCAAATATATCAAATGTTTCAACTGTCATAGAATAATATTTAAGATAATGTATTGAAGTATAGTAGGCCTATAGGCCTACAGTATAATGTTGAAGCATAGTTTACCATATAATGACATAGGGCCTACATCGGCATACTATAATTTTCTCGAAATAATTCCAATTTGTTGCACTTTTAACTATTTTTATTTGTTAATATCCAAAACTATTTTGTCGTCAATGCTTTTACCAAATTTATTACGTAAATCAAAGTATTTGGTAAAAATATTTATTTCGGCGACGATGCAAAACGAGCATGAGGAATGTGAGCTGAGCCTGGCCCATCTTTTTAAAAATTAATGTTAATATGTTATAATTATATATAATGGCAATAAGTAAACGAAAATAAAAATAAAAAAATACTACATTATACCCATATACAAAAAACGAATGCCAGATTTCTCCTCTCTTATGTATTTCTGGTAGTCTGCATGTATCATTTGGATCTGCTTCCGAGATCATGCGACTAAAAATATAATATAATTATGTTAACATGAGTTATCCACGTCCAAGTTTATGTTGAATTATCTGCCTTGAATGAAACATTTGAATGAAACGTTTTACCAATGCACAATAATTTTTCGGTAATTCTGAATTTCTTCTATTTTTTTCAATATACTTGCTAACGGGGTAAAAAAAACATTTTCCTTCTAAATATTAGGAGTTATTTTGATGTGATTTAGTTCAGTTTGTTTACCGTTCCTGTATCACACAGGCCGGTGACCCGCAGCGGATACCCTGATAAAAATAGGACGTTGATATTTCATATCAAGGGCTCTGGATATCGAACTATCGTACTATTCATAACTTATAAGAAGACATTTTGATAGCTTATTATCTATTATCAGGTCGCAGAGTGTAAGTGTGATGTACTGAACTGACCTATATACTGACAGATATATAGATATCGATCATTGATCAACCTACTGATCCCTGATTCGGGTTAGTCTGCACTTGCTTAACTGTGTAAAATTTGTATTTATTATAAGCTCCACGTTTCTGAAAAAGTAGGGGCATCCAACTTAATCGGAAATTATTCCACCTCACTTTTGGTGCTATAAATACAGCATGTTAACTTTGTCAATAATATGCACATTATGATTCAATTTAAGTCCCAGTTTTATGCAGAATTTAATGGCTGGCATTGGAAATTGGCTCATGATACTGTATCGTCATACAATATTTAGTTATTATTATAGGATGAATGCAGATACAACTGTCAACAACATTCAACAATATCATTTGAAAAATAAAAGACTGGCCTAGGCAAGTACAGTACATACATATCCAAATAAGTCAGAAATACTGAATACACAAATAGTACTACGTTTTAGTAGGCCGATTAGTTTGTTTTACGGATAACACAAACTATAGTGTTCTTGTAAAGTGGGATGTGGCATTTAGAGTGTGATGTGAACGACTCAATGTCAATGTAACCCATTAACCCAATGTAAGTCAATGTAACCCATTAGGCCTCAATTATAACTATACTCGCCTTAATCTTTGTTATCACAATACAAAATAACGATAATTGGGGAGGGTGATTTTTTGTTCTTTAAGCATTGCAAATATCTGCTCTCAAAATGGACCAATATGATTAACCTATAAGATTCACCCACACAAAATGTGGGTCGCGGTGGCGAGGCAAAAATTGACGTGGATGAAATGTGTACTTCAATAACTTAGAGGATTGAAGGGATGGATCACTTCATCTTCACTGGAGGTCCACATGTCAACATAAAGTACTCTTAGACTGTTACGGTGTATGTTGTGTGCATTACACATAGGTCTACTGTGCAATGCATTAATTAGTTGCAACACTTAATGAAATACCAGGAAGAAATGGATTTTGTGCGCAAAAGGGTTCAGTACACTAAAAACTATTTGATGTCAATAATCGAAAAACTAACAACACTAGGGGTTCCAAACTTGGATCAATCGTTGGACGACATCTTATTCGTCAGCCAATAATTGAGCTAACGTTGGCCGGCGTGTGCTGTCAATCGATTACTCATAAGTATCCGTTTATCACGTGGTGATTATCAATGTGGTGTGTCTCACCAGTCGCACACTGGTACTCGGTACCACTAGAAATACAAGAGTATCCAATAACTTATGGGATTGCCGCAAAAAGACAACTATGTCACATGAATAATGCTGCTTATTGGTACCCCATACAGCCATGCCAAATAGCAGTAAGTACTTTTCAAGTAAGAAGTTACTTGTTTACATCAGTTCAGACTTAGTCTACGTGTGTCCCTTTCAAATGGAAAGGGTGACTCACGGACACTGGTGACAAGTGCTAAATACATTACGGAACATTCCTAGCAAACACGAGGCTTTGATTCAATGCTGGACCAGTATTAAAGACGGTGTACCAATATTAAGTCAGAATTTGATCAATATATCACGTATTCTGGGTTGCTAACCACAGGACTGGTGTCTCTGAGTATATTTCCTCAAAATGTGCTTCTAACAAAATTTATCTTTTTCAAAATTTATCAGCTCACTTTAGTATTTACAAAAAACATACACTATTGTTCCCTTTAATATGCATGATACATATTAATTTGATAGTTTCCTGCAACAAAGTGAGGTGGATGCAATCTTCTATATTTCTTAGTTTCTGTTTACCCATAGGCCAATAACAGAGTTACATGTGAACTTGTCACTTTGTTGTTTGCGACGCTTCGTCTATGACCTGTATTTAGCTGTGATCAATATTTGACCACTAAGAATCTTAAAATTAAGATTATCTTAACTTTAGAAAAGTTACGAGGAAATTCTTAATTTTTCCAATGCAAATATGAGAAAGTTAGAATAATCTTAATTTTAAGAGTTTTAGTAGGATGGACTCCTGGCACTCCTGTCACCCATCATGATGTGGTTTTCAATGGCTTTTCTTTCACCAACGTCAATCCTTAAGACCCAGTCTTACATACAATCACGCACGTACGTCCAGCGAACAAAAAAAAGATTAATTTGATTTGTGCGTTGTGGTTCGCTGAATTCGTGTGTCAGAACTCGTTGATGATTTCACGAGAACGCGAGGTGAACGTTATTCATTTATGTGAGCTTCAACCTCTGCGCACATTTTCTACAGGTAAAAAAATTGGGCGTTTTTCCACGTGTGAATGTATACGCAAGGAGAACGTCAGACCAGCGCCAGTCTAACATTTAATAGGGGCAAGTCTAGCACACAATCCAAATTCGTTGTGTTTTCGTTGGCCGAGGTTTGGGTCCCAGTCTTGTATTCTACCCCCGACCAACCGAGGAGTGGTTCAGCCTGTCACGAGATCAACCAATCACCGCCGTCATTCAGTTGTTATTTAAAGTAGGGGGTAGAATACCAGACTTGGGCCCGTTGGACGCATACGCAAATTATCTTTAGAACACTATGTCGACGATTATAGTATTTTTTATCAGTTTGCTTAGTACCTATGTTGCCCTTTTTAAAAGAAAATAGGTGTCTTAAATTTATGATAACATTACTTCATTTCCACAAATCACCGAAATGTTCTTCGCTTGAAGCCGTGCATCGTGTAAAACACCACCTCAACTGACTTAAATTTAAATGGCCTTCTTCAGAGCTATAAGGGTTAAGCGGGAGAAATAACACAGTCACAGCCTGTTGCTCGAGCGCGGAACGAACAGCCTGCTCCGCACGCTCAACTCGGGGCAGGCGAATTGTGCGCTAGCCTACCGCATATAAAGAAAACAGAGAAGGCAGGACAAAATTAATAGACTAACAGCTTGATATAGTCAGATACAATGGCCCCAAGAAGCCAGAGATGCGAATACAATTCAAGAAAAACAACTCATCAATCTACTTAGATTCTTTGTGCATATTGTGGTCACAAAGGCGGGAATTTTTAGCTGATGTCAACAGCCGAGATGACTGCCAAGAGTTCAGTGGTTATAATACTCATTTGTGCTGCGAGCAAGGGCAGTCATTTTAACCCAAAACTAAAGCAGTATATCTGCAACTGATCCCCCCCCCCCCCCCTCAGCAAATCCTTAAACTATCATAACCGTCATGATCAAAGGACAGAAGTTGACTGAAGAGACTGGGAAGGTGTTACGCTGTTTACTGCCGATCAACATATATATTAAATTGTGGTAGAGGTCCAATGGGTGTACCATCATCAATTCCTTCAACCAATTCCTAGGTTAGGTGGCTTGTATATGCTTATGAGTTTTGTGGGGGATGTGGGGACATTAATGGCAGAGACTGGCCCGGCAGAGATTATTGAAACTGTTTTTGCAGACGTTGCCGAAATGCTAACAGGAAAGAAGTTTCCCATGAATATAAAAGACTGATGAGGTATTTGGAGTTCTTATCTAGAAACATCTGCTGACATGTCATGGTGAGCTAAAATCATACTACCAACCTGTGGGTTGATGCCTTTATAAAACCAGTATTTCTAATGATGCTTTGTGTGAGGGATGTAGGAGAAGGTGATTGGCCTCTTCACGTACAGTCAGTGAAATTGGTGATGCCCTATTTGTGTTCATCAGACCACACCAACTATGCGAGATATCATTTCCATTATTTGAAACGCATAGAAGCCTTACCTGCAAATGTACTTAAACATTTCATGAAAAGTTCACATGTTATAAGCCTATAAAAGTTGCATGATATAAATGACTTCTAGCCAATGTGAACATGTCATGGCAAATCAGTCATTGGCATCACATTGAATCCTGAAACGCTAAGACCATGGGGCGCACATTCTACACGATTGCGGGAATTTAGTGGAGGATGTATATACATTATGAGATTGTTTGGAAAGTCGTCATTTACCCAAAATACTCACAACGAGGAGACCAAAACACGTGAGTGTGACAGGCAAGGGCTTTAAACAAAGTGAGATATGTGTGTTAATCCGCTTGCCTCAGATAATCATCGAAATAGTACTTGTATGATCAACATAGTGACTGGAAGGATTGCTCCCCTATCAGTGAATGCTGACAAAGTACTTGAGATTGGCAAAAGAAAATTGGAACAACTCGATAGTAAATTGCCACAAACAGAAACTATGTATATAAAATGTTTACGATAACAGCTTGATTTCTCCAGGGTCACAGGACTACAGGCCAGTTCAAGGAATGTGAGCATTGATGACATTTTGCGATGGTAGCTGTCACCCGTTCCCACTGCCGTATTCAATGACATATTCTAAGTATTTGCTGAAAAATAGGACAAAAGTTGATGTATCAGCGAGACAAATTGTGTCCAAATCATCATGCATACTAATTGATTGCTGTGCTCTTCTGTGTATCCCCCGCTGGCCGCCGTCTAGTGCATCCCATCAATCCACAGTAAAAGACTATGTTGATAAGTTCAAGGGCACGATAAACTCTCATATGCTGACGTGTATCTGTTTTTTAGGCAGATATCGAGATTTTAGTATAAGGTATTCTACCAGAAATTCCAGAGGTTAAGGAGGTTGTAGTAGAAGATTTCAACTGATTTCAACGGCACCATTGCCACCTCAGAAGTTAACACTAACTGTCCCTGATATCAAGAAACAACTCATACAGATTATTATCAACGAGATGTTTATTTTCACCAGATGAGTACTGTAAATCACAAGCTTGTGATAACCGGACAATACAAAAACCTGTGGGGATGAGTGCTGGAGATCTTGTTATAATACATTGAAATGATATAGCTACGACTCCTGAAGAAGCTGACAATGTTATTGTGCAAAGGCCATTTGAGTTACTGTAGAAGAACCAAGATATGTCACGGTAAGTGTTCTTGCAGATTACACTGATGTGTATCTTGAGCAGGGTTTGGAAATACCCATGTTTATGGAATATCCTTTTAAAAAGTTACTGACATCACAGCCACCATCAAGCAACACCAAGATATCATCCCTGTAATGTTAGCAGATCACAGTCTGACTGGGTGCGACACAGTATGTACATTCTTTGGAATTGGGAAATGACCAATGCTGAAGGTCTTGAGAAGTTGATCAGCACAAAATGCATTAGAAATGAAATGAATCGGGCTTTAGGCCACCTTTGTGCACATATAGGCTAAACTGGGCCAGGAGAACCTCCTGAGGATGGTGAGATGATTAAGATGACACTGTCCTCCAGACACAGGATTTAAAATTCGAGCCCTGGCGGTCTGAGGCCGAGCACGCTACCTCTCGGTCACGGAGGCTCCCCACAATACTGACTTTCACACGTGGATGGGGAAGAAACATTTTTGTTTCTTTCAAACCGCCGAGACCGGGAACCGAACCCCGAACTCTGGCGTGAAAGGCAACGGTGCTACAAAATGCATTAGGCGCTGTCAATGCTGTGTGGTCAGATGTTCTGGAACAGCTAGGCTACAAAGTTTATTGCTGCATGTTATATGGATGAATGAGTGAATGAAAAAAGGGGGTTTTAGGTCACATTTGTGCACATATAGGTAATACTGGGCAGAGGATGATGAAATGAATGAGATGACATTACCCTTCAGACACAGCTTTTGAAATTGGAACGCTGGCGGCCTGAGGCTGAGCTTGCTACCTCACGGGGGCTCCCCATGCCTATTATTCTGTGTTTGTCGTGCATTAGTAGAATGTTGCGACGAGCAAAGTAAATCAATTTAAACATATGTAGATATTGAAGAGTAGAACACTAACAATACACATGATACAGACTAGAATATTAATGGTAGATTCACTAGAATAAACTGGCTACATAAATAGCTGTAATTGTAGTAATACAACGTGCTATAGAACTTATAATTAAAATTATGTCATTTATTTAATTATTTCCAAAGAAAAAGATATATATTTTGTATTGGTGTATTGAACTTTACAAAAATAATATATCTTGACGACAGTTCAAAGAGATGTATTTATTATACTATATGAAGACTATTTAGCATTTTTCTGGCGGTCATCTTGAATTTATCTTGCATTTTTTCAAGTGAAAATTTGGTATGTTAAAACATCTAATTGTAAGGTTTACTTTGGTATTTACACCAAGTACACCAGAAATAGAGTAGAATTAGTTCATAAATATTGAAGTAGGAGGTGACATAATTATGGTCCTTGTTCACAAAAATATATGGTATATCGGCGGCCATTTTTTTATGCTAATTATAAAACATGCTCAAGACTTATGCAGAGTCAGCAACCGAATTTTCAATCTTTGTCATCTCTACCAGCATAATCCACCAAGAAAAAAATTATAGACCATATTGCAAGGTTCACCCTAGTGGCTGCCGGACTATTTGTGCATGCAGTTGAATTACGCTAGGTACACGGTAAACCAAAAAACAACGAACATTGAGCGTGGGCTCTGCATGCATGTATCTGACGTTGATATGACGTTGTTCCACGCGACAGACATGTTTGATGTCTTCTGGCGTGTATATTTATGTGTTCTCATGCGTTTAATATTTTGAACATGCATAGCTCACAGTGCGCACAGAAATATGCGTATATAACGCTAGTGCAGTAAAAACCAGTACTGAGTGCTGACGCACGACCGACTCTCTAGCAAAAAAAATCAATTTTCAGTGCGTGGTTCGTCGGTCCACTATATGTGCCTGAGCCTTACACCCAGACAATACCTAAAACATGATGGCAATGACCGCGCATATAGCACCCAGTTAACATATTCATAACGCATGTGCAGCTATTATATAACTTATAATAACTTATGTAGGCATGCTAAATGTCTTATTCGTGCTGCGCGCTAGCTATGCGCTGTGAGCGCGTCAGTTTCATTGCCCTGCTAACGCGCAGCGCGTTAGCAAAACGCTGTATATTCGCTTATTTATGTACCTGATTGGTTTATAACATGCAGTATATTCGTCAAAAACTTGCTAGCTCTTGTCAAATCCTGACAAAATTCAGGGACGCGCACCGACGCACTGCATGCTGTCAATTGTGTCACTCAAGGCGTGGACTGTATGTCGTGCATGTGTGACTGAGGTGTTACGCAAATGTGGATTCCGCACCTGTCATATTGTTGCTAGTGGGAAGTACTTTGTTGCATCCTAAAGGCCTAGTCACACATACCATCACGCACGTCCAGCGCACAAAAAAAGAAGAATTTTGGTCAGTGCGTTGTGATTCGCTGGGCGTGCGTCAGAATTCGTTGTGATTCGACGAGAACGCCGGATGAACGTTATTCATTTATTGTGTGCGTCCACGCATAAAAAAATAAAAAATACAATTTGAGTCCGGATTGCGAAAAACATCGCAAGCTGGTTGCGAATGCACAGCGTGTTTTTAACGCTAAGGGCGAATGAACAGCGCTTTACTAACGCGTTGGACGCATACAGTGCACATTAAACCCTAGGATGGTAATGTCGACGATTATAGTAAATTTTATCAGTTTGTTTTGTACATATGTAACCGTTTTTAAAAGAAAAAATGTGAGCCAAATTTATGAAAACATTATAGTGTAGGGTATGTCATTATAGTGTCATATGTCAGTAAATGTGGTTCCGTGGGAATTGCATGCTAAATCTTGACACCTATGTTCAATTTGAAGACAAATTAAAACTGAACAAAATAAAATAGGGTGTCATTTTTTTCTGAAGCTCTAAAGGTAATTTCCGGGGTCTTAAAGTCATAACCCTAAAAACGTTTGTATTTCAAGGTAATATAGTCGTGTAATATAGCAAATTACGACACATCAAAATTCATAATTAGCAAATATTCTGAAGCTTTAAATGTCATTTTCGGTCTCTTGGAGGTCATGACCCTGAACAAACATATAGTCCATAGATCAGAATTAGTCACTGTGCACGCCCCCCTCCCCCACTACTCACCCACACCAATTTTTTTTAAGCTTTGCTATGTCTAAAACATGACATGATATGTTACCAGTAAAAAATAGGGACTAAATATATATTTTGATCGCTTATGTGGGGGTACCCAAGCATGTCTAAAATTAAGGGGCAGGGTCACGCAAACGTGTTGTTCTGCTGATGTATTGCATGATGCAGTGGATTAAACAGTTATCTCTACACATACGTTTAAACGATTTTTTTATTACAAATAATCGACAACAAAACAAACTCGTAAACATGGTCAATGTAAACGACCCAATAAAACATAATTATTGGCCATATATATATTTACCTAAGTTTTCCAAACCCAGATCCTTAAAACTGAGTGGTATTTAGATTTGTACATTGCATATATGTTTTTAAATGAAAGAATATTGCAGTCTTTTTTGAAAATGTGTGTATTTATCCTTAGTTGAAATACGAAACATTGATCTTTGCTCTATATTTAGGTCTATATTTTTCTCTCGCTTGTTTCTACATAATTTGTGTGTGCTGAATTCGAATATGCCGGACAAAAATTCTATATTTGGTGTTCTTCACCTTTAAACAAGCAAAACAAAAAATGGCCGCCAAAAACACATCTTTTCTATATTTTTGTTACAAATTATTGCACGATCTGTGGTTTCTGCATGATTTTGAGTTGATACATATATGTCTCATGCTTTTCGACCAAAATTAACTTTATTTGACTTTCAAATTTATAATGGTTACCACCAACACAGAATTAAAGCGTTTTTTCATGCACGTGAACTATAATATCATAGACAACATTTGTTTAATTGGAATCTTAAAAAAATAGACTACGTAATACATTAGGCACATCAGGTTGCAAGGCATTCGAAACTGTGTTTAAGTACAGTATATTACAACATACTTTGATGTGCTTAGTATTTAGAATGACATCATTATTTTAATAGTAAATATTCAAAAAAACGTCCATCTTAGATTTTACGATAAACTATAGGTCAGACGTTGAACAATAAACACCAAAATGCTTGTTTCGCCCCCCAAGTCACACAAAATCAATAAATTAGGCAAGTCCGAGCCACAAATAAAGAAAAAGTTCAATTTACATTTTGATAGCCATTTTGTTTCTTGTTAATATGAAGGTAAATTTCGCGGCCATTTTGGATTGTGTCTTTTAAATTTACTCTCTAGTAGCGTTTAGTCCTAATCCACTGTGTTACCACAGATACGTCATATAGTACATTCTGCTATGTCATATTTTTTGGCCTCGTGAAAATTTCATATAGATTTTTGCCAATGTACTTTTTTAGCAAAAATAATGTGTTGTGAATACAAAAATCGATGTTGGCATTTTTTTTACTTTCATGACCCGTTGCCATGGCGACACCTACATTCAGCTATATTATGATAAAGTAGCAATATCTAAGACACATTTTTCAACCACTGCTGTTTTTAAGGTATTAATAACACAACATTATGAAATTTTGTTGGTTTTGGTGTCTATTCATCATAAAGTGCTGGTTGTCCAGGTGTAATATTGTTGAAATTATGGTTTTTATGCCGTAATCAGGTCAAGAATTTGAAATGACTGCCACAAATGCAAAAAAATGCAAAAAAAATGGCAACAGCGATTTTCGCCTTCAGTGACCTCCAAAGATCAAAATAAAATCAAAAATTAAAAATCTATATGAAATTTTGACGAAATGACATAACAGAGTGCACTAATATTATCGTCAACATGTTTATCAGTTTACTTATACTAGCACTAAATACATAAACAACGCCGTATGTCTTGGATTTAAAGGTCAAATAAAGGTCATTTCTTTCCAAAGACACAAGAAAAAAAATATCAATTAAAAATCTTGCAGAAACCATAAATTGTGCGTTTATGTGCGACAAACTATAGAAAATGTAGTGTTTTCTTAACATTTGGGTGGCCATTTTGTGTTTTGCCAATTTGTATGTGAAGGTCTCCAAATATAGAACGTTATCCGACAGATTTGCAATTTCAGCACACGCAAATTATGTAAAAACAAGTGAATACAAAAGTATACACTAAAATCCCGAGCAAAGTTCCATGTTTTAGATTTCAACCCAGGCGAAATAGACTTATTTTCATGAAAGGCTGCAATATTCTTCCAATAAGAAATATGTATGACATATATAAATATAAATAACGCACATTTTTAAGCATACATATATCTGGGTTCAGGAAGCATAGGCTACATATGGATATGTCCAATAAATATAATTTATTATGTTGTTTTGAATGACCATGTTGACTAGTTTGTTTTGCTGTTCATTCTGATTATTCTGTTCTAAAAACATATTTGAGCGTATGTGGAGAGACGACTATTCACTCTACTGCAATGGGTGATGTATTGATATAACGGGAATTTAATTATCTGTTAAATCATATATTGCATATGCAGATTGTTTTATCAGAACATCTACGACAGACGCTTACGTAACCCTACTCACTAATTCCAGACAGGTTTGGGGGTACCCCATAAAAGCGGACAAAATATAAAGTTCGTCCCTATTTTTTTACAGGTAACATCTCATTTCATGTTCTGGACATATAAAAGCTTAAAAAAATGAGTGTGGGTGAGAGTGGGTGAGTAGCGGGGAGGTGCATGGTGACTGATTATGTCCCATGGACTAATAGGTAGGCCTAAATTTGCAATTGTTGACCTTAAAATGACCTCTAGTTGGCAGAAAATGTTATTTCATTTTTTTTAAATTTTAAGATATTTCCAAAACAATTTCGGCCATTTTGATGTGTTACAAGACTAGCATAATAAGACATGTGTTTAAATAAATAAATAAATTGATAAATGAGATCTAGGGATCATGACCTCTAGGGGTCGAAAAATTTCCTTAAGGTGACCTAAAAAAATGACACCCTATCTTTTTTAGATCAGCATACAATTCTGAGCAAGAAAAACGTAGGTGGCAAGAATTAACACGAGATTCCCACGGGATTACATGAGACCCTACACTATTATATGTTTGGACGTATTTTCGACAAATTGATAACAGATTCGGCCCTTAAAGCCGTTTATCATGTGAAACACCACCTCAAATAATTAAAAATAAAATGTTGCTCTTCAGAGCTCCAAGGGTTAAGCTGAAGAAATAACATAGTCACAGCGTGTTGCTCGAGCGCTGGACGAGCTGCGGGCGAGTGCCCAACGTTTGCTTCGAGCGCTCATGCAGCGCAGAGCAAGCGTGTTGCCCGCGACTGCCCGGCGTCCTCAACGGGCAGCAATGTGATACATAGCAAACGTATTTGATGTTCATAAAACGTTGTTCAAGCGCACATTACGTGTTTCTGGCGATCTTCTGGCGTGTACATTTATGCGTACATATGCGTTCAATATTTACACCCAACTTCTTTGACGATTACACTGCGCACTTAAAATATGCGTAGCGTTAGTGCAGCGCTCTCCACGAACCAGTAACGAATGCTGACGCACGACCGACGCACGACAGACACTCTGGCAAAAAAATCAATTATCAGTGCGTGGGTCGTGCGTCGACTATGTGTGACTGAACCAGGGATGGGGTCAGATACACAAGGTCAAATACAAATACGAATACGAGGTCCTAAAAAATATCAAATACAAATGCAAATACAAATATGTGAGCTTAAAAATATTCAAATACAAATACAAATACAAATACACTTGTTCAAATACAAATAAAATTACAATACATTAATTTACCGTCTTCTGTTTGCTGAGGTGTATGACATCCCTTACATAGCTTAGTGAGTTCAACGTGCAGACCATTTCAGTCCCACATATTATAATAACGTCATTATATACCTAACATTCCTTATCAGATCAATAAAGTCAATTTGGCATGGTATTAATTTGGCGTATATTTATTAAAAATAATTGTTTTCCTGTTGTAATTTGCATAATGAGTCTCTGAGCTGTGCAATATCACTGACTCCCTTACCCTCATCCATCGTCATCAAATCCAGCAAACCCGTCAAACACAGGACATGGACAACTTGTATTTGTTTTAGTTCTGGGCCAGTGTTGTAGACCGTAGACCAGCAATAATGCAATATTTGGGCAGTACCTCTTACTGGGCAAGTGCAGTGATCACTATAAACACAATGATTAGCACGAAACGTTATGGCCCTCCCGAATAACACAATATGTTGTGCCAATGCTGGTTTAAAGCTGGACGCGCTTTACTGCACTGCAGGATATGTCACTGGGCCTTGTCGCTAATTAACAGGTGTGATAAGAAGCCGAGATCACTTCCATTGACAATTTAAGTGCAGAAGGCTGATATCTTCACAATCAATTATAATAAAATAAATACCTGTTGACATTGATAAATCGTACAGAAAATACATTTAACCAAAATAGTATGTAGCCAAACGCTAAAAAATCCTTATTACTTTATATCCACTAAGAATAAGCATAGATTAACAAATAAAAACCACTACATAAATAGACCGGAATCACATAAAATAATTAAATAGATGTAAAACAATTATTCAACGGTCTAGTGAAAATCATAAATGATAACTCTCTTGTTATAAAAAAATATGACATCATCACATTTTTTATAAAATTATTTGTATATGTTTCACAGTGTATGCCTGTGAGTTATTTAATAACTTCACAGTTTTATTTTCAGTATAATTTCAACTCATGTGATTTGTTTTGTCATGTAGAAAACCAAGTATATACCAAATAACTTAACAGCGGAAGGAGGGTTAATTTACTGTGATTACTGGTGTGCTCGGTGAAGTGAAACTACACGGTTCACACCCTACGAATAACATTTTACATGCTATGTCATTACTAAATTCACATGCATTAGTAGTACCGGTATTTTGTATTCCTTTATGAAAAAATATAGCAAGTAATAGGATTTGATTATTATTTTTTTAATTCGAGTTTACCAAGCTTTTATAAAAAGCAGAATATACCATCTCTTAGGAACTAGAAAGTAGCGAGGGGATTAGACAATAATCTCAGGTGCCGTATGACGCATTGAAGGCTATGGCCCAAAAAACGGTGATAATTAATTCAGTTCATTGGAGCTATCACTTGCATTGCTGCTTAGCTATAATCCTTGCTGAATGTATTCCTTCTTTCACAGTATCACCCATATTAAATCTTTTTTTAACTTCTTGCAAATAGAAGTTCGATTGAAAAAAAATATTTCTGTATTAAATTAATAATTTATTATGCCTGCCAATAATATATTGTGTATGCATACTATTAACCATAATGTTGGTACGCTTAGCTAATACTAATAATCATTTTGGATTCAAACATGTCGGTGATTGGAACCGTTCTTTCTAATTTCTAGTGATGTGTTTGTTTTAACAATACCACAGTCCATTGCCACCGCCAAACTAGCTCTAGATGCTACGCCGATGCTGCTTCAACGTTGGCCAGGTACCTTCTGCGCTGACCCAACGACAAACCAACGTTTGAGGAAAGGCGTATGGCAGTTGAGAAGGTCAGCACCTGTCGCGTAACCTATAGCTCTTGCCTGTTGCCATAATTGACATACAGTAATACTTGTGATGACGATGGATGAGGGGAGTCGTTGATTTCACGGCTGAGTAAGCACCATTGACATGTAATATTTAACAGTTATGTCTAGTTAGGAAATACAAAAATTGAAATAAACAAATATACAAATATTATTTATTTATTTATATTATTATTTTTCATTCTAGTAGATTGTAAATAGTAAGATTGTTTTTTTTGTCAACTTGAATTGCGATAATAACAGGGCCTAGCGTACATAAGGATTATCACCTGTGTAGCGTGATTACACCTTTGCGATCCCAAAAGACATATTGTTATGCAAAATAATATAGTAAGACAAAGAATAACAACTACATCACCAATTCCTGTGTTAGTTTCGCCTATTTAACGGAATAATTAGAGTTTACGCGAGGAAGTATACATTTATATCCAGTTAAGGGACAGTAACTTACATAGAGTTATAAACATTGTTTTTATTTCCAGAATCAGTAAATTTGGGCTGATGAGACGAAAGGGTTGTTATGACACAGTCCTACCCAGCAACACGCTATCGCTGTATAAACATGATATAAAACGACAAACATTGGTTCAATGCAGTTTCAATGTCTCGGGAACTGGACAAGTCGTGAACTAGCAATTAGACTTCGTTTTTATCTTTGAAAATTGAACCCCTGCCGTATCCCACTTGTTAGCTGCTCACGCCTCACTGATTTTGGAGCACATGCCCAACACAGACGTAGTCCTACCTAGAAGACCATCTAATTAACACCCTTTGAGGCTAACATTATTGATCATAATGCTATGCTAAAACAAACTATAGATATGCAAATATTGCATGCCGTAAATGCCAAACATTTAAATACAAGCTTGTGAAATGGTACTGAAGATTAACACTATTGTATTAAACATGATATTGATTTTTTTTATGCCCAGTAAATTCGCAATGTCAACTTTGTGAACAAATTGTATTTGAATTATATTTGAGCAAATACATCAAATACAGGGATCAAATACAAATACAAATACAAATACAGGCCTCTTCAAAAAGTCAAATACAAATACAAATACGCTAAATTCAAATACAAGTACCAAAATACAAATACGTATTTGACCCCATCCCTGGACTGAACCTTACCGTCAGAAGAAAACACAAAAATGCCGGCACTGAGGGCGCATATAACGCCCATCCAACATGTTCCTAACGCATGTCCAGCGAGCATATAACGTATATGGGGCGTGCTAAATGCTTTCTGACTTATTCGTGCCTCGCGCTGGCGATGCGCGGTGTATTCGTTAACTTAATTCGTCGCCATACAAACGCGCAACGCGGTAGCGAAACGTTGTGTATTCGCTGATTTATACATCTGATTTATTTATGACACGCTGTATATTCGTCTTAAACTCGCTGGCTCTTCTCATATCCTGACAAAATTCATGGACGCACAACGACGCACTGCTCTATTTTCTGTGCATGCAATTGTATCGTTTCAAACTAAACTTACATAACCATAATAAGTCGATAACAGACATAGTTCCGTTGTGTATCTACATAAATTACATTAGTGTAATATTTTGCACTAATTAGTTGGCAGCAGTTGAGCTAGCATTGGCTCATGCGATGTCATCTTCTCTGACTAGAACTTGGACTAATATAGCCTAATACAAAAATATAATTACATACCACATATGTTTGTCTCTGGTTTGTGTATAATGTCAGCATATTTTATGCACATTTCTTAATAATTTCTGGCTTGCATCGTGCTGTTATGATACCAATATAAACTGCGCATTATTTAAGCATTATGAATACTTGATAATGTCTCCCGTGGACTGGACATGTTTAATCTGAAATCATTATATGTTCAAATTAATGATTTGTTTTACAAATTATGCAAGGACTCACAAATAAAATTAGTGTAGAGCAAAGCCATGAAAATTGTATAATTACCTGTAAAAATAATGGTGAAATAATTAGACTTTTTAATTAGGTATTTGTAGAGTATTTGTACAAATTCATAACTACAATTAGATCCATTTTTATGATCACATGCATCATAAATATTATAGTATATATGTATTTTGCAGGAATGTATCTGTATTCGTGTCGAGAACATGTCTAACAGGGTAAGTGAGTACTTGATATACGACTTAACATGGTCCGCTGTGGGTCAATGGGTAACTAACTTAAAAACAAACACATGAAGCAGACATAAGAGAATGACTGTATTTAACCTAGCAAATACCTAGCGAAAACGATATGTTTAAATGCTGGTTTGATGCCGTATATATCAAATCAGATTGGGTCACCTCCTTGAAGTTGCCAAATCGTGGCCACATTCTACACTCCAGGATTGTCACGATCATATCGTCAATTATTTTGAATAGCGTAGACCATTGGCGTGGAACACAATGAGTCAAAGATTGAGCATTCCTGTAGTGTGACAGACTGATGAAGAGATGCTGACTTATTTGGTGGATATTATGTCATTATAACCAGATAGACTTCCCGCTGTTGTTAGTACTATATGCGGAATAATCTCATATATCCAGACATCACGACACATTTCGATTCAGGCAAAAATAAATAGTCAAATCAATGTGTAGTAGCCTAATTAATTAAAACGCTCTGTATTTTATTCTGCACAATACTGGTTCTTGTATGCACGCAATCGCCTATGTTGCCGTTCCCCACTTTGAATTGTTGAAATGAATGCCATCGAATTTTAAAAAGAACAATTTAGCACAGCATGAGTAAAACATATCTTGAAGATCCAACCCTTATATAATAATTATATGTACAGTATAATATGTCTATAGCTATATTTACCCATGGACATTATCATGATTATACCCTGACAACATCTACGATACGGGTGTCAAACACACACACACAGACACACACAATTAGTCCAAGTTCATGACCATATGATTTATGCTGTGACCAGTGTCCCAGCAAACACAAAACATTCTAGCAATTTTTGTAAAACATTTCTTTAAATGTTAGACAAAACTTATCGTAAAAACGTTTTTAAAACGTTTTTATAACGCGATAAAACATTTTATTAACTGTTTTTTTTTAACAAAAAATATTATAGGGCCTATAGGTTTAATGTTGTTCGTGACCTCATGATTTATGCTGTGACCAAACGCAAAACATTTTTCTAACATTGTAAAAATGTCGTTTGAAAATATAATAAAATATTAATTCGTAGGGACTACACAATTTTATACATTTTTTCAAATGTTAGAAAAAAACGTTTTATAGCGTGATAAATGACGCCTTTTGTGCAATCATTGTGTAGAATTCTGTTTTTTGAATGGCAACTATTACAGACTCTGTATCGCGATAGCCTGGAGAGTCGTTATTACTGAATGGTACATAATATGTATTGGAGTAGAACTATTGAATATTTAAGGCACATATGGGCTGGTTAACAAGCAGGTACCTCACAAAATATATATTCCCCAGATAGATTCCCCAGATTAGTAAGTTTTACTTAAGGGGGTGTCAAACTACCGCTTATGCCAGAAACGCATTGATTCAGCCAGATACGTGTGAATTTAAATTAAATGAAAACTCACACTGATAAAGCAGACGAATGATATAGTTGTCAGCATCTATTCGGGTCCCGATTGTATGAAATCTATGTCATTTTCATAGATTTATGTTGATGGAAAAATGTTATATTTTAATATTGTAGCACTTAATATACGTCTATAGATACATGCTATAATGCTACAGTCCCGCGAGGGCAAAAATGTCTGGAGATGTACTGGCGACGAACACGACGTGTTAGGGTGACGATGAGTATCGATGTCCAACGTGTGGTCCCACCAGAAAACACACACGCAATATATTGACTAACCCTTCAGGGAACCTCAGGGGAAGGATCACCGATATTTCGCCGAATATTCGACGATGTATCGGAGAAGATTCGGGGATTAATCAGTGCTACCTCGGCTAACGGTTAACGATGTACTATTTAATTCGGCTATGGATGTGAGGTCATGGATAAAGTATAGATTACTTTTGTTTTGTTGGCGTATTACTGGGTGGAGAGCACACAGGCGAAAACATCGCCATAGCATCACCGATGCTTCGCAGAGCAGTTCGTGAATCACCGGCGATGAATAACCCAAATCAGCAGCAATAATAATCACATCGAATATACATCGCCGATGTTTACACGAGCATGGTGAGAACATCGCCGATGTGTCGCCGATGTGTCTGAACCTTGATGTACTTCGCGACAAAACATCGGGAGAAATTGTCAATGCATGCTTTAGATGTCCCGATGCCTTGGCGAAGCATTGAGATAACTAGCGTACGTCACCGATCATTCGCCGAACTACTGGCGCATGGTGGCACTGCCCTGGCGATGCCCAAATTGAGCATCGCGTAAGCATTGGAAGTTTTAAAAAGCCTCGTGAGACCGTAGCATTACAGTTACTAAGGTATATATGCAGCTAGATGCTCAAAATAAATACAACTTTTTTAATGTTATTATTTTCCGACTGTTTTTTCTATGGACCACGACGGATGTCACATGCTTCACACATGGCCATAGCATAGGTTTTCTGAATAACTAAAAACAGAAGACCTAATAATATTTATACAATAAATAAACATACGGCCTATAAA
The DNA here is from genome assembly GCA_964017125.1 of Flabesymbios commensalis. Lineage (NCBI taxonomy): Eukaryota > Metazoa > Annelida > Polychaeta > Terebellida > Flabelligeridae > Flabesymbios > Flabesymbios commensalis. Next base: position 49,558,231 of record OZ024904.1, read on the forward strand.
TGACTTTTTAATTATTTAATTTCATGACGACCCCATAATCTCTAAATCATCCTGTTTTGACATGAACTGGAACCTGCGCTTGAGTTGGCCCAGTGGCCCTGTCTCCATTCTCTATAGTGTTGAGGTCATGAGTCATGTTCTCCTCATGGTCGAGCTCTTGGTTCTGGAGTGCAGGTAGACCGGGGTTTTGTCTTTGGGTCGGTATTGACTGATGTACCTCCCCTGATCCAGGAATATCTTCCAGTGGTTGTGTGACCTGTTTGTCGGACAGGGCTCTTAACCATTTGAGTCATTTATCAATGTGATGGAAAATTCAGTCATGTATGGAATATACGAGAGATTCGTTTTTTTAGGGGAACAATTTTCTAGCCCTGTTTGTTATTATCCATACATACTAATGAATTTTATATGTGTATCCATATATTATTGGGGGTGGTCTGCATTGCAATATCATGATCAAAATTTAAGTCATGTATCATATTCACAAATTGACACACAAATTTACCATCTGGAGAAATGACACAAAATCTACCGTGCTTTTCATTCACTTGATGTATTATAGTAATCTAAGAAGAAACGTGTATAGTATAAGTGTATGAGTTTCTAAAACAATTTGAGACACACATATGTCACACAGAACCACCATGAACCATTTAAATACACCCATATTAGTCAATTATATGGCACAAAACATTCATTCATGATGATCATAATAATTCTATGATGTTCACTTGATCACTTGCATACCGGTGATTTATTTATTGATGCCATATTCATCATTATATCCCAAACACATTATATTATCACAGCAGCAGACGACAGATTTACCAGTGGAATAAATATTAATTTGTATGACAATAATGCAATCTTTTAAACAGAAAACAAACGGGTTAGTCAACATATACATGTTTTACAAAGCAAGCATGGCTATCAATTGGTGATAAAGTCTCTCGATTTATAAGGTCAACTTTCTGTCGGGAGATGGATATATATCGAACGACAGAACTCCTTTTTAAATTTATTTTGACCTTGACCTTTTTAAGCCAACAACATAACAATAACCGCAATCAATGTAATAATACCCTACATTGACAGTTACAAAGCTATATGTGCGAGATATTTATGGTGGACATACTTTTTTGGGGGCATTTCCTGCAAAATAATTACAAGTTTATATACGTAGGTTCCCGCTCCCTAATATACGTAGATATGATTTCCGTCAGCCAATCTTTTACAGCAGCCCAGTCCGATTTCCTGAAAAATCGTGATTTGGGCCCCTGGGTAGCAGCACGGCGAGCGCCGCATTAAGAATAATAATATGTGTTAGTGTAGGGTCTTATGTCAGTAAATGTGGTCCCGTGGGAATTGCATGTTAATTCTTGACACCTATGTTCAATTTAAAGAAAAAATAATACTGAACAAAATAAAATAGGGTGTTTTTTCTGAAGCTCTAAAGGTCATTTCCGGGGTCTTAAAGGTCATAACCCTAAACACTCATATAGTTCATAGGCCAGAATTGGTCACAGTGCGACCCCCCCCCCCCCCCCACACACACACACACACACACTACTCACCCACACCAACTTTTTGTTAAGCTTTGATATGTCCAAAACATGAAATGAGATGTTACTAGTAAAAAAATAAGGACGAAATATTTATTTTGAACGCTTATGTGGGGGTAACCCCAAACCTAAAATTAGGGGTTAGTGTTACGCGAGCGTCTGTCGTTGCAGTAGTGGCTGACCAATCTACACATGCAACATACCATATAAAAGATAACTAAATATCCGTTCTACTGATGTATTGCATGATCCAGTGGATTAAACAGTTATCTCTACACATACGTTCAAACATTTGTTTTAATACAAATAATCAAAATCGACAACAAGACAAACTAGTAAACATTGTCAATGGGAACGACCTAATAAAACATAATTATTGGCCATATATATAATTGACCTATGTTTTCTAAACCCAGATGTGTATATCCTTAAAACTGAGTGGTATTTAGATTTGTACATTGCACATTGCATATATATTTTTAATCGAAAGACTTTTTTCAAAATGTGTGTAGTTATTCTGGGTTGAAATATGAAACACTGAACTTTGATCTGCAATTAGGATTATATTTTTGGTCCCGCTTGTTTTTACATAATTGGTGTGTGCTGAATTCGAATCTGTTTGATAAAATTATATATTTGGTGTCCTTCACCTTTAAATAAGCAGAAAACAAAATGGCCGCCAAGACCACATCTTTTCTATATTTTTGTTACAAATAATTGCACGATTTCTGGTTTCTGCATGATTTTGAGTTGATAAATTTATGTCTCATGTTTCTCGATCAAAATGACCTTTATTTGACCTTCAAATTCAAAATGGTTACCACAAAAACATCATATTATTTTCTACATGTTTAGCAGTATACTTATAGTAACAGAAAAAGCATAAAAAACGGCGGATGTCTTGGATCTAAAGGTCAAATAAAGGTCATTTCTTTCCAAAGACACAAGAAAAAAATTAACAATTAAAAATCTTGCAGAAACCATAAATTTTGCGTTTATCTGCGACAAATCTCCAAATATAGAACGTTATCTGGCAGATTCACATTCAGCACACGCAAATTATTAAAAAACAAGTGTCTACAAAAGCATAAGCATACACTAAAATCCCGAGCAAAGTTGCATGTTTCAGATTTCAACCCAGGCTAACTAGACTTATTCTCATAAAATGCTGCATTATTCTTTTAAAAAAAATATGTGTGATATTTATATATATAAATAACACACATTTGAAAGCATACACATACCTGGGTTCAGAAAACATAGGCCAGATATGGATATGTCCAATAACTACCATTTAATATGTTGTTTTTAATGACCATGTTGACTAGTTTGTTTTGCTGTTCATTCTCATTATTTTATAATAAAAACATGTTTGAGCGAATGTGCAGAGACAACTAACTACTCTACTGTAATGGGTGATGTATTAGTAGAACGGGAATTTAATTATCTGTTATATGGCATATAGCATGTGCAGATTGGTTAATAAGAACACCAACGACATACGCTTACGCAACCCTACCCCTTATTTTCAGACAGGTTTGGGGATACCCCCATAAAAGCGGTCAAAATATAAAGTTCGTGTTTTTTACTGGTAACATCTCATTTCATGTATTGGACATATCAAAGCCTAAAAAAAGTTGGTGGGGGTGAGTAAGTTGGGGGGGGGGGGGGTGCATGACGACCGATCCATGGACTAATATGTATATTGGAAAACTCTGCAATAGTTGACCTTGAAAAGACCTTCGAGGTTATTCCATTTTTTTTTTAATTTGATGATATTTCCTGAACAATTTCGGTCATTTTGATGTGTTACACGACTAGTAAGACATGTGTTTAAAACAATAAATAAATAAATAAATGAGATCTAGGGGTCATGACCTCTAGGGGTCGAAAAATGACCTTAAGGTGACCTAAAAAAATGACACACTGTTTTATTGGAATCAGCATAAAATTCTGAACAAGAAAAACGTAGGTGACAAGAATTAACACGAGATTCCCACTGAATTACATAAGACCATACACTATGTGGACAATATTTTACCTCAAAACCAAACACATATATCACATATATCATTTTGAGCATCGTCATTGAAAAGACAATATTAAATTTGTACAATCTTACCTGTTAAATGACTTTTTGGTCGGGCCATTTTATTACAGTCGGTAATGTGAGTAATTTTACGGGGTGACGTCATATATACAATAATGTATGTGTAAAACAGCTTCCACAGGATGATACTCAGTGAGAGAGCTGTTAAATGTGTGATGTGATACCTGAACGTTTTCAGTCTGTCATTTCGACATGGCTCTATTTTAAGTATAATGTAGGTGTATTTTCATAACAATTGATATGGTTGTTGCTTAGTATGTCAATACATCCATTTTGAAATATCAAGTGAAACAACATATTGGGATACCTGGGGTCACGTACTATCAGCTGATACCGGTTATCTTCCTTTTTTTTGTAAAGGATTCCTCGTATCAAATGTATAATCTGACCTGCAAATATCCAAAACGTCCACACGTGATTTGAGGACAGGAGATCGTGCTATAGAGGTTTGAGGGACAGTGCGAATTTAAATTCAGAAGCAATCGTCATTTTATTAAAATAGGACATGTCTCTAAGATTGATCAGGTGAACTGACCAGTAGGCCTAATCTGACAGTCACGATCACCGCTGTACCTACATAACCCCTTACTGCACTACAGCGTCTGAGAGAGTTTGGCATATCGCTGGCACAATACTGGGCTCGGACAACTGCACTACTGACTGTCACCCTCGATATCGTACCAGGCACGGACGAAGAGATATGATTGAACGATCGTGATTAATGTGGTCTGCTCGTGAACAGAGAGCAGACAGCAGTGGCGACTCACTTAAAATGAAAGCTGTTACTGCTGTTTAACTCTACACTGTATTATCGATGAAGAAGATACACATTCTGCGTCCCGCCATCACCATGCATCCCAGAGCTCGGTTTTACATTCAACATTCCCAGCTTCGCTTCACGTGCAAAATTGAGCCCTGCACTGGACCGGTTATGAATTGTGTGGTTCCAATAATGAGAGAGGATTAATAAATCGGTAAAACAATTAAATATTTAATGGTTAGTTGAAACTAAAATTTAATTTAGTATTTCATTATAGTTGAACAGGTTAGACAACTTTAAATGACAACACACAGTTGTCATCAATATAATGAAAGACAAAACATCACACTGGACGTATTAGGCCGAAACAACGTATAAATGTAGTTCATATTATATAGATATCTTTGGGAAATTAATTTTCAATGCAGATCTTATCAGATAATTATCGAGATAAAATCCATGTGTCATAATCAACTGTTCCAGAATTGACAGGGAGCATTCATTCCTTAATGATTATCATCGGTTGCTTTGTGGTGCACGGAACGAAGATTCAATCCACAGCGCTCGGGTTTCAATGAGTTTAGATACCGTAGGATGGGCCATTCAGAGTTTAATGATAGTTCTACTTGCCGGATCTTTTCATAAATTGCACCATTTTTTTCCAATGTCACCAGTTCTCGCAGAACCGCGAAAGTAGGACCAATAATATAACTACCGTTTGACCAAAAAACTTCGTCACAATTAATTACATTACAGATTTAACTAAGCACCACCCTTCATTTCGTTGTGTTATATAATATTGTGAGTTTTAAAATTGTGTAATTTAATACAGTGATTTTATCCCATACATAAAAGTATAACTGAATGTAAACGGAGATCGTTCATATCTCTGATGTAAATAACAACCAGATATGAATCCGTCATTAGCTGACCATATTAAGTGGATGGATATTGACACCGTCAGTCCGTTAGGGGGGGGGGGGGGGGGCGGGCAGCTGGAAGTGTACAGCTTAATATTTTATATCTTTTCAACAGCAGTGGCACAACTTACGAAACTTTACGAATAAACTGTATATAAACGTTTAAATAAATTATTTCTGCCCTCGAGCCATTATTACAAATTGTTTACTGTATATCAAAGCTACACATTAATAATTCATTAATAATTCAAAATGTATATTGTATGTCAATAATATTTAAGCAGTTCTGTTTTCCCAGGTATAGGCAACAAATCCCCAATAGCTTCGAATGTTTCAAACATATAATTAAAATAATCCTAGAAGACAAAGTTATGTAGTTCTAAGTTATCCGAATAATTATTCAGTGATGGTAAAGCTACCAATAATAGAATTTGTAACACAAATTTAATTTTAGAAAAAAATATAGTTTATTAACCCCACCCAATCTAAGAACAGCTATAACTCGTTTTAGATGCAGGAATTCTAAATTGATTGTTCTCGGTAGTTTCTCTGGTGTGTTTATCTGCTGTGTTAAATTGTTTTATTATAATTTAAAAAATAAATATAAAAACAACTTTGTCATACACGACGGCCTCGCTACCTTCATAATTATGCACGCTGATTGTTAAATGGACTGTCGAACAGCTTGGAGTGAGTATAGACATCTAATGACACAATGATAGCTGGGAACTGTGACAGAGTTAATTATAATCAATAGATGTTGGACCAGATTTTGCCTACTTTAAATTAAAATGGTCGATGTGTTGCGATTCCCATTACGAACTACCATGCCATAGTTTAATCTCCCGTGTCTGACAAGACCGCGTAGACAGGTCTTGGCATCATCAGCCAAGCACTTTGCCGTAGGTCGAGAACGCTTAAATCTGAGCAATGTTGTGTCATGAAGTTATTGGCGTGGATGGATATCATGCAATGACACAACATGAACATTAATGGCTCACAGATGTACAGAAAACAGGCACAGAGACTATATGTGGACACATTGTTTGCGACTACTTGAACTGAGAGTTAATCATGTCAATAGATATGATATAGTGGTTCACACTCGGTCTAGCAAATCATGTTTGTGTTTGTATTTGTGTCAGCTAAGGTTGGTAGGCTTACAAGTAGCACAAATCAATTGACCAAACTCCGATTATAATATCGGTACTCCAGGGTTGGACGAGTCTGTTAGATTATAACATCACGCTTTACATGTAGCAACGTTAGACATGTAGGTTCAGTGGGTAATCAACGTAATTGTAAAAATACGAATACGAACAGGAATACGTTTATTTGGATCGCACCATGTAGCGATTTATTTCGCTTTCGTGTGCGACGCCACACTAGGAATTCCATGGGTGATGTCATAATTTCAGCCCAAAATAATAAAGAAAACCTCAACCACGTGTTGACTAGAAAAGTCGTAAATATATTTTTTTTCAGACCGAGGTTCTGGACACAATGCTGTCACATAAGATTTTTTCCAGATAAATATATTACAACAGAATATATTTTAATTCGTGAGTTTTATACTATATTATTATGATTTCTTAAGGAATTCGTTTAGTATGTTATCTTCTCCACTGCTTTTAACATTTTTCAATTTGCTAATTAGTCTTTTAATGTCTATTTTTGTAGATGGTTTATCTAAAAATGCATTTACGTCCTCCGTGTTATAGTGACGTTAATTACTGATATTGCCTTCATCGACCTCCTACTCTCACATTTGAAACACCCAACAGTTTTGTACATAATGTTATTATAACGACATATATTGCCATTATAATGACTATTATTCTTTGCATTATTATGCTATATCCTGACATTATAGTGTCATATTCCGATATTTATGTCCCAATATTGAGTCTGCACAGGTCAATATCGTGTGTATGTTGGATGGGTACAAAACAATTCTCACGTTTACGGAATTTGCTGCTAAATCTAATGGGTTTCGATCACAGTATGATTTTACACTTGCTTTAAGCACAGGGATATAATAGTACTCTATCCTTTAGTAATCAAATGAGTGGATCAGTCTGTATTCTGGTGTGGTGCTCAGCTAATCAACAATATTGGCTGTAGAGTGCTCACAAGCAAAATATGTCACTATCCTGAAAAAGTAGCATCTCAGTTATTTAATTATATTGTGCATTACTTTAATGCTGTACGATAATAATAGTTGTAGTTAAAAAATGATAATCCCCCCACCTCCTACTCCACCCCCACAAAATACTTAGACTTATCTTAACAGTTGTGTACTTGTGTACTTACTTGAGTTTTGTACACCATAATCATTAAAATGCCTTAAACGACAATGCTCTGTGGTGTATTCAAGAATAACGGGCAGTAACATGTAGATCTACTTTGATCCAACTGTGAATTTCAATAGAGAGAATGAATGAATCAAATATTTGTCATCAAAAGAGCAACCTAGAAAATCAAATCACAACTTAGTGTGTTTTTATAGTTTTTATAGTTTTCTTTGTGCATGTTTCTGCAGTTCTAACAAGATGGATACAACACGAATTCAATAGTCTACATTCAACGTACTAGTATTATACACCTTTCCCAATAGCAACACGCCACACAGGGACTAAAAGCTGAACTATTCAGTTGGGAGTCCTGTCACACTGTTTTCTATTACAAAGCGCCACACAGTGATTAAAACTGAACTATTTAGTTGGGAGTCCTGCTTATGCGCGTAATCGTGCAAACAGTGTATTGGGTAACTATGATTCGAATTCTTAGTAAGAAAAGCTTTGGGGTGCATAAGCCCTGGCCACCTCTCGTCTGGCATCGTTGCCGTTTTCCGAGGTCGTGTTCCTATTCGTATTCGTGCATATGTGAGAACTGTTGATTTAATGTGCGCAATCGTCGGATGTCAGAATGTCACGTCTTATTTTCTCCCCACTTGAAGTTGTGTCTCGCTACCGCGACCCACAACTTCAAGTGGGTGAAAATTAATTACTATATCGATGATTGCATATTAATAAAATAACTCTTAATAAACGACTCAATGTAATGTTATCAGTGTAAAACCATGTTATATAATATTGCCCTTATTCGGTGATGAGGTCTCCTTTCTGCCGCTCATTTACGTGCCCTTTAGGACACTTTCCCTGCGAGGGAAAGCCGTAAAGATGTACTTTTTATATTGATGCTGATATATCTTTATGTGTAGTACATTAAACCAGCATGTATATAATAGAATAAACATAATATATGTACGTCTGTTTTAAAAGGACATAATTGGAATGCACTGGAAGTTAAAATACTATTCTTAGAGTAATGTATACAATTTTCTTTTCTTAGCAATGACATACGTAATATAATCCGAATACACATTTAAGAACGGTGTGGTTACAATTGGACAGACATTTTTTTCAGCATTTGATTAATTTCAACCGAAACATTGAGCTCCACTTGTCTGTCTATTTTTGCCTATCTCTATCACACAATTGTCTATTTGCGCATTCTTGTGTCTGGTCAACCAGTACAGATAGTGAAGAGGTTCTATAGCGGCAGCACGAGCTGTGGCCCAGCATTGGCGCACTTCTGGGCCAACCTGTGCCATGCTGTTTCAACAATCAGTCGGTGCTAGGCTATGCTCTGAAAGGCAGTGGCACCCTCTGCATACAATACGACTCATACACTATCTTCACTGACAAAGTGTGCCACATTTCTATCAGTATGTACGTATGTTTTGACATTCTCCAAGCCGTAGTTTTGATACCATTATGATTATATACATTTTAGCTACATATACATTTATCTTCGTTTTTTACAGATGTCTAATAAAAGAATTAGTGAAATATTACTTTGGCATGCTAGCAGCTTGGCCCACGTGCGTCATGCCTCAACATCAGCTATTCTCTTTATTTACCATGTTTACATAATACAATGCTGTAGACTGACATACATTCACTGAAATGAAAACTTAAGGTCGTTTAAATGTTCTAATATTTAGCTGAAATTTGCTGAATGTCGTTGCAAGTAAGTTTGCCATAGTACTGTCTCACAATATAATTATATCAACACTTAGTGTAAGATAACCAATTTGTTCAGACAGTTTACCAGTTTACTGGATATGATCTAGAATGGTTCAGTAACAAAACCTGCTGATGATTATTTCAAGATCTCAAGATTGTTATTAAGTCATGGAGGCATGGAGAAAGGAGAAATACAAAGAAAAAAAACTTTAGAAAACGTGATAATGTAATACACGCAATGTCAGTACAAAGTTTCAAATATGTACACATCCTATATAATGTTTTAAAGCAGGAAATTATTGCAATATTTATTTTGGCAGTTTATTGTAACTATCATAATTATGCATAGTTGAATATGTTCGAATCTAGCTTTAATAAATGTAAACAACTTTCGAATTACGCATCCAAATTGCGTATCTTTTGAGTTTGATTGCTGAAATTTGTAGAATTATTAGGTTTAATTGTTAGGATTAATTGTAAAAAATGTGGTAGAAATCAATTTCTCAGTTGTTGTAATTCAGGCATTCAAGTGGTTCATTCAAAAGTATTTTCATCACCAACATATACCTTGGGAGATTTGCACATGCAGCGATTTAAGTTGATGATTACATGTATGTTCTAAATTCAAATATTATTTTTCTAACTGTAAGTGATGGTTGTGTAGGTAGGATTCTAGATCATGATCAACTTTGTATAATAGAAATAGACACATCAATATTTCAGTCTTGCCGTGGATATTTATATCTTGTTCCAACCACATAAAACTAATCCCAGTTATCCAATGATTGATTTGTACTGGCTGACCACTTACATAGCAACATATTTTATTTTACAAATATTAATTATGTCAAAAATTAAACCATGGTAGTTTAATATTTACCGGGAATCTGTCAGTTTCACCAGGTGCATGTTGGGGTTGACATTTTCACTCCCAGAGTATACTTTCAGTACATATTCGAAATGTCTTTGTTTGATATTATTTATATTTGCAAAGCCCCACAACAGTATGACAGAATTGGGATGAGTATTGTGTCAAGCAATTCTAGCTGGATATCCAGTTGTAGATCAAACTGTTTACTACGTCTCAGCAAACTAAGCATAGTTCTTTGAGCGTGTTTGTATACGCGTTTTCTGCTTTTAACAAATGATTCGTTGTAATTGAATATTACACCTAAATATTTATATTTTTGTAAAAATGTTAATTGTTTCTTTCATTTGGGGTTCTAAAATTAACTTTCCATTGGGCTTTCGTAAATATAGTTATTTTTTTGTTTTGTCAATGTTTATTGTTATTTTCCATTTCGGGCAATATTCTGAGCTTGTTTGCAAAGATTCAGCACTCAGCATTAGCAATAATATTGTGTCATCCGCATACAAATAAAACAATGTTAAGGTATGCTCCTGTTATTTTCTCAGTTACAGTCACATGATTTACGTTTTTATCCGCTAAGAAGTTTTCAAGGTCATTTATGTTTCGTAAAGAGAAAAAACGTGACGTTTTACAAGACTCATCAAACCATTTATTCTGGGCAGGGCTTGTGATGATTTATTTGTCAAATGAATTGCTGCCCTACGTTTACTAAAATATAGTTAATTTGACACTTTTCATCATTGCATGTTCTGAATTTAATTAAATTAAAATCGATCAGTTTCCCAACAAGGGAGGGGGGGTTTCTACGCCTAAATTTACTCATTTGAAACGCAAGACCCATTTGAAAATAACATATCATATACACCACCTAATTGATTGTCTGAAATCATGTCGCGTGACAGATTGAAATCATCAGAGTTAAATATGGCAACCATTATGTCTGGGATGAAATTGCTGCACTGAAAACATTGGATTACCATGATTAATCTGATATGTCGGTCATTCATTGAGACTATGTAATCTGAGGCGATTGAGCGATAAGAATTACAAGGAGACATTTTTTTTAAAGTTATTTTTTTCAATTTATTACTAAAAAATTAAAGCCACGTGTGCATTTCGTTCTTGTTAATTTGTGTCATCTGGTAAGCATGGTAAATAAATAATGTTAGAGTTAATAACTTTTTTTTTCGTCATTTAATAGTCAGATATTAAGTACACCAAGTAGATCAATGGAAAAAAATAAATAAACGATCTCTGGGTAGATCTGTGAACCAAATAATATTCAACAAGCCTCGTGTGTCGAAGTCTATCTGTGCCCAATCATTATTATAGATCATCATAATCGACATGTGTAAAAATCAGGGATTCCTCACACGCCATTAATCTTTACAACTGTGTAATAGTTTTGTATAAACCATGAGATCAAAGGCTTTTTTTCAATTTGACATCATCATATATCCCTTACTTAACTCGTTCCGCTTCATTTAAATACCTATGTTATGAGTCTGCATCATCATACATTTTTTTATTTCTTTCATTGCGGGGATCGACCTTTTGGACGTCAAAATCTGACGTTTATAGGAATATGACGTCTAAAGTCGGTCCCCACGCTAATAGGCTTAGGCCCTAAGCTGGTATTCTAATACATACAGACTTCGATAAATGCATGTCAAGTGGCTAACATTTTCGCGTTAATGTTTTTTACACATTGTTTCTCATGTCAAACAAAAATAACAAAAAAGACGTTTAAATAGTATGATGTGTATAACGTTTTGAGAGATGAGCCAGTCTTAGCTGAAATGTTGTCTATCATTAAACAGAGAGAGACTTTTTGCTGGGTGTTATAGTATCATGTGAGGCCCCATTCGTCTCGTTCAAATGATGCTGAAATAGCAATCTACTTGATAGAGAATAAATGACTGTTTATAGACTGTGCCCTTGTCGACTAAGTGTTGCACTGGTCTCGCTACCATTCTGTTTATTTCTGCATTCTTCTCATACAGTCGAACAAGGGCGGCATGATAACATGATATAGGCCTATATAAATACTAGTAATCTGGTAATAACCCTGCCACACCAGTCTACGCTCATCCGGTGACCACTAGCGCCCCGTAAGTTGAATTGTTTTCAAAGCGCAGTCACATCGTAGAACTTGATGTTCTTTTTGCGATCCCAATTCGATCATCATGAGCTCTGAATGAGATCCTACTGCGCTCTCAGTGCGTCCAAAGTAATTAAATCCAATACAGTTTAAATCCAATAAAAGGACCTATGGATATAAGCCAGGTAATAGACCATCTTTCACCATTTTGTTTTAATAATATAAATTATGATTATATGAATTATTGATTCTAAAATAGTACTTGTATTACTTTTTTGTCTGTCGATACCTTTATCTGCCGATTCCGTTGACTCAATGTATCTTGTACTATTTTGAAGCATCATATTTTGTATCTTAATGAGGCCTCCAGACGTCTAAGAATTTGTTTTTACAATATTTATATGTACATGTTGTTTTCACAATATGTTCGGAGCTGTCTGTTATGTTTGTCTTATTGCTTTCATTTCTTCCGAAACAATTTTGAGATGTAGTTGTTTCACCCAAGTAGGCCTAAAATCTGCATTTCAGCTAAGACATTGACATGCACAAGAAAATTAAGGGAGTGCTACGTGTTTGTTCTTCTCAATTTCAAAATAAATCAGCATTGCATTTCTGTCAGCATTACACGTGTCGTCCGGTGTATTTATACCAAACTGTGTCTATGTGGGCTGTAGATGTGGGAGTCACTATAGCAGCGCGCAGTCCAAACCTAGAGCAAACGTAAGAACATTGAGAGCGTCATAGTCTCACTGGCTGCGTAGTAAGAACTGAAAAATAACAGTCGCACAAAACAATTACGATTAATTCTGTGACACTCAATGCCCTTGACCTCCTTTGTTTTCACCGAGCTGGCTAATACAATGAAATATTAGGGAAGAGTATTATATAACCTTATTTTCACCGAGTGACGTCACTGCGTTTCACAGAATATCTGTGACCTCAAGTCGCTTCTATGCGTTTCTGATAGCCTACGTCCATGACACGATCATATTGTAGCTCTGTTTGCGCTGCCTGTACATGTAGTACTTTAGGCCTACTTTAGGCCTGACTCCTCATTTGTCATACATTCCCATACATTATTGTAAAACTGCTGATCGTTTTGATATTTCACGCCTCTTAGTTCGGGACGTCCTTGAGCTGAGCCCACTTGCAAGCTGTGGCCACTGACGATTTTAATATTTAGATTTGTTGATCGTGATATTAGCTAATCTTGTGCGGCACAGAAAACTTGTATATGTACATTGATAATATGGGTTTGTTCTCACACAATGAGAATAACGCGTTCAAATAAAATATATGTTTTGTTATAAACACGATAAGTTGGCCTTATGTTGGCTAATTGTTGGCCCACCGTCTGCAGCGGAGACCTGGTAATGTTCTGTATACTGCTATATGCATAATAATTATTCATAATACGAAATATTATGTTACATGTCCAGATATGTAATTGTTTCGGTTTTTATCTGATGTGCGCAAATATTAATTTTGACTATATTAACGCTAAGTAACTGCTTACTTTCCCCTCAAAGTACCTGTTTATGTAGATTAGATATCTTTATTATCAAAGAAGACATGACTGAGACTGATTGAAAATACACGATCCATGTATATCATTTGATTCTGAATGGCACTGGTGGTCGTTCATGGCGGAATCTATTCTGCTCACCAAGACAATAACCACGGCCAGGAAAGTGTCAACAGACACTTGTCGACGGATGTCCCTCCCTCTCAGAGTTACCGTCTCTGCTGCAATAACTGACGCCGATTATTGTCGCCTCCCGCGTCGAAACTAACCACTCAATTACAAGTACAGTGGTGGCACGCTTAACCCCCTGTCCGTCGATTTTATTGAATGATTGTTTTAGGCTGGAAATTAATTTTAATGGCATCATTTCTGACAACGAAAATATTGCAGAAGAGTTCAGGTTATCACATTAGGAAGGCCACCAAGTCGCGTACACTACGTAATCTGAATCAGCCTGGTTCATTTGAATTTGTTGCTTAACCCTCTAACCACCAAATTATTTATTTGGTATTTTCACCAACTTGAAGTTGTGTCTCGCTGATGCGATCCACACTTCAACTGACAATTATTAGGATTTTGACGAAATGCAGGACCAGTAGGTCAACTATTTTGAAATCTTGTTGATTCATGTCACATTTTATGTTCATAAAATTATATTTTAAGTGCTACAAAATTTTAAAACCCCGAATAGAATATAATTGGGCCCGGCGGTAAAGGGTTAAACTGTTAATCAGTGTCACCGATGCATATTATATAGTTCGATGTCGGCGACACTGATGTCATAAATAACGTTAAATTTTAAAATTTACTCAGCAATAAAAAATGTTATTTTGTTCATATTATTAATCTAAGAGTAAAAATATAGAATTACATATAGAAGATCACATGTCCAAAGTATGATATTTTATCCCTTTCTAAATAACAACGGGATGACAGGCATTATGTGATTGTTTATTTGACTTCCAGTTAAACACATGCAAAAATGGTACATTATCATTATTATTAATTGTGTATTTTTTTTAACATATTATTAACTTTTGTTGACGGGAACAAGTAGAGACGACCCCTACAATGCCTGTCAACCATATTAGTGAATTAAAATTATATAATAAAAAATAAGACAGTATAATATAAAACCAACTGTTTATTATATGAAAGGACATACAACTAGGGTATGTGTAAAGGAAAAATAGTAAAAAATTATGGCACTCTTAATTTTAACATAGGCCTACATACATCCCTAAATAAAAATAATACTATTAACCTAGAATGCATCTACTGACGTCAGTTCATATAGCCGTCGTGCAGCCGAAAAATGCTGAATAGTACCACATATGCAATATTAGCCTGCAGGAAAAACAATCCCAAACTCAAGGAGTAAATCAACGGATTTGAGATCATCTTTGAAATTCAGCGTAAAGACCCACCTCGTCTTGAAACAAAGGCGACTGAAAAAATACTAAATCTAAAAATAAAACAGAAACAAACATAAACTAATTTTGAGGGGAACAACCATCCATGCCATGTAGTAATACTCTAAGGTCAGATCATGACAAGCGTGATCATGTAGAGTGATGTCGCTCTGCTCCGAACAGTATCAGAGACTGTCTCTGGCCTGAATTCGAGCCAGGCAGACAACACTCCACAATGCAACATTCGCAGATTATTGTTCATAGGTCGATCACTTAAGGTGCCATCTGTGTTAGATGTATAGATATATATTCAATACACTAGTATAAGTTAGGCGGTGATACACTCTCCCACAGACAATAATTGGTCAGGAATGTTTTAGTCTGGAGGCAGATATTAAAAAATAGAGATTATTTTTCGATCTGGCCAACCCAGAGAGAGAGAGGAAAAACAACCACCATGCTAATATCCTTAAATATACCTAGTTCAACATATATGGGGCGCCGGTCACCTACCTGGACCATGCGTACGTTCGCTAGAGGTCTCCAAAGTCATCAAGTAAATATTTAATCAAATGTTTAATTTTGGCTAAATGGTTTTTAATTTAATGTTTCTGGGTGATTTCGGGTCGGGATATTCATTTCTTTGAGACAAATTAACCCATATTTCACCCACAAATCCAGGATGGACGCCGTTTTTTTTAACAATAAAAAATTATATTTCTTTAGCACCTAGATATGTTTAATTTATGGATAATAATATTTGGCCCACAGTTCAAAAATCCAAGATGGCCGCCCTTTTAATTTTATTTTTGAAAATTAATCCTGGTGTAACACCTTGATAATATGTGTGATTTATCATTGTAGCGTAAATGATTTATTTCAACCCGGTCAGCGGCGCGCTGAAAATTTCAAATTTTATCACATGTTTATATAGAACTGTTCTTGAAATAAATTTATAATTTCACGAAGAGTCCGCCCGAAATTATTTATTTAAAAAAAATCTAGCCTCCTTCTCCTGGGGGTTGAATGGTGGCCCCCCAATAGGCTATAATTTAGTATGCTCATAATTCTGAAATAGGCCTACAGGATACATTGATTTATGGAAATGCTGCAGTTGAGGCATGTTGGACCACTTGTATGGGGTAAATTGAAAATGGCCTGCCATGGCGCTCAACCTCATGTCAAAAAATACTAAAATAATGAAAACAACAAAAGGGCTCAATTTTTTTAAATGGTTGCCATTTGCTGCAAAATTATTGAAACGTGACAAGGCTGCTGGATAAGTGCCTAGCCTATATGCCTACATACAAAATCACAACTGGTCCAGACTAAAGATATTAGACTATTAAGATATTTTTATACAAAAACTTGGCGCCATTTTCTTTAAAAAGGTAATCTGCACCAAAATATTATAATATTGCTACCAGGCAAGTATAAGTGCATGCATACAAAATCACAAGCAGTTTGGACTAGATCTAGCTGTTCAAAAACTTTCATCATTACACTATACAGCAGGCCCCTACACACATTTTGCATTACCCTGATTGTTTGAGCACAAAAGAGGCCTAGGGGCAATAATATTTGAAGGTTTGGAAAAAGAAAAAGGAGAATAATTTCTCCAGTCAGGGCAGAGGTATGAGGGGATAAGCCTAGAACACTATGCTAATGTAGGCTATCTATAGGCCATATATGCCAGTAATCAGGCCTACACTGGGCTAAATGTAGCCCACCACAGTAGGCCTACCTGGTACCTACATACAGTCTGTTCGACGGTGGAGTCTTGTCCAAAATAAAAGTAATCTTTTCGGGTATTGCTCAGTCAATTCTAAAGCGATTCTTACGGAATTTTGTAACCATGATTATCTAATCATTTGAAAACATCCCTGAAAATTTCGCGAAATTCCAGTGAGAATTTAAAAAGTTATACCACTTGACATGTAAGACAATTCTATGAATAAACCAGAATGAAGTTAATGGGTTTATAAAGGGGCGTCATAATTATAAATTTATAATTGAAATATTCAATTTGAAATATTCAATATCTTCTTACGAAATTTTCAGGATAGGTTCAGAGGCCAATTGACTAGAAAATCGGGTTTACAAAATGTCATGAAAATCGCTTGAGAATATTGATTGAGTGGACACCGAAAAGCTAACTTTCATCTTAGACCAGCTTCCATCGTCGGACAAAAACTCCAGCGCCCCCCCCCCCTCCTAAAAATTTAATAATGACCTAATTGATTTGGCCGTGGGCTCTCTGGACTTTGTTCATTTCATATTAATTTCAAAACGTATTAATCAATATAAGTCTTCTAATCAATATAAGTCAATATTTTTTTTTTCATTATCAAAATTGATACTTTTCTTCAATAGTAAAGTGATCTAAGTCCATCAGTTTATATTGGGGAATTTAGACTTTGCTCAGTTTACCTCTTAGACATAAAAAATGGCAGCTGAAGTGTTATAGCACACCCCTTATATGGATCAGTCTATAATATGCCAATCATTACCAACACTGTACTGGAGCAAGATGATGAGACACTAGGCAGTTTTATAGAAGCTTGAGACTTTTGAAAATAAATTGATATTTGTAAATTTCAACAGTTTATTTATAGGTTTTATTAGAGGTTTTAAGAAATCAATGACTATATAATATACCTGGTAGTATTAATGAATAGGAACACCAATACATAACTTCTCATAATAATGCTTCTAATTATTGACGCAACACATTAAAGACGAAATTGGCCCTATATAATTTTGTTAATGGATTTTTACTTTAAAGCATGGCGGAGGCCCTAGGGTAGTGGTTAGCACCGCTGCCTTTCACGCCAAAGTTCGGGGTTCGGTTCCCGGTCTCGGCGGTTTGAAAGAGACAAAAAATGTTTCTTCCCCATCCACGTGTGAAAGTCAGTATTGTGAGGAGCCTCCGTGACCGAGAGGTAGCGTGCTCGGCCTCAGACCGCCAGGGCTCGATTTTCGAATCCTGTGTCTGGAGGACAGTGTCATCTCAATCATCCTCAGGAGGTTGTCCTGGCCCAGTTTAGCCTATATGTGCACAAAGGTGGCCTAAAACCCGATTCATTTCATTATTACTTTAAAGAATTCTATGGGAAAATGAAAAAATGCGGACATGGATCACTTCACATCTAAGCCAGTTACATCTAATTGACATCTAAGTCAATTAACCACTTCCAATTTACTTTTAAAAGGTGTGGATTAAAAAAATAATTAAGCGGTCATGAAGTATGCAGTAAATGCCAAAAAAGTACAACCAATCTTAATTACCCGAGTGGAGCCGGGCACGCATTCTGGTGTACTCTAACTCCAAGACCTTGCAATCCACATGGTCCAGTTAACTGTTTTGTTTTTCGGTTTCTCAGTTCACCAGGATGATTATGTCAGCTGATATGTGACAGGTGGATCGCATGACACCCAATTTGACGACAGTGCAAATTGTCTCCATATGAATCTTTTTTAATTAGATAGACGGCGCCATTTCAACCGCATGAACTCCCATCACCTGTTGCTATGTTAGCGAGAACTAACAGGTTAAATCACCGTGATGTCGTGTCTACCAGCCATTACAAAGCATTTTGATCGCGATGATATCTAAATTAAATGATGAGTTGAGAGACAACAAGTAGCAGAATATTGCCCATATTTATCAGAAGCTCAGTAGGACATGGGGTTATCGGAATTTGTTCATTGATCGAAAACTTAACAATAAATTTGTTGTGTGTATGTGAATACAATAGAAGCAATGCATGCAATGTAATAATTAAAAAATAGTTGTTTAATCAAAATATCCTCCTCATCAGGAAGGACATCATATGGAATATAAATATGTACCACACCCGCTTGTCAACTCAGTGGCAGCTCAGCTTCAACGTCGTAATTTATTTCAGGTTTTGGTGTGGTGGAATAGTTGAGATTGTGCATGCTCTCCATATATCATGCTCCTAGATGTTCAAAGCTCGATGATAACTGTGTAGTTCTGCTGTGGTTAATGTGCACCGAGAGATACCTTTAAATAATGCAAATAGTTTTGTACGACGGCATATCACGACAATAGAGCCGTGATATTCTCTAGTATCTGGAAGAACATCCTTAGTAATTTGTTTGTTTGTTTGTTTGTTTGTTTGTTTGTTTGTTTGTTTGTTTGTTTGTTTGTTTGTTTGTTTGTTTGTTTGTTTGTTTGTTTGTTTGTTTGTTTGTTTGTTTGTTTGTTTGTTTGTTTGTTTGTTTGTTTGTTTGTTTGTTTGTTTGTTTGTTTGTTTGTTTGTTTGTTTGTTTGTTTGTTTGTTTGTTTGTTTGTTTGTTTGTTTGTTTGTTTGTTTGTTTGTTTGTTTGTTTGTTTGTTTAGGTGGGAGGATTGATGGATGGGTACGTGGGTGGATGGATGGATGGTGAATGGATGGTGTTTATTTCAGTGATATGTACATTAACAAAAATTTTTAATACAGCATACATGAAAATACAGTTAAACCACTACCACCCAGTCATCGGGGAGTTACTAGTCACTATAAATATTTAAATGCGTGCAAACGCAAAGGTGTACTATAAATTTGAGAATCAAACAATATAATGTACAATAAATTATATAAAGCATGTTGTATTTTATACCAGGCGTTTGCAAGAAAATAACTACACATTTTATTGGTTTTCATTCATTGAAAGGGTTAATACATCCACTCCTGGCATGGCTGAAATATGTACAACAGAAGGTGATTATATTCAGTTCACTATAGAAAGTACAAGATTATAAAAAATAATTTTGGTTTTCTATTTCGTTTCCATCACAAATTACATTTTATTTACACTATTTGTCCTTCCAAACCAAATAAAACCCTCGTAGAATTTATTAATATACATCAAGCAACAATCAAAGAACGAAAGCCAGGTTGATGGAGATAATAAATTATTTTTAATATAGAACCTAATTATAATTATTCTATATACAAAGATATATATGCAGTGGCCCATGGATATCAGAATTACACTGTATGCAAACACAAACCGTAATATAACATTATCTATTGAAATTGTATGACAATAAATTAGGTAAGTATTCAGAAAATAAATATATCTTGTGAAAATTATATAACCATAAAATAGATAATTTAGAAAATAACCTTTATTTACAAATATATTTCAATAATATTCAAAGGGATAATATTTTTATGTAATAATAAATCATATTTGTCATCAAAATGTGGAGGGTATCCGTCCTCAACACTACAAGATAAGACACCGACGAAGAAAATAACCAAAAATAGCACAATACAATATAAAGAACGCTCAACAATAAAGCGATGCAATTAATAGCGACCCAACCAATACCGTTTACTCTGCTATATTAAAATGCTGACCAAACTTTTTCCACTGACATCGAACTTATACTGTACCTGTTGCTTGCATTAGTATGCTAGAACATACATTTGCTATAGTGACATAATGCGGATTATAACCTTCGGCGATAATCATGTATATATTTCTTACTAGGGACTATATCGTCTTCGGGTAAAAGGGCAGACACAATTCCATTTGATATACTAATTTTATTTTTACATAAGCTCTCAATTTTCGTTTAGATGCTATAATGTTTGTTCCATTCTGTTTTTTTTCTTTTTTTGTGCCATCTTATCCGTTTCAACAGAGACAGGAATATACTATATGTGCATTTTTTTATATTAAGATCTAGTTTTTCTGATGGTGATCATATTATTTTGTAAAAGCCTTGGCTGTTCTATTTCAATAATGATATTCTATATTTAAACGGCTTTTATATGGTGTCTGCACGAAGGCGATGCCAAACTCATATCCCCATGCACAACAGAAATTGTGTGTCTTGGTCCCAAACATGAAAAAGAATCGTATTTTGTAAATGATCAAGATTGGCAAATTTTCTAACACCCCAAATTCCTGAAGTTTTTTTTCAAAACAAAGTGTAATACGAGTTGCATATTCTTTGTATCTATCCATAAACTCCATAATGGAGATGGATTATCATACAGGGATAGGAAGGGATTCCCCAGCTCATACATCCAAAACTTCGAGTGTGTGTTGCGTCAAAAAATATCCCATTTACGAACTTTACACGGTGCTTTTTTATGTACAAAACAAAATGGTCAGTCAGGGCGGGGGCCCTGGTGCAGTGGCTAAAGCTGCCTGCTTGCAACGTCGGAAATCGTGGGTTCGAATCCCGCTCTGGCATTCAAGTTTCGAAGAAACAGAATGTATCTTCCCCGCTCAGTAGTAAAAATTGACAGCCAGGACTCGAATTTCGAATTATGTGTCTGGATGGTAGTGTCATCTCATTCATCTCACCTTCCGCAAGAGGTTCTCATGGCCCAGATTAGCCTAAATAACATGTACACAGATGTGGCAAAAACAACACATTTATTTTATTTATGTTATAGAAATTGTCAGTCGGCCGGTCATAACCATATAGGATCACTGGAAATTTTGGATTCCGAATAATCAACGGATGCAATTATTTCAATAAAACAAAAAGAACGGAACATTAAGCAATAGTGACCCAGCTATGCAAGAATAACAAAACAAACATGTTAAATCAACGACTTTTTATTTTTCAAAACCACCAAAGAACGAAAAGCAAAGCTTCTTTTTACTATATATAGGGATTCAAACAGTAAACATATTTTGGATACATAGGTAATTTTTAAACAAATTTCATGAAAATTATGTTATAAATACAACTTTATTGTGTTTGTGTTGGATGCAAAAGCAAAACAACTATTTCATACATATCTAGATTTTAACAATACGCAAATATTTTATACATAATAAAATTATTGTGTAATAATTGTTAAACTAACCAAGTTTGGTGAAAATGATCTTATGCAATTGTAATATGTTTAAGGTGGATACAATCTTTTAAAAAATAATCACATCTATTATTTTTTTAAATTGAAATAGATGTTCTTATCGATTTGATACACTAGCAGTATATATTGATAATAAAATGTACATAATGTAAATAATAGTGAACAACCATATATGTTCATAAAAGCTCACAAAAATCACATAACAAACAAAAGGTGGGGGGTCTCCATTAGGCACTGTGATTTCAAGAGCTAAATCTGGTTTAATATACCCCCCCCCCCCATCCCCACACACACACCCCCGAGGTCAGCATAATACAATAATTTGAATTAAATGAGACTACGTGTAGTTGACCGACACTGTTACATTAACTCATGTTATTAAATAATATAAGTATGGTACAGAATAAAACAATAACATAAAGTGGTCCCAGTCAAATAACCGACAAACCAAAGCTATATGTTATCCTAACTAGTCGATATGTAATACAAGCATGGTACAAGTTCATAAATCAAAACTCAAATGTGTATCCTGGACCACTAACCGACAGACAAAATGCGACTTAGTCAGCTTAGTGGTGGTGAGGGTAAGTCACACATTGTATAAAATGATGCATAATAGTTGAACCACGATTTCAAACAGTGTCTGCACTGACTTTTAAATATAATATAATATAAATGATCTATAACATGAAATGAAAGGGTTCCGGGGTTCCGGTCCAAAACCAAAATACAAAAGAAGGGAAAAACTAATAATTAGAGGTAGTGATTGTGTACCGAAATTATAATAAATTTATGGATATTGATAATACCCGCTCTTATTCGATAAGCTATGGTCCTTTTTTGTCCGCTGTGGTTAATCCAGAGGTATGTGGTGACAAGCCACAAACCGCCCTCGGGAGTAAAAGAATGACATGCAGGATTTCTTGGAAAAACAAAAATTACTGATTGTATAGCTTTACATATGAAAATCAATGAAGAACGAAATCAAGACCACTCGTGTTAACCATTTGTGTATGAGTACCGCGCTTAAATCTTTTCTAATTGTTTTTTTTATGACAAAACACTGATTTAAACCTAATCGAGCTTACACCACGGTTGTGAATAATGACAGGTCTAGTGTTAGACGTTATGATATTTTTCATTTGAAGCTGGAATCACGTTAACAATGCTGGCTTCAACTGAAGACACATATAAAGAACAACCCAGACCTTAAAAGGTTTGGTACAGAAAGAATCAATTTAGAGTATGCATGCTGCACTGACTGGCATGTGGAAGCAATCAGAATATAAATTAATAAGTCTGCGTACAATAACCTGTTGCAGCCTAATAACACCTCATTAAAATATTGAGCTGGTGTTGTACCTGCATAATAAGCTATGGGAATTAATATGTAAGAAAACGTAATATTATATCATGGACAAACATGTAGCCTGGGTAAGTCATACAAATGATTAGTAACTGTTTTTTTAATATTATTGATTAAAAATGATTAGTAACTGTTTTTAAGGTTTTAAAAATGATTAGTAGCTGTTTCTTTCGTGAATTGATTTTTTCTGCTCTTCAAATTCATTAATTAAATTATAAACTTCTATAGCGCCTAACTCTTCGGACACCCGAAATAGGCATAGGGTATTTACATAAATAAAGGTTAGAATACAAATGTCAATGGTTAATTTACCGTAGAGAAATTGCAAACATTATGTATTAATAATACGGGCAAAATCTGATATAATTGCGATAGAAACATATTTTTCGGTGATTATTATTATTTATCTCTTCGAATAAATTGTAACATGCACAATACAATTATCTATGTGTGACACTTAGGTGGTTAATTAATATCAGATTTGACCTTGCGGTGCCTAGGCCCATGAAATATGTAACATAATTTAACATTTCAGCCAGCGTTAAGTCTGCTCTCTGACAAATGTAGTCACTTTACCTTCTGTCCGCTGAGCTATGGAAATTCTACAGAAACGAGACAATGGCCCAATGCTGGGGCAATGTTTGTCCAGCGTCGAAGAGGGTCGACCAACATTGATTCCATATTGGGACAAAGTATTGTGTTTCATAGGAACCGGCTCAAGTAGAGAACTATTCTCATTTGAATAACAACGAAAGAACGGGTTTGGTTGGCTTATCGTTGTGCGACTAACTTTCAATGATTAATTTACTTATTATGTCTATACCTAGCACTGAATGACTTCAATGATTATTCTGTTCACATGAACATTTAGAATACTGATTTTCTATTTATTCCACCATTCAGATATTTGCCACATGTTGCGGCTTTTCGGTATAATTATGTGTTAAACACCTCAAGAAAAGTGAATGTTTACCTTTAACATAATTGTTAATGTGACTTTAATCTTTTCACTCCGCGGTTAAATACTAACGTTGGAATTGGATCAACGACCTTTACTGTTTTTTTCGGCCTAGCTCCTCGGAAAAATGCTGACGACCATGGACTGAACCTGAACACGACAGTGAATATGCATTTGTCTTGCTGTGCCTCTGAACTCGGTTCTACTGATAATTTAGGCGGACTAGAAATTCTATAATCGATATAACATATTCGTTGCTAAAGTCAACGAACACCTGATTTAAAATTGTTTTTTTTTAAACGCCACTATTAGCGAATACGATGATTTATTTCATTCGTTTTCATATGGATTACCAATCCTGGTCATATGCGATGTTACAACATAGAACAAAATCATTATGGTATGTTGTACTGGGATTCTGTTATGTAGGTATCATTATAGAAGTGCCACACATGATTCTAATTCAAACCTAGACCGCAAACCTGGTCACATTACATTTTGGTCGTGGGCTAGGCAAACTATATTCTATCTAGGAAGTCTGTATTTTTCTGTATAATAATTAAATGAAGCTATTTTTGTCATTACTCATTTCTGCTGAAAGATGTGGAGGCAATAATATGTGTTTTGCTATTCGTAACTATATGGTAGGCTACATATGTGGAAATGAGCTGGATTGTTGCGTGGAGTAGGGTTTTATGGTATTGAGGAGAAGCCCAGCCAGAAAAATCGATTATTTTAGAATAACCAAATTGTATCAAGTCGTGCAACCGATATACACAATTTCTCACCCTATTATCATGCATATGCATATTGGATATTCTAATCTAATTTTAAATCACACAGTTGCAGAATAAATCAATAAGAATGACCGTTGACGAGCTTTATACGGTCAATGTGGTTTGGTATATGAACCCTAGTACACAGCCATTATACAGGTATCTTAGTATGATTAGTCTGAAGTGAGCTAGGCTCACATTCTAAAAAAAATATTTAAATGGAAACAAGAATACAAAAATGCCAATGAATTGAAACCTATCGGTGCAACAACTTCAATGACGGATATTATAAGATTACAAGTATTGTATTTCACATCATTATTTAGCGCTAGCCCTCTAATAACTACAATTTGTTTAGTTTCATCTATTTTGAGAGGTAAATGGATCAAAACAATTGCAAAGGTAAACAAAAATTATAGCTACGACAGGGCTGGCAATATCTGTTTGCTTTGCAAGTAAGCAGATACCGCCCTTTGGCTCGGCAGAGAAAAACTGTATCATTCCTTTTGATTATTTTTTATTATTACTGTAAAGGGCGAAACACATGGTTTCAAAAACATTGGGTTCTCAACAAAGTTTTCGATTAAAGTCATTTTGTATCACACTGCTAAAAATCACAATATTATATTAAATGATGTTCAACATATAACATGTTCTGTTTTGGCACGCCTATTCTGAATTTGAGTGTTTTGAGTGTTTTGACAATCTAAGCTAAACTTTGTATGGCCCGTTGAATACTAATTTCCCAGTGTATCCTTAAAGCGCTGAAATATTTCTATTCAAACCAAGAAACCAAAGGTGTTTTCAATTTCAAATCATCATAAATGTCTTAGTTACCTTTTTCCGCTTCATTTGGATATCTATGTTATGGGTCTACAGACATTCTGAATAGTTTACTCTTACAGTCAGAATCTGACGATCATCGCACTGTAAGGAATAATGATGTCTTCGTGCACCGCTTAACTCTATAGTGGGTCATTTTCAGCACAAAAATTTAAGCGAAATAAAAAAAGGAGAATTTTAAAATCTAATGTACATGTGATTAACTCAGATTACATTTTCAAAATATTGTCACTCATACAAGCAGTGTTCATTAGATTTTCAGAAGGCAAAATATCAACTGTACGGATGATAGGGTTGACATAACACGTTGGTGATGTCAGCAATCAATGCTAGATGATTAATTTCAGTTGTTATGCGACACGCGTAATTATAACTGACAGTATACAGTAAATCATGTTGATGGGGCATTGTACCGTACTGATCTCTCTAACAGACATGTATTGTACAATAATGGCCCAATGCTGGGTCATCTATGGTCCCATTATGAATAATATTCGCCTGATGCAAATAGATTTACTTCTAAGGAAAACTATCTCGACCTACAATAATATACAAATATACCCTTTATTTAATGTATTTATTATACTTTATATCACATCACATATGCACAATATGTGACAAAATTGTTGGCCCTAGGCGTCATACTACCGTTATTTAAAATTAGGCAGATTTCCACGCACGGCAAATTGAATATACCAAGAAATTAAAATTAAAAATGCACCTTCATAAAGTTGAATACATACCAGAACGAGTAAAACCATTAAAAAAATAGTCAACATGTTAAATGTGAAAATTTGGCCTTGGTGGGTCTGAATTTCGAAATATAAAGAGAAAACTCCATGTACAGATGTAATCAAACTAGCACTTAAGATTGATGTCAGTTAAATTGGACCAGGTAGATGTGACACACTTCACTTAATTATGAAGGCTATGCGTTGTGCACCACATAGAATTAATTATCTCTGTCATACCACACCTGAGCTCAGCAGGACACGCATTCATTTCCTATTCAGAACAGTAGACTTGGTGGTACCACGGTTTGAAAGGCGGAATTATAAGTTATAATAATGAAATGTACCGGTATATCAATGATGCCCCCAATGACGGAGTGCGTTTCAGAGCCGGCATTACCTGGGCCGTAGCAGATAGTTTCATCTAGACATTGATGCCGTGATTGGTCAAGATTGAGATCAGATGACATGGATGGAAGTGTATCTAACTGCATTGTAATGATTTTTTTTTTCGGTGTCCTGATGCAATGGTTAAATCTGCCTGCTTGCAAAAAGTCGGAGATCGCGGGTTCGAATCCCACTCTGGCCTTCAAGTTTCAAAGAAACAAAATGTTTCGTTCCCGCTCACTCGTAATTATTCAATATTGTGGGGAGCCTCCTTGACCGAGAGGTAACGTGCTCGACCTCAGACCGCCAGGGTTGGAATTTCGAATCCCGTGTCTGGACGGCAGTGTCATCTATTTCATCTCACCATCCTCCGGAGGCTCTCCTGGCTTAGTTTAGCCTATATGTGCACAAAGGTGACCTAAAAGTCCATTCATTTTATTTGTGTAAAAATGTGAAGGAGTAATACGAAACTAATACATCTAACACAGTTGGTGGCATCATTTTACTTCGATATGTTTTATGCACCTTGATACTGACATTACACTACCTACAGTGTACTTATCACAGCGCATGTTGACAATTTGAAGGGATTGCTAATTTGTCTTGACATCGCTGTGACGACATATTTATTAATTATATCCCTGCACTGGAAAAGTGGATCGGGTGAAAATCATGTGTCTCTGTATTTGATGGTCAAAATAATATGACTATTTATTTACTGTCAACTAAGCCCATATTCACGGGTTTCATTCCACCTGAGTGAAAAAGGAGTATCTAAAAGTAGGGCAGAGCTTACCGTGTGATTTGTGAATTCCCAGCGCCGCAGTGGCATCAGGGTTGGCATACCCCTGGAAGTTGAAGTGGGCAAACTGATGAGCAGAGAGTTAAATGTACATTTTTCAGACATGATATGATAATATAACTTGTATCTTTAAATTTGAATTTGAATTTTAATAATAAATGGAAAGCAAGATGCATCGTAAATTCCATACATGTGTTTAATATATCATGTATGGTAATTGAATAAACTTCGCGAAGTAGGAACTGCCAATTGTGGCGTGTTAATATCAAATACTATTAGGCAATTATTTAATTAACAGAGAGCGCGTTGATTTATTTGACATGATGTTGTCGTTATCCGTGTTTTTATTGCTCCGTACATGCTAAACAACATTAATGTGTCACTGCCAAACAACACCCTTAAAGGCCGCTATAGTAAACATTGTGTAACAAAGAAGTTGTAATTATAATCAACTCATTCGGTGCTGCAAACGAAATCATACGAGATTGGGTGTTCAACAGAATCAAATTATTCAAAACTAATAGGATCGAATGTGGCGGAGTTAGGAAATCAAATGCCGATTTTAATACGCCAAATAACTGCTGAAGTAAAATCTCTTTTCGTTTTTACAAAACTTGAAGTGAAAGAAAATTGACACGAAACAATTATCTGAGCAGAATTGTCTGAGCATATTTAAGCCTCATACTAGTTTCAAAATGCTGATCAGCTATCTTTCCAACACTCGGTGAAATTATTTGAACAACGGCTCTTTTAATGAACTCCGGGGTAAGACAATACATGGATCAGACCGTTAAAGTGTATTATTGCTGGAGAGAAAGGGTTGTAATTAACATTGGGCGAAAAGTGAGTATCATGGAGTCAATGCGTGCATTCATATATAAAATAATTAAACACTGCTAGATAATTTGATAGGATGGTGGGCGAACCATATAGACTCACTGCTCATTCAAATTGTTTGATTTAGGATGAAGCATAGAAATATAAAGGAAAATAAGCAAATACATGTGTTTTGATATAACCTTGAACAAAATAACACCATCATGATTTTATTAATAACAAATACGGTAATTACGGTAGATATACATCTTAAATTGTGTTCCTTTTCTCCGGTTCTATATAAAATAGGCTACGCTCTCATAATACAAACGGTTTGTCAGGATTATTTAGTATTGGCTTACATTGCAAGGGGTATAATTACTTTTTTCTGAGTCACCCGATTGTGACTATTAGTGTAAAAAGTGCTATTTTAAACTTGTTTTCAAAATGTTTTATTATTTGATAATCCTGCTGATTATATAGCCTTCTTGGTTGCGCACATAAATCCACATGTTCTGGTGTATTCTCTAATAAAGGTAACCTAGGTCATGCATCATAATTGGCGATTGTTATCCATTTTCAAATATGTGTATTTGCAACCTCCCACTATTATTTTTGCATCCAACAAGTTCATATAGGTTTCATATATGTAAGTATTACTGTTTCATCAGTGAATGATAGTTATTATAGTTTTCGTGAATTTATCATTGTAATCTTCATTCACGACAATCCCCGAATCGCTGTCGCAATTCTTGACTGTATTGTGGTGAATGAAGATTTCTTGAAGTTGGTGGCAAATAAAAATTATATCATCATTATTAAAACAGTTCCATGAAAATTTTCATTCTGAATCCCCCATATGAAGATGTAGGAAATTGAGAGATGCAAACTGATTCTTTGATGCATCGTGAGGGTTTAACCCTTTAACCGCCAAATTAGTCAATCTGAATTTTCACTCACTTGAAGTTGTGTCTCGCTGACGCGATCCACAACTTCAAGTGAGTGAAAATTATTCAGATTTGACTAAATGGAGGTCAACTGTTTTCAAATATAGCTGATTGGTGTGACATTTTATCTTTAACATGTTTAAAAGGTGGTACTTAATGTTCTAATAAAAAATGAAAACCCCAATATATGCGACAGCGGCGGTTAAAGGGTTTAAAGAGTTGAATAAGGTAATACTCCACATCGATTACTGTAGGTGTATTATTATTAGTCCATAATCAAGTCGTTGTTACCCCCTCCAAATCGTCGGCATCCTATTATACACGGTAATCAGCTCTTTCTTGTAACCCCCTCCCCCCCCCCTCCCCCCTCCGGGACCGGTTTTGGCTGAGTTACCACAGGGTAGCATGTCGTGTGACAGAAGATTTTTTTCTGGTGTATACTTAAGAATGGGTTTTCTTAGTGCAGCAGTTTTTTTTGCTCGACGTCTCGTAGAGAATAAATTGACCTGAGTTTAAATCAGCAAAATAATAACAAATCCTACAGTAATAGCATCGCAACCTATGACACCGTAGTCACCATACATGAATACGAGATGGTTCTAGTATATATTTTTGTGGTATACATGTAGGCTTAGAACACTTCTGAATATCGTCTAGACTGTGGTGGCTTTAGCCGAGAGATGCCTGGTATGCCGTTATTAGTGATTTAGGAAATGCCGGGTAGCCTATATATGTAGGTCTAATTTCAATAATTTACATCGTCTAGAGATTTAACCTGACATCGCAGGTCTACCATCAGGAGTAAAAAAATAATTAATTGAGCTACGTATCGTATAGTCTCTTCGTTTTCCTCATTAATTTTAGTAAAAATAGTAAAGATACAGATATGTATAATGGACCAATATTTCTCAAAATAATATTTGCGTTAGAAATGACTTGAATGTTTTAAAATACAGTTGCTTACACAGCACTTCAATTGAATACACGACTTAAACTGGCATCGTCCCAACGGTCATCGTATGGTCTGCGTATCGCCGGCCGACAACACAAGACAACAGATATTGCTTTAATGTTGAACCATCGGCGTAAACGATGTCCCAACATTAAGACAACACGAGGGGGGGGGGGGATAAGCCGCTTGTTTTCTGGGTCAGGTCGGCTGCGTGGGTGCACCACCCATTTTTTTTGTCGCGTGCTAGCTCGGCGATAATCGTCATCATTGTTACCGGCAGGTATTTAGGGAGGAATGTTTCCTGAAGGAGATCGTTTCCGTCGTTTAGACAGGCAGACTGGGGCGAGTGCCAAGGCAAAACAAGCGAATTAAAGAGAAAAAAAACAACGCACACGAGATGTGCCGCTAGGGCTACCGGGTGCGCGCGCTCATCTTCCGGAACGAGCGAATATAAGATATTCCGAAAACTATTTTCCGCGTTCCTTGAGCGTGTGTCATCACCAGTCTGTGTGAAAAGCGTTGTTAAATAGCCCACGCTACACCAGATGATGGGTTAGTTATGCCACAGTGCCGGGACAACGTCAAAGACGATGGCCCAGTATTGCGGCGTAGCCAAAGCAAAACCTAATCATGTTACCGTCAGGCTCGTACCATGTAACGGATAATAATTCGTGCCGGCATAGGAAGAATAATGCATTTTTCTATCTTTCAATTGATAGGTTATAAATCAGTAAACATATATGTGCACTGATCTATAACCTATTAATTGTTAGGGTAACGCCTCGTGTAATAAGATTTCACATGTAGTCGACCAAATGCCGGCCTCAAACTGAGCGGATAGTGTCAGATGAAAAATTTGTACCGGCAAAAGTATGCATACTGATAACATGTTATACATCAGACGTACAGTCAATTTGTGTCTGATAATTTTCCATTGGATATAATACCAGTAAGCATGAGGCATTGACCCGTAGTTGGGCCAATGTTGGGCCGACGTCGCTCAGTGTGAGGCCTAAGTAAGGGTGGAACCTCCTTAGTAGAAAAAAAATGGAAAAAATAAATGTCTAATTTTCATTTAGTAGAAGAAAACATATTTTTTACCTTGCTTGAAAAAAATGAGGGAGTTTTTATCAGGGGGCTGACAAATATTACCTTCGAATTCACATGGAAATATATAGTGCAATTATGTTTGATTCACAGACTCAATATATGCTACAATATAAGTTAGTCTTTCACAACCAAAACAGCAGTGCACAAAAGATAAAACAATTCTGTTATCATCGCAACTGATCGTTCAAAAATAATCTAGATACGGCAAAGTACGCGTTTCACATAACACGATTACTCTACTATATAGAGGTCGGAGATAATTATATTGGCCAATATTTTTCCATAATACTAAATACATATAAATAGCGATTATTTTTCTTTACCAACTGCAAGTAACATTAATTTCAAAAACATGTATTTGTCAACCTTCTACTTTGATCTGTAATTGTCTATTTTTCACTCAACATTATTTTATTTGAATACACCGAAATTCTGATATTCAAAAACAGCAATAATCAATTTATTCAAGCAGCCTTATCGTTCTTAACAAAATTTATCTTGGCTGTGGCATAATGACTGCAGGCTCGTTTTAAATGGCAATGTTCTTATTAGTCTTTCTACATTATTTTTTACAAAAATATTGATAGATATCGAGTACTTCCCCGTCGTGCTGCAGTATTGAAATCACGTGAAAAGGTAAATTTACTTCGCCAAACACAAGTACGTAAATTATCGTATTTAACAAATGTAAGTCTATATTTAAGCCATGTGCTAATCTAAATTGCCAGATTTATAGTTCTCATTAAATTATATGCATATAACCGGTATTTTTTATTTCTAGCAAGGTGAGAATTATGTGAGCAAATCACATCCTGCTTGAAACAAAAATGGGAGCTTGCGTTTTGCGGTAGCACACACTGATGCGGCATCCGCACTTGCTGCTCATCTCACAGGGATGGTGCGTCTTCCGCGAAAAATTACGGATTGGTGCGAGAGCAATAAATAATATCCCACATTTGCTTCCTGCTGCGATGGAAATTGGAAGAGCAGCTAGCACCCTGCCATCTTACAGCGGCAACGCCCGACTGACGGTGTCCCTGCTAACCAGTGCTAACACCAGACATAGTGACAACTCTGGGCTGATGTCTAAAACACTGACCCAGCAGTGAAACAATGCTGGACAGGAGTAACGAGGATGACATAGAGCGTCTAATATATCATATATGCACCGAGTTCATAATGCGCTATTTTTATCTGCTCAAATTAATGATATTAAATTATTCGTTATCTAAAGTTGTTTTGATATACAGCTATATAATTGGACTTCTAATCCACATCCAGTTACGAAACCGTTTAATTTACACTTGTACATATATATATACAATTATATACACCAAATGTCATATTTGTAATCGCCTTAGAATCAAATGAGATAAGGCGCAATATAAATGCCGTCAAAAATAAAATAACAATAATAATCAAATTCATGGTGTGAAAAATGATATAATCACTTGCAATGAGGACGTATTTTGACATTTTGTTTACAGAATCAGGTAATTTACTTTCATGGAGAGGTGTGAATTATCCAAGCAATTCAAATCGAATGAAAATATAATAAATACAGGTGTGTATGTGTGTGTGTGGGCGGGGGGGGGGGGGGGGGTAAGGTACCTGTTAGGTACACACTCCACAGCTGGGTAATGAGGGTGTAAGTGAGATAGTTGGCCCAATATATTGGTATGGTATGGTATGGTATGGTATGGTATGGTATGGTATGGTATGGTATGGTATGGTATGGTATGGTATGGTATGGTATGGTATGGTATGGTATGGTATGGTATGGTATGGTATGGTATGGTATGGTATGGTATGGTATGGTATGGTATGGTATGGTATGGTATGGTATGGTATGGTATGGTATGGTATGGTATGGTATGGTATGGTATGGTATGGTATGGTATGGTATGGTATGGTATGGTATGGTATGGTATGGTATGGTATGGTATGACATTATTTATCTTACTGACGTGTACAAACATGATAAGTATAATAAGAAGAATATAAATGTACCCAGCCTCCCGGATTATTTGCTAAACTAAACACAAAATATATGAACGCTATTGTGAGTAAGGGAGCCACCATTCAATATCCAGAGGGGTGGGAAGGGGGCTGGACTTTTTGTCGCGAACAAAATATTTATTTCAACCCTGCGCGTTCATATACTGTTTATATAGAACAGTTCTTGACGTAAATTATTTAATTTACATAGAGTCTGTCCAAATTTTTTTTTTTTTATCCATGAATTTGAAGAAGTATCAGCTAACGCACACCAAGACAAAACTCACACGACCAGTGCAGCATTAGATGCACCAGTCCTTCCCGCTGCTCAACCTCCAAACTTCCTAGAATCCATCTCAATGACAAAATTCCAAACGATACTGGATAAGCGTCTCCTATTTTCCGAGATACTACCGTACATGTAGTTGGATGCTCGCTCCACTGTCAATCTAGGAGTATTGGGCTCGAGTCCCGATGCGATCGACAAGGCTTCCCGACTCACACATAGACAAAGGCTGCAGCGAAATTGCACTTCAATTTAAAAAGAAACATTTAGGACAACTAATTAGGTAAAGTATAAAACAAATGATAGACATTAGTGTAATACTGATACAATACATTGTATTAAGTAGAGTACGGGTACAAGAATGTGGCTACAAGGTACAGAGGGTTATCAAAAATCCTGCAACTTTAGCTGGTGCTGACTGGGACTGTCGCCCGTACACCAGTAAACACAAACATTTGTATAGCATTTGTGCAACGTCAGCACAACGTCTTCGACGTTGGGCCGACATTGTACAAATGTTATACAAATGTTTGTGTTTACTGGGACACTGCTATCAGGGGACGACATATCCAAGTGAGGATATCGAAAAACAAACTGACAGCAGAGTGCATGTAAACACGCTCCATTCAAGGTCGGCTCTGCTCCACGGCAAGATAACCCGTTTCTCTATCTGTGAATTCGCGGCATTTCTCCAGCTTCGTGTATCCTTACAAATACGGGCTGAAGATACAATGCTGAATGGATGTTGGGCCAGCGTCTACTACGCTGGCCCAACATCCACTCACATAAGGCTCGTGTACGTATACAGCATCGGTACGGGAGATGTTTCGAATTGGCTCAACGTTGGCTCAGTGTCGTGTCGACATTTTGAGAGATACTTTAATGTATTGCGGCAATAGTCGGTATCAAGTTGTTGTAAGCTGAAGTAGCATAGACACACAAGATATACATTATTCATTTCAGACTGTTCAAAGCTGGTAGATAAAAGAATGTACAAGATATAAGTATTATTATCTTAGCCTTGAATAATACATTTTATCAACCATAATATATGGTCATCAAGGTATTACATTCATTCATTCATTCATTCATTCATTCATTCATTCATTCATTCATTCATTCATTCATTCATTTATTTATTATTGGCGACATAATATATTGGGTCATCAAGTTGTTACACTGGGGGATGATTGAATTTAGTTCACACACTACCGCACACAATTTATTAGTTCATTCATTCATTTATTAATTAATTAATTAATTAATTAATTATTCAATTAATTAATTAATTAA